>CM045764.1:163680736-164096347 GCA_025200525.1 Camellia lanceoleosa
CTAGTCAATTTTTGAGAAAAAGCATGTGACACAAAAAAATGCGTGGAACCAGAATCTATCAATACACATGCATTTTGAGAACATACAGGAAGTGTACTTGACACCACAGTATAGGTGTTTGGTACGTCACCAGGCACTAGAGCGAATAATCGACCTTGTCTTAGAGGTTCTTTCCCGGCATCTGCTGTTGCATTTGGTTTGGCCGTAGAAGCGGACCCAGCTGAACTTGCCGCAGGATGGTTGGCATTTTCGAACCTGACGGGACAATCCTTCATCATATGACCGGGTTTCCCACATCTAAAACAGACGCCCAAAGTTCGATAACAAGTTCCCTTGTGTCTCTTACCACAGTCCGGGCAGGTCGGTGTAGTACCACTATTCTGGCTTGAGTTGCTGTATGACCCTGTGTTCTGTTTCTTATTTTCGTAAAATGAACGACCCTTTTTGAAGCTGTTCCCCGATCTTTTCCCTGTCCAATCAGTCCGTGGAACAAGAGTTTGTTTCCTTGCCGCTAGAATGGATTCTGCCATTAATGCCCTATCCAAAACACTCACGTATGTGGGGAGGTTCAGGACTCCTACCCTATCCAGTATGTCCAGATCCAATCCATCTTCAAACTTGCGGGCCTTTTTATAGTCTGTGTCCACCATGTAGGGAGCAAACCTGGCTAGCTCGGTGAACTTAGCCTCATACTCAGCTACAGACATTCTACCTTGTTTGAGTTCCTGAAATTCTGACACCTTCCGGTTCCGAAAGCACTGGGGAAAATACTTGTCATAGAAGATTGCATTGAACTAGGTCCATGTCATATTTTCGTGACCATTTCGAATCAATAACCACCACCTTCGGGCTTCATCTTTCAGAGTATAAGTAGCTAGAAGGACTTTTTGGGTTTCTGAACACGGAAACACCTCATACAGTTTCTCCATTTCAAGCAACCGTGTTTCTGCCTTCAGCGGCTCAATCCCACCATAGAATGTCGGCGGTTTCATCTTCATGAATTTCTGTGTTAGATTTATGATGTCATTGTTATCTGCCTCAACTTGTATCGGTGGAAGCTGAGGAGGTAAGGGTTGCTGCCTTTGTTGCTGGGTTAGGGTCTCAGTCAATGCTGCTAACATCTGTTCCATTCGGCTCATGCGAGCCTCTGATGATTCACTTTCACCACTTCCCCTTGAGTTCTCCATTTTACTATACAGACATCAAAGGATATTAAGCATAGGCATGTTCAAATGTACATTCAGTTTTAATATTCAGTTGTATTACCACACACTCACACATGCGGATGGAATGCCCCTAATTCTTACTTGGACATCCTAAACTCATACGGACCTGTGTGTGCGGTACAACTCGTGCTCTGATACCACTCTGTCACAACCCAAACCCGCCCCTATAGGTTTAGCGCCGTAACCGGCCAGTAATCCGTGGATTACCTACGGCCTCTAAAGACATTAACAAATATTAAGGGGTTGCGGAAGCAAACACAAAAAGTAAACAAGGTCCAATGAGCTGTGATGACGTACATGGGACAGAAAATTCAAACTTATTTATATACATATCATGCTAGTCAAAGTACACCAATATATACAGAATATTTACAAAAAGTACCCCCAAGATCCGACATTACAAAAACACAACCATTGACTAGCATGAAGTACGAAAACAGCCATGGCATAGGGCTTCAGGTGGAACCTCGTCGGGAGGCGCGACAGGTGGCTGACCAAAAACTAAACAGGAGGCCACCAACTCTGGCCAGGGTCTTGTGCCGGCTCACCTACATATATATATAAACTGTGAGCGAAGGCCCAGTGAATAATAACAGAGTAAAGGAGTTTAATGAATGATGTCCATCATAGAGTTAGAAAGCAAATCCATATCAGAAACATAATCTTATCAGAAATAGAGTCTTATGCTCATTCAGATTTCAAATCAGAAACGTAGTCATGTTCATGTCCATATTCGTATCAAAACAGTTTCATGTACTTGTTTGTAATCTTTTCCATATTCACATATTCATACGTGGTACATCCAATAGCGTTACCAAATCTGATGACCCATCAAGGGACCTGATGTCCCATAAAGGGACAGCCTTGAAGGCTTTCTGATGACTCATGTGCACATAGACGTTCTGATGACCCATAAAGGGACCTGATGACCCATAAAGAGACGCATATCATGTAGTGCTAAGGATGCCACGGTTAACTTTCAGAATCTTGGACAATCATTCATTCATTTCCAACATATCATAGCTTTTCAAAGAATCAATCATTTCGTATCATAGTATACTGAAAATACATAACATTGAACATAACTTTACAAAGTTATTACTCACAGTGGGCGTTGATACAGGTAGACGGAGTCAAAAGGGTCAAACAGATTGCGGCACGTGACCTACATAACACATCACGGATACACACTTTGAAACATGCACTCCATTTGTACAAAACTTACATTAACGATTCTGAGTGTGTACTTAACCCCTTAACCTTAGTATGGAGTCTTAAACATGGCCTAGGAATGCCTAGGATGGAATGAGGGTGTAAAAATGCCTTAGAAAATGTTTTTCAAAAGTTGCTGAAAACAGGGGTCTCGCTCGAGCGAGCCTTCCTTCGCTCGAGCGAGCTTGCAAAATCAAAGGGCTCGCTCGAGCGAGGAATCCTTCGCTCGAGCGGTCTGATGAAATGAAAAAGTACTGGTTGTTGATTTTTTCCGCTTGATGCTCGCTCGAGCGAGCTTCTGGACAAAGGTGGTCGCTCGAGCGAGGAATCCTCCGCTCGAGCGAGGAAGCCAAATTCTGAAATTTCTAGATTTGTCTTCCAAGTTCGAACCAAGCATTCACCAACCCAAAACTCAACCTCTTGGGCCCAAAATCTGGAAAAACACTTTAAACTCATAGTATATCAAGTTTCAAAAGCCAATTTGTAAATTCAAGGGCCAAGAGTGAGTCAATTTGAGCACCATATCCATAATTCTTCAAGAACAAAGTGTAATCCAACATGCATGAGTTCAAGTGCATTTCAAAGCTTCAAAACATGATCCACATCAAAGTTAAACTCATAATTTTGATGAATTCATAGACTTTAACAAAAATGTTGGCATGCATGTCAAGTTGTGATGAAAACAAACTCAAATGGCAAGAGTATAAACATGCATGCATGATATACTACCCAATTCCACAATCCCAAGCTAAATCTAGACTTTAATCTTCTTTAAGTCATGAAAATATGCAAGAACTAGTTCAATCACATGAATGAGGGGATGAATTTCTACCTTAAACTTTCAATTTCAAGCCTAGGAGCTTAATTCTACCAAGTTCCAATTTCCAAGCTAAACCTTGTTGAAATCAAGTTTTCTCCTCTCTCAAATTGTCTTCCACGGTTTGGTCTCTAAAGGAGATGAAGTTGATGCACTAAATGATGCAAGTGATATAAGATTTAAGCATGGCCTAGCAAAGTCCACTTAGTGGCAATTTTGTAATTAAACTAGGTTCATTATTAAAATGTTAATTAATCAGATTTAAACATTCCAAATCGAATTTTAATTGAACCTACCATAATTTTACATAAAACCCAACTAGTCTAAAACACTAATCAATTCCGGAATCGGGCACCGATGAGGCTTCCAATTTGCAGGTTAAAGTTTCAAACACGAACAGGTATTCCGACACCAAACAGATAAGAACGCATAATTCATGCAATGCACATGCAAATTAATTCCAGATTTCCTCTTAATTATCATTAGGCATAATTAAGTTCCAATTAGCGTTAATCAGGGTCAGGGTTATTACACCAGCCAACCGCTTCAACCTAGATCTATATCTCGGTTGAAGCATAATAAGAGTTTGGTTTTTCCAACCTCTTCAGCCTTGATCCTTATTTCGGCTGAGGAGTACTAAGAGTTGGTTTAGTCCAGCCAACCACTCTTCAGCCTATATCCTTACTTCGGTTGAAGAGTAATAAGAGTTGGTTTAATCCAGCCAACCACTCTTCAGCCCATACCCTTGCTTCGGCTGAAGAGCAATAAGCAATAAGAGTTGGTTTAATCCAGCCAACCACTCTTCAGCCCATACCCTTACTTTGGCTGAAGAGTAATAAGAGTTAGTTTAATCCAGCCAACCACTCTTCAGGCCATACCCTTATTTTGGCTGAAGAGTACTAAGAGTTGATTTAATCTAGCCAACTTCTAAATTGGTTTTTCCAGCCAACCTAGAATAAAATGTTTGGTTATTCCGACCAAACGTCTTGCAGCCTGGATCCTTATCCTGGGCTTAGGAAGGGTGTTGGTTTAATCCAGCCAATCTCTAAGTTGGTTTTTCCAGCCAACCTAGAGTAAAATGTTTGGTTATTCCGACCAAACGTCCTGCAACCTAGATCCTTATCCTGCGCTTAGGAAGGGTGTTGGTTTAATCCAGCCAACTTCTAAGTTGGTTTTTCCAGCCAACCTAGAGTAAAATGTTTGGTTATTCCGACCAAACGTCCTGCAGCTTGGATCTTTATCCTAGGCTTAGGAAGAGTGTTGGTTTAATCCAGCCAACTTCTAAGTTGGTTTTTCCAGCCAACCATGTTTACAATGTTCCTAACTCACTAAAACTATCTTTTACAGAAAATAACTATGCTGAAAAGAATCGACTTATTTTATTGAGAAAAGAAAAAATTACACATAAAAAAAAAAACTAAAAATAAAATAACTTGAGATTGACAGTGTTCCACGGCCTGGGAATTGTTTTGCCGTCCTCATCTTCTAGGTGGTATGCCCCTTTGCCTGCTAATCCAACCACTTTGTAAGGTCCTTCCCAATTAGACCCTAACTTGCCATCTCCCGGTACCAAGGTGTTTTCCATCACTTTGCGCAGCACCCAATCCCCGATCTTGAATTGCCTTGGATGCACTGTTTTGTTGTATTTCCTGGATAATTCTTGTTGGTAGGAGGCAATGTGAACCAGTGCTCTTTCTCTTCTTTCCTCTGCAAGGTTGAGTTCCAATGCTATGGCTTCGCCATTCAAGTCTGGATCAAAATTCTAGCTTCGAATTGTGGGGAGGCCAACTTCTAGTGGGATTACTGTTTCCATACCATAGGCTAAAGAGAATGGAGTTTCTCCTGTTGACCACCGAGGTGTGGTGCGATAAGCCCATAAAACATGAGGGAGCTCTTCTGCCCACTTACCTTTGGCTTTCTCTAACCTTTTCTTCAATCCATCCAAGACTACCTTGTTTGATGCCTCTACCTGACCATTTGCTTGGGGATATGCCGGTGTAGAATTGTAGAACTCTATCTTGTACTCTTCACAAAAGCCTCTAAAAATTCTGCCGTCGAACTGAGTGTCGTTGTCTGATATTAGGGCTTTTGGTATGCCAAACTGAGTGATGATATTCTGCCAGACGAACTTCTTCACATCTTTTTTCTTGATTGATACCAAGGCTTCTGCTTCCACCCACTTTGTGAAGTAGTCGGTTGCTGTAAGAAAGAACTTCATGTTACCTGGTGCTGTTGGAAGTGGTCCTACTATGTCCAACCCCCACATTGCGAAGGGCTATGGGCTAGTTAGAGGTAGAAGTTTTCTGGCAGGTTGGTGTATTTGGTGTGAGAACTTCTGACATTTTTCGCACTTCTTCACATATTTCTCTAAATCCGCTTGCATGTATGGCCACCAGTATCCTTGTGAAATTGCTCTGTATGCCAATGATCTCCTTCCTTGGTCGCCTCCACATACACCTTCGTGTATCTCAAATAAGAATGCTTCCACTTTGCTGGGGTGGACACACTTTGGGTAAGGTCCTGAGAACAATTTTTTGTACAATGCCAAAGATGAGGAGAGCCAAAATCGCTGCGACTTCGCTCTTATTCTGTTAGCCTCTTTTTTTTCTTCTGGTAAGGTGCCATCATTCAGGAACAGTATGATGGGATCCATCCAAGAAGGGCCCAGCTCAGCGCAGCATACCTCTTCTGCTTCGGGGTCTTCAATGCTTGGTCTGGGTATGTAGTCGATCAGTAATAGATGAGGGATGGAAGTATCTGCCATTGAAGCAAAGCCTGCTAGCTTGTCTGCTCTGCTGTTTTCCTCCCTGCCGATTTGTTCTATCCGCACCACTTCAAATTTCTTGATCTCTATTCTGACCAACTCTTGGTATTTGGCCATCCTGTCATCCTTTGCTTCGTAGTCACCAGATATTTGGTTTACCACCAGCTGTGAGTCACTGTAAACCATTAGTTCGGTGGCCTTCATGTAGAATGCTGATTTGAGGCCTGCAAGAAGCGCTTCATACTCCGTTTCGTTGTTTGATGCTGGGAAGCCAAGATTGACTGCTTGCTCCACTACCAGACCGCCTTGAGAGATGAGGACTATGCCGAGTCCTACTCCATGGCGGTTGGATGCTCCATCCACAAAGAGCTTCCACATCTCTCCAACGAATAACTTCCAGCAAGTGGGGGGATCAGATGATGCCTTGGGGTCAAGAACGTTGCTGGTGTCTTCTTCAGGGTCCATGCTTGCTGTCTGCCCCTTGTTATCTGATTGTATCACGCCTTTATTTGTTGGTGAGTCTTGGCTTAGTGTAGTATGGTTTTCTTCTTCCTCCCTTACTTCACTCTGGTCTACCTTGGGACCTGTCTGGGTAACCTGCACCAGGGGTTGCGTTATTCCGACGTCAACTTCCATCCCTAGTTCGGTTGTTTCGGTTAGGTTGACTGGGCAGATATGATGACTTCCTGGGGTGAATTCTGCGATAAAGTCTGCCAAAGCTTGAGCTTTTATCGCGGTTCTGGGTTGGAACTTGATATCATATTGTCCCAACTCTACTGCCCACTTCAAGATTCGCCCAGAGAAGTTTGCTCTCTCAAAAAGAGCCTTTAATGAGAAGGCTGTGAGGACAACTACGGTGTGGGCATGAAAGTAGTATGACAGCTTCCTTGAGGCCATCATCACGGCTAAGGCCAATTTTTCCAGTGGCAAGTACCTTGTTTCGGCGCTCAGTAATGTCTTGCTGACATAAAAGATAGGCAGATGTTGGATTCCTTCCGCACGGACCAACACTGCGCTAATTACGTGCTGTGAGACTGCCAAGTACAGGAAGAGTTCTTCTCCAGGTACTGGGGTGACAAGTAGTGGTGGGGAAGACATGTATTCTCTCAGGCTTTCCAGAGCGCAGTCGCATTCTTCGTCCCACTCAAACTTGGCTTTTAGTGCTTGAAAAAATGGTTGTAAGCTGTCTGACGACCGGCTAATGAATCGGTTGAGTGCAGCTGCCATACCGGTGAGATGCTGCACTTCTTTTACTGAGTTAGGCCTCTCCAGATCCTGAATAGCTTTGATCTGGGAGGGGTCTGCCTCTATACCCCGGTTGGTCACCAGGAAGCCCAGGAATTTGCCAGATCCTACACCGAACGCACACTTAGATGCATTAAGGCGCAATTTGTGCCTCTTCAGAATCTGGAACATCTCACCTAGGTCCTTTAGATGGTCGTTTTTATCCTTGCTCTTGACCACCATGTCGTCGATATGAGCCTCCATTGTTTTGCCTAACAACGGTTCAAACATTTTGGTGACCATTCTCTGGAATATTGCCCCTGTATTCTTTAGGCCAAAGGGCATGACCTTGTAGCAATACAGTCCTCTTGGAGTTGTAAAGGACATGACCTCCTGGTCTGGTTCGTACATGGCGATCTGATGATAGCCTCTGTATGCATCAAGAAAGCTAAGTCGGTTGTGCTCCGCTGTTAGGTCTACTAACTGATCTATCCGTGGTGGGGGAAAGCTGTCCTTTGAGCATGCTTTGTTTACTGTTTTGTAGTCGACACAGACACGCCATTTGCCATTCTTCTTTAGCACCACGACTGTGTTGGAGATCCATCTGGGGTAGTGTACCTCTCTGATAACTCCTGCCTCCAGCAGGTTTCCTTCTTCTTCGGTCACTATCTCGGCATGGTGGAGTACCGATCTGCGAGTGCGCTGAATGATTGGTCTGGCGGATGGATGGACATTGAGTTGGTGACAGATGAAATTGGGATCAATGCCTAGCATGTCATATGGTGTCCAGGCGAACACTTCGATGTTAAAGGTCAAAAATTCCAAGACCTCTAATCTCTCAGTGCTGGACAACGACGAACCGAGCAAAAAGACTTATCCGGGTTCTTTTCATCTATTCTTACCTCTACCAAGTCTTCCACCGCTTTTTGATTAGCTGCTTTATCGACATCTGCGAACAGTTCATTGCTCTCGGGTTCTTCCACCGAATGAACATATTCCTTGGCAATGCGGCTGCCATTAACCGTAACAAAGCATTGCTTGGACATAATTTGGTCTCCAAAGACCTCTTCAATTACCCCGGTATCGTTGGGAAACCTCATTACTTGATGATAGGATGATGCTACCGATCGCATGGCATGCAACCATGTCCTTCCCAAGATTATGTTGTAAGTGGAAGGGACTTTCAACACCCAAAATTCCACTTGCTTCGTCACGCTTCCCACTCTGACTGGGAGGATTATCTTGCCGACTGGCCACTCTGGCATTGAGTTGAATCCAATCAGGGGAGATACAGCTGATACCAAGTCTTTATCTTGTAGCTTCAGTTGTTTGAATGTTTCGTAATACATTATCTCACATGAACTACTCTGGTCAATCAAAATCCGCTTGACGTCAAAATCCTTGACTCAGAGAGTGACAACCAGGGCATCATTGTGAGGACAATATATCCTCGCCAAGTCTCTATCTGAAAAAGACATGATGTTCGTGGCCTCTGTCTTCCCTTTTTTGATGGTAGGTTGTGTACTTAGTACCTCCCTCAAGTGCTTAGCCTTCTTGATTGACCCTCTGAGCTCGCATACACGCTCAGGTTCGAAGATTCCATGTATCACATTGATTACGCCTTGAGGTGGGGCGTCAATTGGCATCCCATTGGGGTTATTCTGGTCCTAGGAGGCTGGTTGCGTCCCTCCTTCAATGTACTTATCCAGGTGTCCGGCTGCCACCAACTCCTCCAGGTGCTGTCTCAATGACGTGCAATTTTCAGTGCGGTGCCCTTTTTCCTTGTGGAAGGTGCACCATGATCTTTCGTCATAGTCTTTTTGAGCTTCTCTTAGCTTAGCTGGCCATCTAACGAAAGGCTCATCGCGTATTTCGCTTAGAATCCGATAGATCGGCTTCTTGAATACCGTGGTTATGGCAATGCGGACTCTCAACCATCTTTTATCCTAGTCCTCTCCGTTGTCTCGTCTGCCACGTCCGTTTCTACTCGGACGGTCTACCGCGTTGACCTTTGCTAAGGCCTTTTTCTCTGATACTACGGTCGTGCCAGATTTTGTTTTGGCACGTGCACCATCCTCCTCCACCCTGATGTGCTGATGCACTCTTTCCATCAAGGCTTCCATGGTGAGGGGCGGTGTCATGGTGATTGAGTCCCTTAGTCTGTTCCCAACTGGAAGGCCTCTTTTGTACTGTGCAATGGCGAGATTGGTGGGGCAGTCCCCAATCTCGTTAAAGGTCTCCCAGTAGCGACTATTGTAGGATCTTAAGGTTTCCTTGTCGCCCATGTCGATGGAGAGTAGCTGATCGATCTCCACCGGGGTTTTGGTGTTTGTTCTGAACCTTGTTACGAACGCCTCCGCCAATTGCACCCAGGAGGCTATGCTGCTTTCTGGAAGTTTTTCGAACCAAGTCAAGCCTAGATCACCAAGGCTAGAGGGGAATAGGATGCACATCAAGGTCTCATTACGTCGGTATACCGCCATAACCTGGCGGAAGTGGCTTAGGTGCATGTAGGGATCTGTCTTCCCTTCGTACGTGGTGAATTTAGGCTGAAGGAAGCCTGAAGGCAGGGGCGCGTTTTCAATTGCCAGAACGAACGACAAGGTTTGCAACCTCGCTAATGTTTTGTCCATTGGTTCGTAGGCAGGGCGCGGTATTGGCATTCCGACCTCGACACTTCCATGCGTCCGAGGAGTCAACCGCTGTAAGGCAGAAACTCTGTGTGGGTCGCGCGCCCTGGTATCCTCCTTCCATCGTGCTTTTTCCTCTAGCACGATTTGTAAGTCGGACGATCTAGGCAACTCCGTTTGCCTGGATGATGTCTAGTGCGTGCGTGAAGGCCGATAGGTGCTTCCTTCCATGTATGACCTCTCAGATCTCGTCCTCTCAAACCTGGAGTGACGAGTTCTGGAAGTCCTGGATTGTGTATTGCCTGTCCTGAGACTTCTACTCTCTGCTTGAGATGGTGTGGTACGTCTACTACGATCTTCTGAGTGGCAAGGAGGCGTCTTACTTTTACGCCCCTCTCCAGTCGCCGCTTCTTTTCCCTTCATCTGGTGCTTCATGGACTCCATGTCTGCTGCCATCCGTCGTATCAATTCGTTCTACTCCTTCACACGGTCCTCCAAAGTTTGGGGATCAATCCTCCGCTTTTGTCTCTCAGGACTTTGTAAACAAGAGTGACGAGGGCTGTTAGTCCGCTTTCTCCCCCTTGTATCCCTCTTGGGATTCTGTCCCTGTGGCTCCAAGTCCGCCATACGAGGGATAGAAGGTAGACCTTCGCGCCTTGCACCCCCCTCTGGTGTTTGTCCGTCAATGGCGGATTGTGGCAAATCTTCGTTGTGCGCCATTGATTCTAAAGAGGAAAAGCTTGATCAAGAGGTTTTGTTCTTATCTGAATTCCCACAGACGGCGCCAATTGTACGGGAAAGAAATAAACCTTCTTGTATAATCCTGTTGATCAAGTCTGCGCTCCTTCGTACGTCGTCGCTTTATTCCCTGAAAACACAAACGTGAGCTAGCCGGCGGGTGTGTGCCGGAAACCTCTCCGATGCCTAAGTCAGCAAAATAGACAAGTAGCTAAAAGTTCTGTGTATTCGGAAATCAAAGTTGCGTTACCCCTCCATAAGTGATGTTTGTGAGCTTTTATAGGTTCTGTGTGGCACAATCCAAGTAGGACTCTTATTCCTCCATGTAGAGTCCTCCTAGGATTCATACTTCTGAAAGATAATGCTTATCCTTCAATACCCCCCTCACTGCTTAAACCAAGTGAGATGGTTTTGCCTCGACAGGACAACCATACGACCGAGATAACATTGCTATACTAGACAGGCAGAAACGACCGAACTGTAGTTAGCTTGGCTCTCTTTTCACAACTTGTACCTTGGTTTCATCTGGTGAGACCAAGCTATCCGTAACAAGCTTGGACCAGGCTAACTAGAGCTAGGTTTATCGTACAAAGCCGTCATACCTAGGTCCCGAGTGGTGTGACCGAACTAACTTCTTCTATTTCACTTGGTGGCTTAAACATACTCTGGACCGAGCTAACCCAATTGCGGTGACCGAACTAAGCCTTCTTACTCAATCCGGTCGGCAAGCTTCTCATCTAGAATCGGGCTACCACTTGACCGCGGCCCATCTGCCAAGCCTTTTTAATCACGGCCCATGGATCGGCCCATTTACCCAGCTCGGCCCAATTTACATATAAATTCCCCTCTCAGAGTGTATAAATGGAAAAATTACACTAGCCTCCTTTTAGATATAAGAAAAATATAGTTAGCCTACAAGTTTGATATAATTATACTAACTTTTTTTTAATAAAGTTAAAGTGATTAAAACTAATGTAAATATTGATTAAACACTAAAATAAATAAAGTTAAATATAAATTTTTGTAGAAAAAGATAAAAGAAAATATATTTTTTATTTATTTATATGACTAATGAATTATTTTTAAAAAAAATTAAATCTTGAAGGAGGCCAATGTCATTAGGCAAAATGTGTGAGATTCTAGACGGGTCAAGGAAGTTCATGTTGAAAATATACGTTGAACGTTGAAGAGAAAGTTTCCAACTTAACTACTTTGAATGGAAGCCATGGCCTTACCCTATTGATAAGGACATCCCTTTCCAAGACTTTCTTACCTCTCTTGCAACCTCAAATTATGATTAATTTATTAGCTTTAGAGTTAAAAGAGAGAAAGAAAAATAAAATTTTTATATTCCATAAAATATATTCGGTATGATTTGGTGATGAAATTACTATAATTATGAATTACAATAATGTGTGTTTCGACTTGAAAAAATTATTAGCTATAGTGATAGGAGTAATGTTTTGATTGGAAATTAAAGAAATTGTATTTATTTTTATGAAAATTTTGCAAATTTTTTTTGATTGTATGCCATTATCTTAAAAATAATTTATATATTGAAGGCATGTCTCGAACTAAGGAGTAAGATTCCAACTTTTTAATGAAAATAAATCAAATGGACCCTAAATACTATTTAATTATTTGTACTTATATGGAAGAGAGCATTTTGTAATTTTTTTTTTTAAAACAAATATTTGCCTTCACTTCTCTCCCCTGTCCTCAACCAAGCATAGTTTTATTCACTGTTCTCGCAAGCAATGACTCCATAATAATGCTACAAGGATGAGGTTGAGTCCTTATGCAGGTGTAATTATTTTCTCAATTTAATTAATTAACATGTATATTTGCAAAATGAAAGTCTTCTATAACCAAAAATCATGTTAACATTTACTTTCAGCCATATGATCATAAATTGAAATTTTTATATTTCAAAAATTCACATCATATTGTATAATTGGAAATGCATTAATTAGAAAGAATAAGAATTTTGGATACTCATCCAAAAAAAATATTCAGAATTCAAATTGTGAATATTCTTAATGTGACCCATACACATACTAAAATTCGTGAATTGAATTTTTGAATAATTTTTTTTTCTAAATATGTAATATTTCTTGTTTTTCTTGGGTACGTTTGTTTGGTTGCGCGCATTGTTTTTTTGTTTTCAAAAACTACTTTCAACAAATACTTTTAAAAACAACTCACTTTTATTTTTTTTTAAAAACCCCAAACAAAAAATAAAAATTTGTTCAAAACAAAAAATTCATACATAAAGATATGCCTCATTGTGAACATTTCACTTCAAAACAAAATACCATTGAGATCAGTTGATTTATAATAATGGTATTATCATATCATTCTTATTAATTTTTTTGTACTATAATTTTTGTGTAGGGTAAATTACACTTACACCCACTGAGATTTGGGCTTATATCACCCCCTAACGTTTGGAAAATTACACTAACCCCCTATCATTGTACTCTCTGTTTTTTTTTTTTTTTTTGCTATACTTTTTAAAAATAAATATATAATTTTCGCTATTTTTCTATTAGAAATTGTTGCCTTTTATATATGTAAAAGTTTATGAAATGAAACTATTAACCACAAGAATGAGAATGTAAATTTCAGAACATCAGGGGTGGAATGTATTTGAATCAAATCTCAAGGGTGTTAGTGTAATTTACCCTTTTAGATATTAATGTTTGTTTCTAGTTTTTTAAAATACTTTCAGAAAATTTTACTTTCTTATTTTTTGTATTTTTTTGTTTTTATTGATTTTTTTAAATATTTTAAGTAATTTTTTTAATTTTTAAACATACCTAACATAAATACATTTAAAAAGTATAATTTTCATGAAAAAAATCTTCAAAAAATTCACTAAATACCAAAAATATAAAAAAAAATACAAAAATTCAGTATATGTTTGTGTATTTATTAATTTTTTAAAATATTTTTTCACGAATATTTTACTTTTTAAATACATCTAAGTAAAGTGTATCTAAAAAAGAAAAAAAATGTTTAAAATTTTCAAAATATTCACAAAAAATAAAAAAATACGAAAAACAAAAAATTCAATTTTTAGAAAACTGAAACCAAACACATTTTTTATATTTTATTATTATAATTGTAATTTATTTCATTAGATTTCATTATATGAATAAAAAATAAATAAAACAAAAACAGAATAATTGTATTTCAATATTATTTGCATTTTAATATTCCAAATTAACGCGCTTCCATATTCCAATTGCATTAACTATATACCAAACATGTCCTTGTCGACGTCGATATTCCACACGTTCGTGGAACAATACAAATGTTGTTGTCATAGATGTAAGATTCATTTTGTAGATCTATTTTTTAGATGGACTTTTCTTAAGTGTACAACTTACACTTTACACTTATGTCTTTTTTGTTTGTCGTTCTGTTTTATGTTTATACCTTACACTTATACTTTTTTTGTTAGTTGCATATGGTGTGCAACCGTTGCACATCATAACAGGACCTTTTTTAGATTAGTAGTTTGTTAATAACATAATTAGTTGATAATTAAAAAATATATTAAAGAAAATTGACTTAAATATTTTCATAAAGTGTCACATCATTGATTCTAGAAATTGAGTCTAAGTGTGTTAATAATATAATCAACTGCGATTGGGACCTCGAATCCCCTTCTCCCGAATACCCCTAATCGACGAAGCGACGTCGTTTCGTGTTTTTTTTTTTTTTTTTTTTTTTCCATTTCAGAAGAAGAGAAACAGAAGGAGGAGGAAGAAGAGAAGAGAAGAAGAAGAGAAGGGGAGGAGGAGGGGAGGGGGAATGGAGGAAGAGGAGGGGAGGGGGCCAACAAACTAGGCAGGCGGGAGGCGGAGGAGGAGGAGGCTGGGAGGCGAGGCGTATGAGAGGCGTGCCGGACGACGAGCTTCTTTCCCTCTCTTCTCTTCCTCCTCTTCCCCGATCTCTCTCTCTCTCTCTCTTTCTCGCCTTCCTCTCCTCCTCTCTCTCTCTCCCTCTGTTTCAGAAAAAAAATAAAATAAAATTCAAAATCACTGAAACGACGTCGTTTCAGTGATTCGGGGGATTTGGGGGAAAATTTTTCAAGGTGCAAAACATTAATCTAATATAATTAGTTGATGATTATAGAATATATTAGAAATAGTTGACTAAAATATTTTCATAGAGTGCCACATTATTTGTTCTAGAAATTGAGTCTAATTTTTTAACCTGAATAACAATATTCATTCACAATATTATATTAGGTAATTAACAAACATGAAAGATATGATGATTTGTAATTGACGAATAGTACCGCTGCGGAATACCCTAAAATTTTATGCATAATTAATTCAATAGTGTGATGCACGGGTTAAATAATTTTTAAAAATATATTATATTTATAAGTTACAAAAGCAATACTAATTTTATCATGATATAAAAATATAAATTTTAATTGAATTATTTATGCATATTTATATATATATATATATAATTATTTTAAAAATATATTGCGAAATATGCTGTGTAATTTTTTATTTTATTTTTGTCAAACTATAAATGTGTATTTAAATATATATTATATATATAATATAAATAAAGCAGGCAAAAGATGCCTTTAATAGTTAATTGTTAGGTTTTAGTAATTGATAATCCTGTTTGATAAAATTCTTTTTAATTATAATTTTATTCATTCTCTTGTTTCAGTGAGACTACGAGTGTTTAAATGCGAATCCAACCTGAATTGTGCCTATGTACAGAAGTTTATACTGACATTCCATATCTTGAGTATTCCGCATTATTTGTTTACCACTTCTCTGACTGTGTAGGGGGATCAAGCTATTGTGCCAAAGCCAAAGTTATTTGTCTACTCAAGCGGTCATTTGTGTGTTCAAGCGGTAAAGTGAATCATTCGCGCGGTTGGCTTATATGCTTGCACCGCCTTTTACTCACACCGTTTGAGCAATAAAGTGTGCGCTCGAGTGATCTTCGTGATTTAATTTAGTATAAAATGCGCCATTTACTGTTTTTAGGGTTAAACTCATGCAGATTCTCAGAGAAGTGCAAAATACAAAGTATTCTATATTGGAGGATGGTTTATATGAGTTTCTTCATGTATAAAAGATGATCAATTGATCAACGAATTACATATTGATAAATATCAAGGGTTAATTTTGTTCGTTTATTCACAAAAAGAATGAGGTGTTCATCAGTGGATTCAAGAGAACTTGAACTTGAAGTTTTAGTAGATTCCAGAGTGACTCATTGTCGTGGATTCGACATCAGCATTGTGGATTCAACGTTAAGTAAAGCAGTTTCGAGATAAAGATGGTGGTGGAAGAGATACATTGGGTTTGGTTTAATTCGGGCTTGGATTCACTAGGTAAATGAAGATACTCATGTGGAATTATTTTTGTCTTTTTAGTGAATTGTTTTATAGCTTTAGTCCGTGATTTTTATCATAATTAGAGGTGCTCTAATTATAATTTTTTCAACGTTAAATCGTTGTGGCAATTTGTCGTTGATTGTTTGATTGTGATTGATATTTACTATTTAAAATTAAAACATTATCACGAATTAATATCTCAAGAATTTTTAAAAAATTTCAAAACACTTTAATAAAATTGAGAAAAACAAAATAAAATTAATTTTGTAAAATATTTTTTAGTACTTATAGTTCTATTTTAAGTTTTGTTTATTAGTAATTCAGATTAAATTGAAGTTTTTAAAATATTAAATTTTAGAAATAATAAATATAATGTAGCATTTAAAATAATAATAAAATAAAATAAAAAAGAATGAAGAGAAGGGCGATGCACCACATATGAGAGAAAAAAATTTTACGGATAAACATACTTTTAATAGCATATATATGATATGAATATATGATGATGGGTGATTCAAATTTAATCTACAACAATATTATAAATTCAAAATATATATTTAGAAAAGTGAATCATTAAATTATATTTGTTATGAGTGTCACATACATCTAACTAATTTTAAATTTACACTTTACACTCTTCAATATAAAATTCAAAATACATCTGTATGATTCATAATATTTTTATTTAATTTATATATAGTTCCACAATATACAATTTAAATCTCAACCCTCAACTTATTTTTTGATCAATTTCATAAGAGTAATGTTAGAAATTTCAAAAATTTTACCAAAATTTCTACCAAATGTCTCACATGAGTGTGAAACTCACACCATGTGAGTCCCACGCATATGTAATACATTTGATAAAAATTTTGATAGAACTTTTAAGATCTCTAGCATTTTTGATTTCGTAATATCCAAATTTCATTATTTTTAAAGGGAATGGCTTCTTTCCAGTCCGTGATTAGACTAGAGGGTATTGTTGGATCCGTGGGAGCCCACCACGAGCCCTGTTTTGATAATCTGAATTGTTCAATGTGTAAAACTCATCAAGTACTATATGCTTGTAATACATCACATTAATCGGATATCCATAACTATGTGATCAAATCAGATTTTTGTGAGCTGTTTATTTTTTACCGTCCATTTTTGTCCCTACAAAACTGATTTAATCACATACCTATTAATATCTAGTCAATCTAATTTTTTACAGATATATAATACTTGTTGAGTTTTATACATTCAATAATTTAAATTATCAAAACAGAATTCTTAATAGATCCTCACTGACGTAACAGTACCCTCCAATTGTTGGAGGAAAGCAAACCCTTTTTAAAAGACTTTTCCCATCCGAAAAGTCACCTTTATTTGTACATATTGGCTGACCCAACATTTACGGAAACTTCATAAGCGTTGTTACCACGAAAATCCTTTGCAACTCTCAACTACTACTGTTGTTTCTTAACACATCTATAAGAATAAAATTGGCGGTTACTTGCTGTTATAGCCCATTCCATAAAAAAATGAAGGTAGTTTCACATCTTCTGTTTTCTGTTTTGGCCTTGGTTTTCTTGTTGCTTTCCCAGCTACCTCGAAGTGCGTATGGAGGCACGAACATGGCGGAGCAGACAAACCATGTCAAGAAGAGCATTGTAGGCGCTATCGTGGATTTCAGTTCTCGGATTGGCAGAGAAGAGAAGGTTGCTATGGAATTGGCGATCGATGATTTCTACTTCAACACAAATATAAGTTTGATTCTGGAAGTTAGAGACTCCGGCGGGGATCCAATCCAAGCAGCTCATGCTGGTATATATATAATGTGAACATAAAAATTAATGCACAATTAATGAATTTGAGTTGTACATTAATTTTTCTGTGCACCCATAAGTAACTTTTCAGTTAATTACTTCATTTGAAACCTTGTAGAAAGCTAGTATAATTATATTTGAAATGATAATAAACAATTTATAGTACTTAAATTTTGAGAAAATGATCAGTGAATAGATTTTTCAGACAATTTTTTATTCAAAATGATAAGACAACGTTTTTGAAATTGTAATTCAATATAATGATGTTCTAATTTAAAATGAAAATTTATTCAGTATTTTCATCATTATGAAAACTTTGTGCAAACATTCTCTTTATATGTCATTATCCTAAATAGCATTAACAAGTAATGATGAAACAACAAGCTTCTTGTAAAAAAAAATATGATTATAATTAAGTTTGTTGAGTCATTGAAATTGTGTACTATGCAGCTATTCTTAGGTCAACACTCTGCTACTTTAAAAATATATATTATTAAAAATAAAATATGGATAAATTACCAACACTCCTCAATGTTTGACTAAAATACGAATTTCTTCTAAGGTTTGAAAAATTACAAATTGTCTCTTGAAATTTATATTTGTATAATAAATCATTTGTTATGCAAATATAAACCTCATGGGACTATTTATTATGTAAATAAAAATTTTAAAAATGAGATATAATTTTTCAAACTTTAAAAAAAAAATTATATTTTAGTCAAATCGGCTAGTAATTTACCCATAAAATAAAAACGATGCCTCTACCCTTTGTCTCTCTTTTGTGTAAGGTTAGGTAGGGAATAAGGAGAGGATTCCTTGTAGGTCTACTTTTAGGCCCAATTTTGATAATCTGAACTGTTCATATTTTATGATTTATTCAGTATATCATACCTGTAAAAAATTAAATTAATCGGATATCGGGAAGTATGTGTTCAAAAAATTGAACTAAAAATTATTTTTTAAATAATTTAATAAACAGTTTTCTGAACATATGCTTCCCGATATCCGATCAATTTGATTTTTTACAGGTATAATATACTGAATAAATCATAAAATATGAATGGTTCGAATTATCAAAATTGGACCTAAAAGTAGACCCGAAGGCCTGCAAGAACGATTGCAAGCACAAACCTGCAAGGAGAGGCTCTTGACTCGGGAATAAGTATGTGAAACAGAGAACATCTTGTGAATTGGGAAAAGAGAAAAGCCTTAGACCCCCTGGGGGCTCAGGGCTCCAATGGGGGTGATTGGTTGAAATATTTTTTTTTTTTTTTTTTTCCTTAATCCACAGTCTCCCACGTGGAGATGGGGTGTCGAAGGTCATCCCATTAGGGTCCCAGCACGGCTGCACAAATTGGGAAATAGCAGTCAAGTCAAAAGTTGTTATGTCAATTCAATATTTTAAATAATAGAGGGAGTCTATTTTCAAGGAAAATGAAAGAAAACTCAAAAAGACAAAAACATCATAATAATAGAGGGAGTCTAAAATATTGAATTACTTTATAAAAAAATCAGAAACACAAAAATACAAAACAGTAACATCACAACAAGCACAACAACAGTAAAACAAATATGCTAATGTATCTATATGTTCACATTGATATGCAGCTACAAATCTAATCAATACACATCATGTTCAAGCCATTTTGGGGCCAAGAACATGGGAAGAGGCATCATTAGTTTCAGAGATTGGTAGCCAAACCCACACTCCAATTCTCTCCTTTGCTGATTCTCCACCGTGGGCTACCACGCGGTGGCCCTTCCTCCTCCAAGCCTCGCCAAGCCCATCCGCGCAAATGAAGGCGGTGGCAGCCATTGTGCAGTCATGGGGATGGCGTCAAGTCAACGTGATTTACGAGGATACTAATTCTGCAGCCACCGGAGTCATTCCTCATCTTCACCACTCCTTACAAGAAGCAGGTGCACAGATAAGCCACCTCGTAGGACTCCCATTTTTTGCTAGCTCGACCTCATTTTCTCCAGAGCTAGAGAAACTTAAAAAGGGGCAGTGCAGGTTCTTCGTGGTCCACACGTCCTTTCCATTAGCCATCCGCCTTTTTAAAAAGGCGAATAAGATGGGAATGATGGAAAGAGATTACGTGTGGATCATCACCGATCCCATAGCAAACCTTGTCCATGCTATCAATTCCTTCGCCATTGCTTCAATGCAAGGGGTGTTGGGAGTGAGAACATATTTCAACGAAGCTGGGTCCCACTACCATCATTTCTACACACGATTTACGAGGAGATTCGGGTTAGAGAATCCCGATGAAGAAAATCACGAGCCAGGGATTTTCGCACTCCAAGCCTACGATGCCACGAGATTAGTGGCAACAGCGATGACTCATAACGACAATGATAATTCGATAGATAACATTGTGTTAACCGAGTTTGATGGATTGAGCGGTGAATCTCGATTCATCGAAAGGAAAGTAGCTCCGGTGAGAACATTCCAGATCATTAATGTGATCGGAAAGAGTTACAGAGAGATTGGATTTTGGTCAGATGGGTTTGGTTTCTCGGGGACCGTGGATGGAGGAGAAAGGTACAATGATAGTATGGAGAGCTTGAAGATGGTGATTTGGCCCGGGGAACCTAGGATTGCTCCGAAAGGGTGGACACTGCCAACAAGGACAAACAGATTGAGGATTGGAGTGCCAAAGGGGACGTTGTTCAACCTGTTTTTGCGAGTGGAGTATGATGAATTCACACGGAATTATAGTATCAGTGGATTTTCAGTGGATGTGTTCAATGCAATCATTGAACGCTTGCCGTATAATTTGTCTTATGATCTCTTTCCCTATGAAGGCTTGTTCGATGATTTGGTGGAGCAAGTTTATTTGAAGGTGAGAGATCTACATCTTCAACACTCAATTCAACATGTTTGTATAAATGATCATAAAAATTAAATTATAAGGTTAGAAATTCTAAAAAAATTATCAAAATTTTTACTAAATATCTCATAAATAGAAATTTTAGTAAATTTTTTTTAGATTTTTAACATTGTCCAGAAATAAATGACTATATCTCGTAAAAAAAAAATGAATTTAATAATTTTTCTAATATTATGACCCTCCACACACAAATATATATGTCATTTACCGAATAAATATAATAAATTTTGTGATAAATTCACATCATGATTCACATATTCACATATAAGAAATTTTTTTATTTTTTTATTATTTTATTTTATTTTTTTTGTGTTGAACGACATAAATTGTATTACTAAGTCAAGGCTAAAGAACCCGCAAGGGTGGCCCAGTGGGTGAAGGATGAAACCTGGGGTCTGGGAGTATGCTCCTCCTTGAGGTCTCGTGTTCGAATTCCACTCCCCATGGGGTTCTTTTTGCCGTCGTTAACTTCGCGCTTCAAGATTAGTCCCATGCTTCGGCTGTGGGGATACCTGAGTTATCAAAAAAAAAAAAAAAAAAAGTCAAGGCTAAAGACTAATAGGGTAATTTTCACAAAATTGGTTGCATGGATGTGGGCCCTATCCATTTCTGCCTTATTTGTCAACTATTTTATAAATAATTTATGGGTGGGTTTGGGAAGTAGGTTGACTTTTTGGTTTTTTGATTTTTTTGACTATTTTAGCTTGGGCTTAAAAGCTTGGTTTGAGAAGGGCTTTTTGACTTTTTGGCTTTTTTAAGTTTTTTTGTGAGAGAAGAGTGTAATGATTGTGGGTTGGATGTGATGTTTTGTTTTTTTGGAGCTAAAATAACCTGTTTTGTCTTTTGTGACTATTTTAGCCCCAACCCACTACTCAAACGGGATATGTGTGAATAATTTTACTTAAGCGTAATTAATTATTATTTTTGTGAAGTTTTTATAAAAATGTCTCTAATGACAATGACTAGTGACAATGATGAAAGCTAGAAAATGTAATATAGAAAATGACTGAGGCCCTAGCGGAGTAATCCCACCACCCTTACTATATTTTTATTGGCTAAAATTTGTTTTTTTTTTTTTATCTTGCTATCACAGAACCCCACATGGAGATGGGGGTGGAGGTGCTGGGGTCACCCCGGAGGTCCACGCACTATTGATGTTATATATATGTAGCCAAATCAAATGTGGGTCTAGCTCGCAATATATTTTAAAATAATTTTGTTTGATTATTAAAGTCTTTTGGGAATATAAAAAAAAATTAATTTATTAATTTATTGACTTATTTGTATTACATTTTTTTTTTAATTTTTAAAAAAAGTTAAAATATACTAACAAACTAAGGCTAAGTTTGGGAACCTACAAAAAAGCCAAAAAGTCAAAAAGTTACTCAAAAAGTTAAAAAGTTAATACTATTCACCAAAAGTCAACAATTACGGCTGCACAACTCCCAATTCAAAATTTTCCCTACAAATTAATTTTTACAATTTTTTATTACACATTTTTCCATAAAAAGTCAAAAAGTTAACCCAAACATCCATATTTTCAACCTCAATTTTTTTGTCCAAAAAGACAAAAAGTGCACTTATTTAGTCTTCCCAAACAAGGCCTAAATTTTTTTCTACTTTCCAAAACTAGTCTTTTTTTTTCTTTTTTTTCTTTTTTTTTTTTTTTTCAGAAGAAATAAAAGGCAGAGTTAAGGCATGAAACCTTGATTAAACAGAGGATATTTGAGTCAACAGAACACTCAATTCTCATTGATAAAAATAAGAAAAAGGATTCCATTTACATCAATGAACTATAGCTAATGAGAATGAGGTTTTTTACTTTTATTTTTTAATTTCAGAAAAAATATTCAATATTCTCGGAAGACAATCGTGATATATGCATGTGGTACTCTTAACCAATAAAATTATCTCTAATTCAACCGATTAAAATGATGAATTAAGTTAGCTTTACTCATGTCATTACTAGCCCTCTTATTTGTTCAGAAATACTACATCAATGTGCTGAATTAATAATCTAATATTAATAACGTACTCAATTTAGTGTGAACTCAAATTTAAATTTAAATTTATATTATACATTTTTATATTTTTATAGTTTCTTAGTAAAGTTTATTTTATATTTTTTTTGGGCATGGAGAGTAGAAATTTGATGCAGCACTTGGTGCAATAGCAATAACAGCGAAGCGATACCACCATGTAGACTTCTCGCAACCGTACACCGACGCAGCGTTGGTGATGATAGTCCCTGTCCAATCGCAGTTGAGCAACAAAGCTTGGCTGTTCTTGAAGCCTTTCACCAAATCAATGTGGGTCCTGACAGCATCGATCAACGTCTACAATGGTTTTGTCATATGGATGATCGAGCGTGATCGTTGCTCCGATCTCAGAGGCTCCGCACTGAATCAAATCGGAACCTTGCTTTGGTTAACCTTTGCCACATTGTTCTCTTTAAACGGTGAGATTGAAATTAAACTTCTCATACATGTTGCTTTACAATATTAATTTATTTTCACTTGGCAAAATTTAAAATTGAGCTTTTAAAATATTTTGAATGAATTATGTAGGATAAATTATAACCTTGACAATTAACGTTTTATTTTTGATACAATTATATTGTCTTCCTCTTAAAATGTAAATTTCATAACAATTTGTATAATACCGTTAGTCAAACTGATAAAAAATGATGATATCTTTCATCAAAATAACAATTGCCTATTTTTCCATTTTTATTCTTATGTCTAAACATCACATGTATCTACTCATATTGGGAGAATGAGAGCAATTTGACAAATTCTTTAACTGAGGGTATACCTGTATTTTTAAATAATTAAGGTCTTGATTTTTTCAAAAAAAAAAAATTAAAAACACCCTCTAAATAGATAGTCTAACTTATTTTTTTTTCTGGTTAAAAAAATAAACTGATTGATCTGTATAAATTGTGTGAAATAGCTTTCACCCATTAATTTAAAATTATAAATTCAAATAACCCAACTTACTAATTTTTTTTTCAAAATAACCTTGAAGTACATGTATAGTTGAGAAAATCATGATTGGTTGATTTGTTTAAAACTTCATTTATAATTAGGGGAAAAGCTACACAGCAAGTTGTCAAGGATGGCAACGGTGGTGTGGCTATTCGTGGCACTGGTCATCACCCAGAGCTACACGGCTAACCTCACCAGCATGCTCACAGTGCCGCGACTCGAGCCCACTGTCGCAGATATCGAGACTCTCAAGTACAATAATGCGATGGTTGGGTGCACCAATAAGTCTTTCGTTGCAAATTATTTGGGTCAGGTTTTGAATTTCAGCCACAATTGCATGAAGCACTACAACAGACAAGAAGAGATCGCTCAGGCCCTCAGGACCAAAGAAATTGCAGCTGCGTTTCTTGATGCCCCTGTTGCCAAACTGTTCCTTGCTAGATACTGCAAGAGCTTTATTAGAGCTGGGCCCACCTACAAAATTGGAGGATATGGATTTGTAAGTTCAATTTTTTTATTTTTTAAACCTCATCTTCTCGAACTACTGCTAAATATTATCATTTTATTTCTCTCAATTTTAAAATAATATATTTAAACATTTTAATGATCAAAATTGCAAGTGCTAAAGCCATAAATAAAAAAATTAAGAAATTGATATTAAAAAATTTGAGAAGATTAAAGTGTAATTAACTAACCATTTTTTAGATAAATTACTCCCCAAAAAAATTTGCATTACACCTGTCTTCCTTTTCACAAGTCGTTTGCTAGTCATAATTATAAAATCATATCTTTTACACTAAAATTTATATTTTATATTCAATTATCCATTACACACCACCTACACCGGTTTCTTTTAATTTCTTATTAAGATGGATGTTAATGTGATTATATCAAATTTATAAAGCATTTGTTTGGCATAATATGGAATTAAAATAGTTACAAAAAGATAAAATACGTTAAAAAATCAATAAGATAAAATGTTGCATTCAAATCACAATCTTTTCGTTTTCTTTCTTACAAAAGTTAAAAAAGGCCAAAAAATTCATTCAAAACAAAACTATTTAGTCTCAAACTAAAATAATTAAAAATTCAAAAAATTAACCCACATCCTAAACAAATCCAAAGTTAATTATATGAATATTTTAAATCTCAAATAATAAATTGAACTTGCTTTATTTTTTTTTTCTCTTTTCCCCTTTCTCGGACTCCGAAGAGACATAAATTATAGGGTCTCAGGGGATTGGTTCCGTTTTCTTCATTTTAGTTTTTCATGATTTCAAAAAACAAACATAAATATAAAATAAAAAAATTCTATCATTTTCATTTGGTGTAAAATTACTTTCGCAAATTTTAAAATGACTTTTTTTAAATCACTTTTACGTTTTCTTTTTCAACAATAACACATATTAAAAATAAAATTAAAAAATCTATCTATGAACTACAATTATTTTGAATATAACATACATTCTATTAATTTTAAATTTGCATCATAGACCTTAGCTTGGGAATAATTTTTCGATGCTAAAATCCATAAGATTTTCCATTCTTTTCTTCCACAATCTCAATGAATTTGAACAAAATGACTAGTAATATGGTAAAATCGAGCTTATCATGGGGGGTTTGCGCAAATCTCAGGTGTTTCCGAAGGGGTCTCCAATACTATCGGACATAAACGAAGCACTGGCAAAGGTGATCGACACCGGCAAGCTCCGAGAATTAGAGGACAACATGGCTTCAACAGAGAGTTGCGTGGACGTGGATCCAAATTCCGACACTGTGATGAGTCTTTGCCCAAACAGCTTCTTCGCACTATTCATATTAACAGGGGGGACATCGACTTTTGCTCTGCTGATCTACGTTGTTGTTCGGCAGAGGAAGCTCGACGATTCCATGCGCGAACACAAAACCAATTGGATTCTAATGTTTGCTTTCATCAAATGTTGGTTGCTTCGAAGGAAACGATTTTCGACAAGAGTTACCGATGCTGAAATTCCCAGATCTTCTGCACACGCAGGGGACTCGTGGACTCCACTTTAGGTCTTTGTTTTTCAAATCTCATTTTTCTGTCTCAAAATATTTACTAGATCTTGTTTTTAGATTTTGATATTTTGAGATTTTTAATAATTTAAAAGTTTGTAAGTGTAGATATGTAAATTTAAGAGCAGAGACGAAAGATATATGGCAATTAATGTGGAACTTGTGATTTATATAAGAAGTACAGTATTTTTGGTTTGTTTTTGAAAAATAAATTTTGAAGAAAATTTTTTTAAATTTTGTTTGGTTTAGTGATTTTAGAAAAAAATTTCAAAATCATTTTCTATCTCCTACACATCAATCAATCACTTTTTCTCTCTCATTTCTCCTTCTTAATCACTTTTTATCTCACACACATTTACTCAACTACAACAAAATATCGAATCATCTCATACTCCATAACTATTTTCAAAAGCTCTGTTGGGAAAGTGGGTTAGTTTTTTGACTTTTTTAATTTTTTTTGACTATTTTAACCTGGAACTAAAAAAGCTTGGAAAGGACTTTTGACTTTTTTGAATTTTTTGTGATAGAAATAATGTAATAATTATGGGTTGAATGTGATGTTTTGTTTTATTAGGTTAAAAAGTCTATTTTATTTTTTGTGACTATTTTAGCCAAAAAAACTTCTAAACCAACTTTCCAAATGGAACCAAAATATACAATCAAATAAACCAAAAAAAATGTTAAACTCATTCCCAAATTTTTTTAAAAATTTATCTCACAAAATCAAATTTTACACACTTTTAATTTTTTAAAAAACGAATACATGACAAGTTAAAAACAAGGGGAAAATTTTTTTTAAAAAAAAAACTAAAAAAATAATTATAAAATAATAAAGGTATAAATAATTTATACTTTAATTATGTAAAAAAAAATCTTGTACCTTCCCCTCTTTACTGACATCTGATTTCCCCTGAAAACAATCAGACGAACCAAAAGCTTCCCCATTCCGACAACTTCAACTTTCATTCATACATCCCAGTACAAAGAAACACAGAGCCCGCACCACTTCCCCAACCCACAGCTTTTTAAAATTGAGAAATGTTTTTTGCCCACAAAAAACATGTTTTTAATGTCCCTAATACTTAAAACAATATCGTTTTGAATATTTTTCTTTATTTATTTATTTTCCTTATGCCTTGCTTTTTTTTTAGGGGCATTCGGGGCCTCCATTTTCGGGGCCCCAATCACTGCTGTTTAAAATTAATTTAAAATCTTAAAAAGGTGAATACAAGAAAGCACAAATGGAATCAACCCCTTTGACCTTCTCCCTTACAATTATCCATAATTATTCAATATATACAAAAATGAGAGACTGTATTTACTTAGATATTAACTAGAATCAATTTAATTATCGATATATATATATATATAGCTCAATACTCTTGATCGATATCAATATGTCCTGATAGTTCTAATTTGAAGCTATACCTTCAATTTTAAACACCCTTGTTGTGAATAAATAAATAGTGGTTTGTTGCAAAGCTTGTCAAAGGGGTCCACTTGAACACATCACGTGAATGCGCAGGTTAGCAGAATGCACCACAACCTCTCACTCTCTTTCTCTCTCTGTTCCTTCCCCCATCTCTCTATTTATCTCTGTTGAGAAATTGATCACCAGTTTCCGTACAACCAGTGTTGTCAGAGGTTGGCGGTGGTGCTGTAGTGGTGGCTGTGGTGGCCATCTTCTTAGAGTTCTGCTCACGGTACACTTGTCTCAATCTCTCTATTTCTTTTTTTAGTGCTTCTTGATGAGCTGCCAATTATATCCATATGACATAACAAAACAAAACAAAAAAGGGAGGGAGAGATTAACAAAATCTCAAACAATTTTAAAATGAGAAATTTTCATGTGAATGTTACATAAACCTTTGAAGAAATGGCCATGATATATCACAAAAAGAAAATAGATTTTAATAAAAAAACGAAGTCAATATGGGTTGTTTCTTCAAGTTGAGATTCTCTCCTTGAACTCTTTTCTTTCTTTCCTATTTATAATGGTGGAGATGCACCTTGAATTAATCTAACATTATAGATTTGAAAGGGAAAAGCAAAGTTGAATTTGTTTTATTATTTTTTTATTTTTAAATAGCTAAATCTGAACAATTAGATTAACTCAAAGTGTATCTCCACCGTTGCAAGTAGAAAGATAAAAAGAGAGTCCAATGAGAGAATCTCAACTCTGTTCCTTCCTCTAGAGTTTGGTTCTACAGTCATTTTTATGCAAAAATATTTATTGAAAAATGAAAATTAATTTTTAATTTTTTAAAAATTGAGTTGTTTGCAGAGTTTTCCAAAACAAACTTTTGAAAACAATTTACCAAAAAAAATTATAATAATTTTGTTTTTATTGTAAAAAAAAAGTTTAAAAACTTCGTATGTGTATATAAATATTTTGAAAATAAAAATATATATTTATTGAGTTGCTAGAGATGATGACCAACGCTAGAGTTGGTGGTCAGAGTATAGTTGAAGGCAGTGGCGGAGTTAAAAAATTAATTTAGAGAGGACGCTTATTAATTATAATATTAAAAAAATTTATAAAAACATTTCACATAAATTTTTACGATTGACTTCAAAAAAGATAAATATATATATATATATATATATTATTTGTAACTAATATATCATAGACAATATAAAAAAATAAAAAAAAGTTCATGGATATAAGTTTTAAAATAAATTATATAATGATAAAATAATTTTTTATACAAAATTTTAGTAAAAAATTAATATAATAATATCACGTCATCATTGACATATGATATCACTAATTAATAATAAAGAAATACATAGAGGATGAACCTCGCATGTCAAATATAACTAACAATTCAATAAATTTCATATTTTCATTGAGATTAATTATATTTGCATATCAATAATAATAGACATCATCATTGTATTGAAATTTTCGTAGATAATAACATAACTTATCGTAATATCTTTATTTTCAATCAAAAATAACAATTATTATTTTCATAATTTTAAAAATGTTATTGACATTTTACTGTAAATAATATTTTATAATTTTTTATTTAAAATATTTTCTTATATTTATCCCAAAAAAAAAATTTATTCCAAAACCTAGAGGGCACGTGACCCGTGAACCGTCTGTGCCTCCGTCACTGGTTTAAGGTGGAGAATCATCAAAATGTGGCTAGAAATTGCCAGATGGGCGGCGGTTGTTTCGAAAACATTTTTTTTTTTTATTTTCTAAAATTTTATCAATTTTGAATCTTTTAAAGACAAAAATAATATATCAAACAAGTTTAGTTTTCGATTTAAATCAAAAAACAAAAATGCATAGTTAAGTTGATGATTAAAGCGTTACCATCTTTGAAAATCTTGTCTCGAAGAAGAGCGGCAATCCTCTGCTTAAGAGCGCTATTATCAACATTAAGAATCAACCTTTGATGATCAAAGAATGCTACCCTTGGTGACAATGCCGATACTTCATTCTTCATTTTTTGCATTATAAAAAGCATAAAAACAATCATCAGTTAATAATAAACAAATTAAAGACCATGTGACACTGTAGAGATGTAGCATATGCAAATAAATAAATAAATAATAAAACCTGTAGAGATGTAACACTCCGTTCGAGCTCGGAAATGTATTGAAGTTTCCTCACTCTTGACCTCTGAGCTGATTGCCTGTTCGCCAATATTCTGATTCGTTCCAAACAACAATTAGTTACTTAGTTGCAATTAATTTCAATTCCTTTCTTAATTCACTCTATAGATCTACCATGGTTAACGTGATTATCTACTAGGATTTGGCTTTTCTCATCTTCACAATCCAAGTTGAGAGAGCATTCGGCCTTAATGGGTTCATTTTGAACCCAATTTTAATGGTTTAAATCGTTCATTTTTTAGTATTCTTTGAAAAGAATATTTATATAAAAATAAAGATTATTAGATTTTGGTAGTTATATATTTGAATAACATTTATCTTTAAAAAATAGACAACAAATATAGGTTTCGTTTAGCTATCTCAATTGGGACACAAGACAAAATAGACTAAGGTTTCGTTTGGCAACATCACTTTTTAGCTTAAAAATCAAAAAGTTACTAAAAAAATTAAAAAGCCAACAACCTATACTAAAAATCAAGATTCTTTTTTCTCTCTACTTTTTGCACATCTTTTCGAAAAAAAATTAAAAAGTCATCTCAAACATACTACTTTTTTTATCTCATATTTTAGTCAAAAATTTAAAAAGTTACTAAAATAGCATGTTTCCAAACAAGGCCTAAGTGGTTGTTTGGCATGTGCTAAAATAGCACATGCTATTTTACCACATTATTCTATTTAGGTCACAATCATCTTATTTAAATCACATCACCTCTCCACTGCTTCACTTTAAACACAACCCATATTTTAATTTTTTTTTCGTAAAAAGTCAAAAAGTAATCTAGTACTTCCCAAACAACTCGTAAATAAGTCAATAAGACAAAATGTCACATCTAAACTATAATCATTTCATTTTTTTCTCGTAAAAATTTTAAAAAAAAAGCCAAAAGTTCTTCTCAAACAAACTTTTTAGTACCAAGCTAAAAAAGTCTCAACTCCAAAAAGTCAACTAAATTTTTTTTAAGCATAATTTTAAGAATAATCATCTAGTTTTTAAATACAAATGTGCTTCAAACCTATAATTACTGAAATCTAATGATTTTATTTTTTACATGAATATTCTTCTCAATGAATTTTAAAAAATAAATGATTTGAATTATCGAGGTTTGACTCACAATGGACCCATTAAGCTCAAATACTCTCTCAAATTGAATTCCCAATATAAGAAAAGCCAAATCCAATCTACAAATAATAAAATTATAAATAGATAGTAGTCTTATTGTTGTATTGATTTTTTTTTTTAATGATAATTTATTAGTTAACTCAATTAGTTACACTTTCATTCCGAATTCACACTATAGATCTACTACTGTTAACATGGGAAATTTTTTAATTAGTGCTAGGGTAATACGTGATATTTTTTAGATGGTGCTTTAAATAAATATTTTTTTAATAATTAAGTAATCAATTTATTTTAAAATTTTGAAATTAACGGTCAATTCTCAATAATTATTATACTTACATGTTATTTGATCATTTATGAAGGTTTTTTTTTTTTATTTATCATTTTGATGATGTGGTTTATCATTTTATATAGCTTCTATAGATGGTGACCACCTTAAACTAAAGATAATGCTGATTTAAAAACAGAAGAAGAAAACTAAAGAAATTAATTAGTATGTATAAACAGAATTTTGTAAGAAAGTTCTAGTTATATAACGTTACTCCAAAACTAATCTAAACTTTAAAACACATAAATAATTAAACATATAATACACATAAAATGATAAAATTGTATAGAATTTATTGATGGGTTTAGTTTTAAAATCTTATCGACATTCTCTATGTGGGACAGCCATGCAGATTTTAAGTAATTAGAAATGGAAATTTGTACGTGGGTTGTGGATATAATCACCTCTTAACCCTCTTAGGATCGACGATAGTGTCGCCGCCGCCGCTGTTGGAAGCCTTGGTGGGTGGTGGGTCAGATTTACACGAACTGTCCACCTCTCGCGGCTCTTCCTTCAGCTGCTTCTGTTGATGATTTTGTGGCGGAGCTGAAGGTGGTGGTGATGGTGGTGGTGGTGGTGTTGCCTTCTCCTCGTCAAAACAATTTTGATCCGACGGTGTCGACGGGTCTGACGACGACACCGTCTGGTCCACCACCCTCATCGCCATTTCATCGGCGAACATAGACATGAGCTGCTCGTCATCGAACCGTTCAAATCCGATGGAGTTTCCAAGCACGGTGGTCCTAGGTGGCGGAGAAGCTGAACACTCTTCAAGCAATGGGAGGAAGGCAATTGAGTCGCTAACCGACCTCCGGTGAGCGTTCCGCCTAACCGACGAGAAATCGAGAAATTCATCCATCCATGATGGTGGTTGTATGGCAGTAGCAGCGACAGTGGTGGTGGTGGAAATAAAATCTCTATCCATGAGTGAAGACCAATTTTGGGTCATGTTTGGTGCTTTGGGTGGTAATTGTGCCATGCACACACAACTATGAAGAGATACTAAAATCTTATATGTATAATCTAGTAAAATGCAGTTGTGGAGGATATAGCTAGAAACTGTATATCACAAGAACAATTGTTGTGATTTAAGTTTTTTACTCTCTCTCCAAAAATTTTATATAAGGAGGAGGAGGAGAGGAGTGGTGGTGGGTCACATGGGAAGAGGATTAGGACAGCTAGCAACAGCTGTGAGAGGGGATTGGAGAGAAGAGGAGGGGGGGTCTCCCAACGGTTTCGGTGGAAAGCCACCAATTAGTTAATAAGGTAACTCTGTGCGGAATCAGCCACCACGTGCCGATGTGACCCTCCCTTGGCCACCTTCTCATTTTATTAGTATTAAAAAAAAGGACATGGCTTCGGTCCAATCCTTAATCAGATTGGACCGTACTGTTAGGTTCGTGGAGGCTTATTACGGATTTTGTTTTGATAATTTAAATTGTGTAATATGTAAAAATCGTCGAATATTATATGTCTATAAAAAATCACGTTAATCGGATATTGATAGTTATATGATCAAATTAGTTTTGTATAAAAAAAAATTTACGGTGAATAAATTAACGGTTGACAAAAATCTGTTTTGATCACATAACTATCAATATCCGATCAAAGTGATTTTTTACAGGCATATAGTACTCGACGAGTTCTACACATTAAACAGTTCAGATTATCAAAACATGACCCGTGATGGGCCCTTACGGGCCCAACAACACAGTCCAGTTTGATTAAGGACTGGACAGAAGTCATTCCCTAAAAAAAATTGTTAAATATATATATATAAAATAATGTAATAATAATATTTATGACTTAGAAAAAAAGAAGAAGATATAACTCAAAGAAACGAGAGAAATAGAGAATTAATTGATTATAAATGGAAAGGCCAATTAAGATTGATTAACTTGGAAAAGTAATATGAAATTAATCTCTAACAATTTTTAAAAAAAAGACTCATCAGTTGGACTTATAAACATTCTAGATGACATATTTGAATGAAAATTGTGATTTGTTTTGTTTAAGATGACATATTTAAAAGTCTTGTTTAAGCTGGATTTTTTGATTTTTTAATTTTTATGAGAGAAAAAATAAAATGATTATAATTCAGATGTAACAACTTTTAGCCTAGAACTGAAAAGTCTATTTTATCTTTTTGTACTATTTTAACCCCAACCCCTCCCAACCCAACTTCCCAAATGACTACTCTATTTGTATGTCATATGTTTAATTAGTGCATACAAACATATATACATATATTTATCGAAAAAGTATAAACTCAAACAAAAATTTTAACTAAAATAATGAATTTTGTGGTACAAGTTCAAATTGTGTGGAGTGGAGTGGGTCACTGTAAAATATATATATTTTTTTAAATGTTAATTTATTTATTGAGCATTTTAGTTTGGGTGTGCAACATTATTGTATAACTAGACTCAGGTGGGTACTTATATTATGATTTTGTAATTAAATCAAAGGGTTAGTTTTAATCAATTAAAAATAAAATGGATTGTGATCATTTTCACTCATCATTTGGTGATGGGGATGCTAAGTTCGAGTGTGTACAAGCTTTATGGATGTAGAGGAGAGTTACATGGAAGAGGACCACTTGAGGAGATATTAATAGTAATGATATATAGTGTAATGATATATAAATAAATAAATAAATAAACTTATGCCGACTTTTTATATAGAATTATTCGATTGAATATAAATTTTTTTATTTTAAAATAAAAATAATTATAATTATAAATTATCACGGTTTTATCATTCTTGTATTTAGGGGTAATCATTGATTCAATGGTTAAAACTTAACTTAATAACCTTCAGGTTATGGGTTCAAATCGTAGGACCACCATTTTGTATATTATGCCAAAAGTTAGGTGTGTATTCAATCATTTTCCTCCTAAACATACATTAATGTATACTAATTGGACATTATTTTTTTTATATCATTCTTGTATTTATTTATTTATTTATTTGTGGTATGAACTATTGTATATTGGATAGTGGCATGGTGTGGAGTTGAAGGATATAGCCCTGTAGGGGGAGAGGATGAGCTGTGAAAGAAAAGGGAAAGGAGGGAGCCTGTTAAAATCATGTCCTCCTCCCTCCATGTGACCTGTTTGTTAAGCCCCACCTCTTTCCTTTCTTCCCAAATCAGACTCACATGGAGAGAGAGTATATTTCTCTCTCTAACCCCTTCTCTCTCTGTCTCTCTCTCTCCCACACAAAGTTTCTAGGTAACTTCATGTTGGCATTTAAGTTGTATTTTAAATGCAAGGACTAGGGGAGACACTAATAATGATTAGTGAAAAAGTTGGGAACCCATGTTTAAGGTACTTCTCTCACTCAAAAGCTTTCCTAATTTAATTTGATTCCCTTTTTATATATAAAAAATCACCTCCCAAGATGTTGACAATTCAGCACCAGCCAGTTTGTTGATTGGTCGGTTAGAGAAATCTATATTGTTCCAAATTAAGGTGATTAATCATATTATGCTTTTCTAGTGTTCTTTTTAAGAAATTACAACTATAATTGCTTTAGGTCTTATCATCTCAACATGATGTGAGGTTTAACTAGAATGCTAAGTTATTCAAATTCTATCTATGATCGATCCTCAATTCTCGATTATAAAAATAATTTTAAAAAAAAAGTATCACCCCAATATTTTTATTGATGTATAATGTTTCAATAATTAATTATAATCAAAGACTTTTCTTGCTGTTGTTTTTGGAACTTTTCTTGCTATCTAATTGTATTGGGATTTACTATTTTGAAATAAAGCGTGCATTTAAATGAAATTTAATTATAAGAATATCATTATCACATAGCATTCCTATAATAAAAATTTTAAAAGAATTAGTTGACACATAAAATTATTTTAAACTTAATTTGAAAACTTAACTAATTGTCAATATGTTTAATCTTGATTTGTTCACATAACGAGTTAATCTTAGATGAGTTTTTAATGAGTCGAACTCGAGCAATATAAATTTATCCAACTTCAAACTAGAAAAATATAAACTGTGATTTAGTTGGTTTACAACCCTATTTATAGCATTGAGGATAAATCCCAAATCACTCTCTTTCAAAAAAAAAAAAACAAAAACACTTTTTTTATTAAAAAAAAGTTAGAGAAAATTACTATTTAAAAGGAATTTTGGAAAATTATTACACAATAGTAAATATATATATATATATATATATATATGTGATTTTAATTATTAATATTTATAAAAAAAATTCCTTTTTTATAAAAAATTTTTTAATCTCCCCTAATTTTTAATTTAAACTTGGCATCCAAAAAAACACCTTGAGGTCCCAAGAAAATTCTCAATAACCGTACGAGTGGGAGTAGAGAAGGACTTGTCGCAGCTTGATACAAAAGAAAGCATTATTGCACGTGGAAGGAACATATGAAGACCCTACCCTCTTTTTTTCAGCATCATATATACCATAATTGCAAAAGGCCCAAACAAGGTACATGGATATGCATTACAATCAACATTAATGTTCAGTGTGTTTGGTTTTAATATTTTGAATTTAATTTTTAAAAATTAAATTTTTTATTTTTTATTTTTAGTGAATATTTTTTAAATCTTAAGTAATTTTTTTCTGTTGGAGATGTACCTTATTTAGATGTATCTAAATAGTAAAATATTTGTGAAAAAATATTTTAAAATTTTAATAAATACACAAAAATATGAAAAATGTACTGAATTTTTATTTTTATTTTTTATATTTTTTGGTATTTAGGGTATTTTTTATAAAATTTTTTCATAAATATTGTACTTTTTAAGTGTATTTATATTAGATGTGTCTAAAAATTAAAAAACAATTACGTAAAATATTAAAAAAATTCATTGAAAACATTAAAATACGAAAAATAAAAAAAGTAGAATTTTTTAAAAATTATTTTCTAAAAACTAGAACCAAATAAGCTGGTTAGTTTTTTTTTTTTTTTTTTTAAATGCCCAAAATATGAAACAGTTAATATGCAATCTAAATTTATTTTAGATGTAATGAGATCACACACACCAAATGAATATTAGTTACGTATTATTATTTTTATTTTTATTTTTGTGTGCATAATTCTGTAATTTTTTTGTGCACATAACATTACCATACAATCAAATTATCCTTGTTTATAGGTTAATTATATGTTTTAATCAGAGCACATGAATTCAATTCAAACTCATGAAGTTGCCTAATATCACCCATTTGAAAATTATTCTAATTCGTTTCAATTCATAAACAAACTTAAATGACTTGCATTTTGTAAATCTAATTAAAATTAAGTTTAAACAAATTAGACATGAGTATTTATTTAAACTTGTTTAACCAGTTACTACCTCCTACACCACCACCTCTACTACATCACCCACCACCATCACCATACCATACCATACCAGGTCCTCCACTCACCATCACTGCTACCACCATTTGAGTACACGAGTTGTACGGGAAAGAAATATACCTTCTCATATAATCCTGTTGATCAAGTCTACGCTCCTCCGTACGATGTCACTTTATCACCTAAAAACACAAACGTGAGCTAGCCAGCGGGTTTGTGCCGAAAACTTCTCCGATGCCTAAGTCGGTAAGCTTGACAAATAGACCAAAGCTCTGTGTATTCAGAAGACAAAGTTGTGTTACCTCTCCAAAGGTGATATTGGTGAGCTTTTATAGGTTCCGTGTGGCACAATCCTAGTAGGACTCTTATTCCTCCATGTAGAGTCCTCCTAGGATTCATACTCCTGAAAAATTATGCTTCTTTCAACACTCCCCTCACTGCTTGAACCAAATGAGATGGTTTTACCATGGCCGGATTCCAATATGACCGAAGTAACCGTTAGTTCGGCCCTTACTTTCCTTTCTTTTACCTCAGCTTTCCTACGCTAAGACCGAGCTAACCATAAGAGAGTTGAGCCGAACTATCTTCAAAACCAAGTCCTCTTAAAGAGTTAGCACACCTCGGTTCTCATACGCCACGACCGAACTAACTACTGAAGACCGAACTACCCACAATACATTTCTCAACCGAAGTAAGAAATAGGGCCTTATTCCACCGTGCTAACCATCACGGTTGTGTGACCGGTCTAACTCCAAGGCTATTTCTCCAGACCGGAGTAACCCAGACGTCCTTTTTACTCAGCCCTTCGCGGTGCGGCCCAAACTGGCCTATCACTTTAGCTTGGCCCAATTTATCTAGCTCGGCCCAATTTTCATATAAATCACCCTTTCAATTGCCCCTTAATTCCATCTGCGCAGCATGACAGGGATTACCTGTTTAATAACCGAGCTAGAGTTTGCAAGCCTCTCCAGCCGAGCTACAATCCTAAAGCTATTCCGGCTAGGCTGAAAACCTTTTAGCCCCTTTAGCCGAGCTAAAAACCGTTTAGCTTATCCAACCGAGCTAAACTTAAACCGAGCTGGGCACGTTCGATCAAAATGTCTCTTCAATTGCAGCAACTGAAACGCTTCCCTTTCCAGTGACACGTGGCAGCCTTTGATTGGCCAATCCCAAATTGCCACGCCCTCAGACTCCAAAATTTTTGAACAGTTCCCTCCAGAAGGCTTTTCATCAAAACAAAAAACCCTTTCTCTTCTTCAAATCATCCATTAGACTATTCACTCTATCCTCTCTCACTTCTTCAGTGCTTTTGCTTTCCCAACTTCTAAGCTCGTGTTCTCACCGTTGCTACTGCTCCCTCCTCTAGTTCTTCTTCTCTACCAGGTAAGCACATGAATTCATTCTTGTTTTCCTTTATTTTCTGTATTCTGTTTCATCCATTGTAGTTTGTTTGGTGTTTTTGCAAAACACTTTTCATGCTTAGCTTTGTTTCTGGAAAAAACTTCGTAAGAACCTCTTGAATATCAAGTAATATAGCTAGTAAAACACTTGTTTGATCCACAAACACGTTCAACCGAACTAGGAAACTGTTTTTGCTATACATAGATTCAGGCGGACTAAAATCGAACTAGGACTTGTGCACATAACAGTAGTTTTAATAGATCACCCACTGATTCCCATTAGCCGAAATAAAAATGTACCGAACTACAAATCTTGGCCCTCGACCTGCTAAGCACGCTTTTCAACCGAACTTTAAAGTCAGCTTCTTGATGCACAACCGGAGTAACAAAACCCATAGGTGGAACCGAGATAACCAATCTTACTGCCGAACCGAGATAACAAGCAACTTGTTAAAACCGAGGTAGATCCTGTAGCACCCTATTTAGCCGAAATAAGGCTTCCTTTTCCTGCTTTGTTTTTTAGCACGGTCAATGATCTGTGCTTAACACCTTGTTTTTCTACTTTGCAGACTTAGGTTGCCCAGGCACTCCCTCTGCGCTCTCAACCGAGCTTCTGAGCACAACTTCTCAACCGAAGTAACTTATACTTAATTTATACAATAAATGGGTAAATATAGGTTCCTAGTAGAAACACCAAGGGGTTTGGCCGAGTTTCGAAAAGACTACAACATTCCCGCCGACGTAAACCTTACTTTAGCCGAACAAGACGTTGACCCATGGGATAAGAGCATCTCCAGCAATGATAGTCAAAATAGCTATTCAAAATTTCACTTTACTATTTTAGCTAGTCATTTTTTTAATATACACTCCAACAAGGCTATCTACTTTAGCTATCTTTTATTAAAATATTCTTATATTTTAAATATCTTCTATTAAAATATTCTTAAAAATAAAAGTTTGAATTAAAAAAGCATAAAAAAAACTTAAGAGCTAGTGCACAAGACTCGCCTTTCCCAAATGAGGCATCAGAGCAAAATGTTACTTTAGCTTCACCTTGTCTAGGCTGCTGGAGAAGGAATTCAAGTGTTTGGCTCGCTAGTGTAGAATTTTTGGTGAAATGGAAAGCCTGCTGGAGATGATCTAACAAAGGCTTTGTCCTCTTTACCATTCAATCAATAATAGAAACCGGACTTAGATTCCCAGTCCAACCTTTAATATGCGAATTCTTTAGACAAACCAGACTATGTCCAACCCAGCTATCCACCAACACTTACCGTATAATAATGGGCATAGACGCGCTAAACCGCCAAACTGGCCTCAACCTCGGTTTAGCCGAAATATTCCATCAATACTCCTTAGGATCCAAAGATGAAGGCTGGTGTTATTACTTAAGAATACGCCGTGGCCGAGAGAAAATAATAAAACATACTCCAGACAAAGACTTAAATGACGACGATTTCTTCTGGGTGTCTGGGAACTTCGAAGATCATCAAGCCCAGATTCCTGGCCGAAGAATAAATTGGAAAAAAGGAGTACCTGGTATACATACTTCGGTTCCAATTCTACTTGTCCTTTTAATTCGGCTTTCACTCTGAACCGGATTAACAGTTGTCTTCTTTTGCAGATAAAGCCCATCTCTTATCGAATTACGGTCATCCGAACCTCAGTATTCTGCGCGCCGCACTACGGGTTAAGGAGAGAAGTTGGGCTAAATTCCTAAACTTCGAACCGACATATCATACTGTCATTTAAAGCGACCGACTTTCTTCTTGAAGAGGCACCAGAACCGGACCCATCCTTGCCCCAGATCAACCTTGTGCCTCTTACTATCGAACAAGAGATGGCAAAAAAGAACAGGCTAAAGGCCCTTCTAATCGCAACAACTCCAGCCGATGTGCAACCAACCGGCCAAACCACTGAAACCGTGGTGGCCCTTTCATCCCAGCAGCCATCTTCTTCTCGCTGAAACAAGCGTGCCCGGACTAGCCAAACCGAGCCACGACTTGCTGACGAGGATGAGACCGTTCTGCCACAAAGCCCTCCTCTAAGCCCTCAGCAAAGCCTCCAACCAGAGCAGTCCGACCGAACTGCCTCCTCCTCCAAATGGGCTCCTACCCTCACCTTCAACGACCGAGATATCACCGCTTCCGATTCGGTGGTTTCAGAGAATGACCACTTAATGGCTTTTAACCTAGCCAAAAGTGTGTGCCTTCCAAAAGATATGGAGCACCATTATAAACAACTCAACACCGAACTGAAGTCCATTCGGTCTTCAACCAAGTCCATGATCCGGGTAAATAACTTTCTACTTTCTTTGCAATTTTTCCCAACTTTCAGTCCAGCTAACGTTACTTCTCCTTTGCAGGCCATCCAGAAAAATCAAGTTACACACAGGAGGGTCATGGAGCTTAGGAGGAATACAAGGGAGGCCATGGCTGAAGCCGAACTAAAAACGGCCGAACTAGAGGAGGCAAAAAGGCAGCTGGCCGAGCTTCGAGCGGAGAACGGTCGACTGACCGAAGTAGTTAACTCGGTCGAGGCTGAGAAGCAAAAGATCGCCATCGAGACAAAGGACAAGTTCCTGCGTCACTTGGCAAAGATTGAGAAGAAAAAAGACACCGAAATAAACGAACTGAAGGCCAGAATGAAGAAAGCCGAAAAAACAGGCTTTAAGAAGGCTGAAGACGCCTACACCCTCCAGTGCAATGCAACAAAGGACTTATTCTTCAAATGTGGCTGGAGGAGTGCGGTGGAGCGGCTCGGTTGTACGCTTGACACCGATGTCTACAATGCTCCACCGTATTCTATTCCGACCTCGCTTTCGCAATATGCTGCCGATCTCCAAAGGTAATTTCTTGAGGGGTCCGGTGATGATGAAGATGATGATGATGATGATGAAGAGGATGAGGAGCCAACTCTCACCCCGGTCGTCAATGAACAACAGCAAAATAATCAAACAGTTCGGTTGGAGCCAGTCATTGAAGACCTAACGGACGAGCTGCCACCAACTGAGACCGAGGTTCAAGCTGAGACCGAGGTTCAGGTGAGCGAGCTCCCGTTCAAGCAGTTCTCCCAGCAACCGACTCGACCAGATGCTGATGATGAATTTGATGCCGAGCTTGATGAACTCCTCCGCTGACTTTCTCTCTTTTTTTTTTTCTTTTTTTTTTCATTCTTATGTTTGAAACTTGTAACCGGGTTGCGGCCCCTCAATTGTACTTTGTTTTGCACTTTTAATGAAAAAATCTTCTTCAACTCTTATTCCGGTTTTGTGTATGTATGTTTGTACTTGTAATGATTTTTCCATGTACTCATTTGCTCAACTGTGATCTCGGTTTTAGCTAACTTACTAGCCAACCACTCTTCAGCCGATATAGCTACTTTGGCTGAAGAGTATCCAGTGTTGGTTTAATCCAGCCAACCACTCTTCAGCCGATATAGCTTACTTCGGCTGAAGAGTATAAAGAGTTGGTTTAATCCAACCAACCACTCTTCAGCCATACACTTACTTCGGCTGAAGAGTATAAACAGTTGGTTTAATCCAGCCAACCACTCATCAGCCATACACTTACTTCGGTTAAAGAGTACAAAGAGTTGGTTTAATCCAGCCAACCACTCTTCAGTCATACACTTACTTCGACTGAAGAGTATAAACAGTTGGTTTAATCCAGCCAACCACTCATCAGCCATACACTTACTTCGGCTGAAGAGTACAAAGAGTTAGTTTAATCCAGCCAACCACTCTTCAGCCATACACTTACTTCAGCTGAAGAGTAAAAAGAGTTGGTTTAATCCAGCCAACCACTCATCAGCCATACACTTACTTCGGCTGAAGAGTACAAAGAGTTGGTTTAATCCAGCCAACCACTCTTCAGTCATACACTTACTTCGGCTGAAGAGTATAGACAGTTGGTTTAATTCAGCCAACCACTCATCAGCCATACACTTACTTCGGCTGAGGAGTACAAAGAGTTGGTTTAATCCAGCCAACCACTCTTCAGCCATACACTTACTTCGGCTGAAGAGTAAAAAAAGTTGGTTTAATCCAGCCAACCACTCTTCAGCCATACACTTACTTCGGCTGAAGAGTACAAAGAGTTGGTTTAATCCAGCCAACCTCTCAGTTGGTTTTTCCAGCCAACTTAGAATAAAGTTTTTTGGTTATACTGACCAAACGTCCTGCAGCTTGGATCCTGATCCTGGACTTAGGAAGGGTCATAGTTGGTTATTCCGGCCAACTATGTTTACAATGCTACGAACTGACTAAAGCTACTTTCTACTGAAAATAATTATGCTAAAAAAGAATCGATTTGTTTTATTGAGAAAATAAAAAATTACATATACTTAAAAAGAAAAAAAAAAGCTAGAAATAAAACAACTTGAGATTTGTAGTGTTCCATGGCCTGGGAATTGCTTTGCCGTCCTTATCTTCCAAGTGGTATGCTCCTTTGCCTACTAATCCGACCACTTTGTAAGGTCCTTCCCAATTAGGTCCCAACTTGCCATCTCCTGGAACTAAGGTGTTTCCCATTACTTTGCGCAGTACCGAATCTCCGATCTTGAATTGTCTTGGGTGCACTGTTTTGTTATACTTTCTAGACAACTCTTGTTGGTAGGAGGCGATGTGAACCAATGCTCAGTCTCTTCTTTCTTCTGCAAGGTCAAGCTCAAATGTTATGGCTTCGCCATTTAAGTCTGGATCAAAGTTTTCGCTTCGGATTGTGGGGAGGCCAACTTCTAATGGGATGACTGCTTCCATGCCATAAGGTAAGGAAAATGGTGTTTCTCCTGTTGATCGTCGAAGCGTGGTGCGGTAAGCCCATAAAACATGGAGGAGCTCTTCTGCTCATTTGCCTTTTGCTTGCTCTAACCTCTTCTTTAATCCATCCAAGACTACCTTGTTTGATGCCTCTGCCTGACCATTTGCTTGGAGATATGCCGGCGTAGAGTTGTAGAACTCTATCTTGTATTCTTCACAAAAGCCTCTGAAAATTCTGCTGTCGAACTGAGTGCCGTTGTCTGAGATTAATGCCTTTGGTATGCCGAATCGAGTGATGATATTCTGCCAGACGAACTTCTTTACATCTTTCTCCTTGATTGACACCAAGGCTTCTGCTTCCACCCATTTTGTGAAGTAGTCAGTTGCGACGAGAAAGAACTTCCTGTTGCCTGGTGCTGTTGGAAGTGGGCCTACTATGTCCAATCCCCACATTGCGAAGGGCCATGGGCTAGTTAGAGGTAGAAGTTCTCTGGCAGGTTGGTGTATTTGGTGTGCGAACTTTTGACACTTTTCGCACTTTTTAACATACTTCTCTGAATCCGCTTGCATGTATGGCCACCAATATCCTTGTGAGATCGCTCTGTATGCCAATGATCTTCTTCCTTGATGGCTGCCACAAACACCCTCATGTATTTCGAATAGGAATGCTTCCACTTTGCTGGGGTAAACACACTTCAAGTAAGGTCCTGAAAACAACTTCTTGTACAATGCCAAGGATGGGGAGAGCCAAAATCGCTGTGACTTTGCTCTTATTCTGTTGGCTTCTTTCTTATCTTCTGGTAAGGTGCCGTCTTTCAGGAACAGTATGATAGGATCCATCCAAGAAGGGCCTAACTCTGCACAACATACCTCTTCTGCTTCTGGGTCTTCAATGCTTGGTCTAGGCAAGTAGTCGATTAGTAGTGGGTGAGGTATGGAGGTATCTACCAGGCCATGAAGCTCCTGCGAGTTAAATGCCCGCTCATTGCTTTTCCTCCATGCCGATCTGTTCTATTCTTACCACTTCAAACCTCTTTATCTCCGTTCTGACTAGTTCTTGGTACTTGGCCATTCTATCATCCTTTGCCTCGTAGTCGCCAGATATTTGGTTTACCACCAGCTGCGAGTCGCTGTAGACCATTAGCTCGGTGGCCTTCATGTAGAGTGCTGACTTGAGACCTGCTAGAAGTGCTTCATACTCCGCTTCGTTGTTTGACGCTGGGAAGCCAAGGTTGATTGCCTGCTCCACTATTAGGCCGTCTAGAGAGATGAGAATTATGCCAAGTCCAGCTCCATGCTGGTTGGATGCTCCATCCACGAAGAGCTTCCACATCTCTCTAACGAACAACTTCCAGCAGGTAGAGGGATCAGATGATGCCTTGGGATCTTCCATGCTTGCCGTCTGCCCCTTGCTTTCTGTTTACACCAAGTCTTTATTTGTTGGTGAGTCCTGACTTGTTGTAGCATGGTTTGTTTCTTCCTTCCTCTCTTTACTCTGGTCTGTCTTGGGGCCTAACTGAGTAACCCATACTAAGGGTTGCATTATTCCGACGTCTACTTCCATCCCTAGTTCGGTTGTTTTAGTTAGGTCGACTAGGCAGATGTGATGGCTTCCTGGTGTGAATTCTGCGACAAAATCTGACAATGCTTATGCTTTTTATTGCGGTCCTAGGTTGGAACTTGATGTCGTATTGTCCCAACTCCACTGCCCACTTCAGAATTCGCCCAGAGAAGTTCGCTTTTTCAAATAGAGCCTTTAATGGGAAGGCTGTGAGAACAACTATGGTGGGGGCGTAAAAGTAATGCGACAACTTCCTTGAGGCCATCATCAAGGCCAGTGCCAGTTTCTCTAGTGGCAAATATCTTGTTTCGGCGCCCAGTAATGTCTTGCTGACATAGTAGATAGGAAGATGTTGGATTCCTTCTGTGCGGACCAACACTATGCTAATTGCATGTTGCGAGACCGCCAGGTATAAGAAGAGTTCTTCTCCAGGGATTGGGGTTACAAGTAGTGGTGGAGAAGACATGTATTCTTTTAGGCTTTCCAGGGCGCGGTCGCATTCTTCGTCCCACTCAAACTTAGCCTTCAGTGCATGGAAGAATGGTCGTAGCCTGTCTGATGACCGGCTTATGAATCGGTTGAGCGCAGCCGCCATGCCAGTGAGATGCTGCACTTCCTTCACAGAGTTTGGCCTCTCCAGATCTTGTATTGCTTTGATCTGAGAAGGGTCCGCTTCTATACCTCGGTTAGTCACCAAGAACCCTAGGAATTTGCCAGATCCTACTCCGAACGCACACTTCGACGCGTTGAGGCGTAACTTATGCTTCTTTAGGATCTCGAACATCTCACCTAGGTCCTTGAGATGGTCACTCTCATCTTTGCTCTTGACCACCATATCGTCGATGTAAGCCTCCATTGTTCTGCCTAACAATGGCTCAAACATCTTGGTGACCATTCTTTGAAATGTCGCCCCTGCGTTTTTCAGGCCGAAGGGCATGACCTTGTAGTAGTACAATCCTCTTGGAGTTGTGAAAGATGTGACCTCCTGGTCTGGTTCATGCATGGCGATTTGGTGGTAGCCTCTGTATGCATCCAGAAAGCTAAGTCGGTTGTGCCCTACCGTTAAGTCTACCAGTTGATCTATCCTTGGTAGAGGAAAGCTATCTTTTGGGCATGCCTTATTGACCGTTTTGTAGTCAACGCAGACATGCCACTTGCCATTCTTCTTTGGCACTACGACGGTGTTGGAGATCCATCTTGGGTAGTGCACTTCTTTGATTGCCCCTGCTTCTAGCAGGTTTCCTATTTCCTCCGCCACTATTTCGGCGTGGTGGAGTGCCGATCTGCGGGTGCGCTAAATGATTGGTCTGGCAGAAGGGTGGACGTTGAGTTGGTGACAGATGAAGTTGAGATCGATGCCTGGCATGTCGTATGGGGTCCAGGCGAACACTTCGATGTTGGAGGTCAGAAATTTCAAGACCTCCAATCTCTCAATGCTGGACAACGACGAACCAAGCAGAAAGAACTTATCCGGGTTCTTTTCATCTATTCTGACCTCAACTAAGTCCTCCACCGCTTTCTGACTAGCTGCTTTGCTAACATCTGCGAATAGTTCATTACTCTCAGGTTCTTCCACCGAATGAATGTATCCTTTGGCCGCGCGGCTACCATTCACTATGACAAAGCATTGCTTCGACATGATCTGATCTGCATAAACTTCTTCTATTACTCCGGTGTCGTTGGGGAATCGCATCACTTGGTGGTAGGAGGACGCCACCGAGCGCATGGCATGCAACCATGTTCTACCCAAGATAATGTTGTAGGTGGAAGGGACTTTCAACACCCAGAACTCCACTTGTTTTGTCACACTCCCTGCTCTGACTGGGAGGATAATTTTGCCAACGGGCCATTCTGGCATGGAGTTGAATCCAATAAAGAGAGATACGGCCGGCGCCAAGTCTTTATCTTGCAACTTTAGTTGTTTGAAGGTTTCATAGTACATGATTTCACACGAACTACCTTGGTCAATCAGAATCCACTTGACGTCAAAATCCTTGACTCGGAGAGTGACGACCAAGGCATCGTTGTGAGGGCAATAAATCCTTGCCAAGTCTTTATCCGAAAAAGACATGACATTTGTGGCCTCTGTCTTCCCCTTCTTGATGACTGGTTGGGCACTTAGCACCTCTCTTAAATGCTCAGCCTTTTTGATTGAACCTCTGAGCTCACATACACGCTCAGGTTCAAAGACTCCATGTATTACGTTGATGACGCCTTGGGGCGGGGCGTCGATCGGCATCCCATTGGGGTTGTTATGGTCCTAGGGGGCTGGCTGTGCCCCTCCCTCTATGTATTTGTCCAGGTGGCCTGCTGCCACCAACTCTTCCAGATGCTGCCTCAATGGCGTGCAATTCTCAGTGCAGTGCCCCTTTTCTTTGTGGAAGGTGCACCTGGATCTGTCATCATAGTCCTTCTGAGCCTCGCCTAGCTTGGCTGGCCACTTGACGAAAGGCTCGTCTCGAATCTCACTAAGTATATGGTAGATCGGTTTCTTGAATACCGTGGTTATGGCAGTGCGGACTCTCAACCATCTCTTGTCCTGGTCTTCACCGTTGTCTCGCCTGCCTCGTCCGTTTCAGGTTTTGGCAATCTACCGTATTGACCTTTGCTGAGGTCTTCTTCTCTGGTGCTATGGTCATGCCAGATTTTGCTTTGGCACGTGCACCATCCTCTTTCACCCTGATGTGCTGATGCACTCTCTCCATCAGGGCCTCCATGGTGAGGGGCGGTGTCATGGTGATAGAGTCCTCACCTCGGCTCACGGAAGGCCTCTTTTATATTGCGCAATGGCGAGATTGGTTGGGCAGTCCCCAATCTGGTTGAATGTCTCCCAATAGCGACTGTTATATGACCTCAGGGTCTCCTTATCGCCCATGTCGATGGAGAGCAACTGGTCGATCTCCACCGGGGTTTTCGTGTTTGTTCTGAATCGCGTTACAAACGCCTCCGCTTGCGCCTGTGAGGCTATCTTTGCCTGAAGCTTTTCAAACCAAGTCAAGCCTAGGTCGCCAAGGCTTGAAAGGAATAGGATGCACATCAAGGCCTCATTCCGCCGGTATACAGCCATGACCTGGCGAAAGTGACTCAAATGCGAGTAGGGGTCCGTCTTCCCCTCATACGTTGTGAATTTGGGCTGTAGGAAGCCTGACGGAAGGGGCGCGTTTTCTATTGCTGGGACGAATGGTAAGGTTTGCAGCCTCGCCAATGCCTTGTCCGTTGGTTCGTATGTCGGGCGCGGTATTGGCATTCCAACCTCGACGCTTCTATGCGTCCGAAGAGCCAACCGCTGTAAGGCGGGAACCCTATGTGGATCACGCGCCCTGGCGTCCTCCTTCCATCGTGCCTTCTCTTCTAGCACGGATCGTAGGTCGGACGATCTGGGTAATTCCATCTGTCTAGACCTTGTCTGGTGTGTATGTGAGGGCCAATATGTGCTTCCCTCAGTGTATGACCTCTCAGACCTAGAGTGACGAGTTCTGGAAGATCTGGATTGCGTGTCGCATGTCCTGAGGCTTCTGTTCTCTGCTTGAGAGGGTGTAGAATTCCTACTATGGCCCTCTGAGTGGCGAGGGGGCGTCTTGTTATTGCGTCCCTCTCCTGTTGCCACTTCTTTTCCTTTCACCTGACGCTTTAGAGACTCCATGTCCACCGCCATCTTACGAATCAATTCGTCTTGTTGTCTGACGCGATCCTCCAGAGTTTGAGGATCAATCTTGCGCCTTTGTCTTTCTGGGCTTTGCGAACGAGAGGGATGAAGGTTGTTATTCCGCCTTCGTCCCCTTGCATCCCTCCTGGAATTCTGTCTCTGTGGCTCCAGGTCTGCCATGGGAGTGACCAAGGGTAGGCCTTCGCGCCTTGTACCCCCATCTGGAGTTTGTCCGTCGATGGCGGACTAAGGTAACTCTTCGTTGTTCGCCATTGATGTTTGAGAGAAAAAACTTGATTAAGAGTTTGTTCTTGTCTGAGTTCCCACAGACGGCGCCAATTGTACGGGAAAGAAATATACCTTCTCGTATAATCCTATTGATCAAGTCTACGCTCCTCCATACGACGTCGCTTTATCACCTGAAAACACAAACGTGAGCTAGCCAGCGGGTGTGTGCCGGAAACCTCTCCGATGCCTAAGTCAGTAAGCTTGACAAATAGACCAAAGCTCTGTGTATTCAGAAGACAAAGTTGTGTTACCTCTTCAAAGGTGATATTGGTGAGCTTTTATAGGTTCCGTGTGGCACAATCCTAGTAGGACTCTTATTCCTCCATGTAGAGTCCTCCTAGGATTCATACTCCTGAAAGATTATGCTTCTTTCAACACCCCCTCACTGCTTGAACCAAGTGAGATGGTTTTACCATGGCCGGATTCCAATATGACCGAAGTAACCGTTAGTTCGACCCTTACTTTCCTTTCTTTTACCTCGGCTTTCCCACGCTAAGACCGAGCTAACCATAAGAGAGTTGAGCCGAACTATCTTCAAAACCAAGTCCTCTTAAAGACTTAGCACACCTCGATTCTCATACGCCACGACCGAACTAACTACTGAAGACCGAACTACCCACAATACATTTCTCAACCGAAGTAAGAAATAGGGCCTTATGCCACCGTGCTAACCATCACGGTTGTGTGACCGGTCTAACTCCAAGGCTATTTCTCCAAACCGGAGTAACCCAGACGGTCTTTTTACTCAGCCCTTCGCGGTGCGGCCCAAACTGGCCCATCACTTTAGCTTGGCCCAATTTTTCCAGCTCGGCCCAATTTTCATATAAATCACCCTCTCTCTCACGAGTTATTAATTTAAATGAAAACATCTATTATTACACTTTTTATATGGTCTATGAGTACATTTTAATCTAGGCATTATAGATTGTTTTATGTTTATTGTTAAATGTCATGGGAGAAATGATTGGTAAACCACAGGAATAAAATAAAGTTTGTCATACTAAAAAATAAATAAATTTATAAAGCATCATGTATATGTTTATATTTTTTAGAATCCCATTATATACAATAATAAGTGTTTTTAGGATACAAGCAAAAATAAGAAATACGGAACATTTTTTAGTAAATTTAATACCTTTTTTTAAAAATCAATAATTTAAAAAAAAAAACTTTTTCACCTATTTTTAAGACACTAGTATGTCAATTCTAAAATTAAACAATGTCCTTAGGACAGTTGTTAGTATTGGCCTTTATAAATTTTTGTTTTAGGCCCGTATTCATGTCTACCTATTTTAGCCCACTTCTCAATGGATTTGCATAATGTAACCCAATATTTTAGCCCGCTACTAAATGGATTGGCCTTTTATGTAACCCAATATTTTAGCGCAATTATGAAACCCAATTGTGACATCCATGCAAGTTTGAGAAGGGTTTGGGATTTATTGAAACCCAAAGTGATCTTTCAATGGAATATGTTTGTTTGTGTATTCATTTTTTTTTCTTTTTTTTCTTTGTTTTTTCAGAAATAATATATATATATATATATATTGGGTATGATAGCAATTTTCAAAAACAAATTTTCAAGTTTATTAAAAAGTAAGTTGTTTTCTAATATTTTGTAAAAATATTTTTCGACTACAATTCATCAAATGAAATTATTTTTTCAAAAAAATAAAATATCTATATATAACATAACTAAAAATGCCCTAAACCACGTTTTTTTTTTTTGTAGAAAAGAAAAAAGAATACAAATTATGAGGTGGGTCAACAAAATACAAATTTTAATTTATTCCAAATAATAATAGTATAAACGAAAGACTTGTAATTTCAGGAAAAAAAAAATGAAATAATAATCACTCTATTTAGTTTCAAAAGTCACTTTTCGAAAAATTTTACTTTTTCATTTTCAGTATTTTTTTATTTTCACTGAATTTTTTTAATATTATAAATAAATTTTTAAATTTTTTAAATTTTTAGACACACCTAACGTAAATACACTTAAAAAGTATAATATTTGTAAATTTTTTAAAAAAAAATTAACTAAATACCAAAAATATTAAAAATATATATATATGAAAATTTAATACATTTTTCGTATTTTTATATATTTATTAATTTTTTTCACAAATATTTTATTATTTAAATACATTTAAGTAATGTGCATCTAAAAAAAATAAAATAATTACTTAAAATTTTAAAAATATTCACTAAAAATAAAAAAATTAAAAAAATTAATTTTTAAAAAATTAAATTCAGAAAACTAAAATCAAACACACCAAATATTTCTCCACCCAAAAAATGTATTTAAAACAATGAAATACAAAGTTTTATTTTAAATTTTTAAAAAGCATTTATAATGAATAATTTTAATTTGCAATAAAATAAATAAATAAATAGATATAAACCTAATCACTATGTTGGTTTTCAATTTTTTGAAAACACTTTTCAGAAATTTTACTTTTTTATTTTTTATTTTTTATTTTTTTATTAAATTTTTTAATATTTTAAGAAATTTTTTTAATTTTTCGACACATCTAACATAAATATACTTAAAAAGTATAATTTTCGTGAAAAAAAATCTTTAAAAAATTCACTAAATACAAAAAATACAAAAAAAATATAAAAATTCAGTATATTTTTTATATTTTTGTGTATTTATTAATTTTTTAAAATATTTTTTTCACAAATATTTTATTTTTTAGATACATCTAAGTAAGATGTATCAAAAAAGTAAAAAAAATAGGATTAATTACATTAATAGTCCTTATAGTTTGGGACTTATGTCACTTTGGTCTCTGACTTTTCAATTGTGACACATTTGATCCTGAATTTTGAATCTTGTTCCAAATAAGGACAATTGATAATATAATTAGATTTTTCAAGAGTAAAATCATCAATTTGATAAAATATAAACTAATTTGACAAACATAAATGTCAAAAAAAATATTTTTAATTTTTTAAAAATTATTTTTATCCACCAATGATAAAATTAATAAAAATTACATGATTGATTTTTTAAAATTAATTTTACATGATCATCATCCAAACATATAATAAAAATTAATTTGGTAAAAAAAATAAATAAATATCTTAAAGATTTATCAATTTTACATAATTTTATTTTTAGTGGGTAGAATTGGTAAAAATAAATAAATAAATGTCTAAAAGATTTATCAATTTTACATAATTTTATTTTTAGTGAGTAGAAATAATTTTAAAAATTCAAAAATATTTGTTTGACATTTATTTTTATCAAATTAATTTATATTTTATCAAATTGACAATTTTATCCTTAAAAAATCTAATGATATCTCTAATTGTCTTTATTTGGAACAAGATTCAAAATTCATGGTCAAATGTGTCATAATTGAAAAGTCAGGGACCAAAGTGACACAACCTCCAAACCATAGAGACTATTTGTGTAATTTGTCAAAAAAATACTTAGGTGCCGTTTGGTAACACTTACGTTTTCAGTTTTCTGTTTATATTTACAAAAATTTTAAAAACTCAAATAAAAACTTGTTTGGTAAAATTTTTGATTTATAAATCAGTGGTCTCAGTTTATAAATTTGGCCAAAAAATGAAAACACAAAAAATGTGTTTCCGTTTTAAGTTTTAAGTTTTTTTTTTTTTTTTACCACCCAACACTAACCACCACCCGTCACTATTTTCCACCACCGTCTTTTGTCACCACCACCCACCACTCACCCCCCACCACCACCTACCACCATCACTCACCACTCACCACCCGCCACCACCACCCACTAGCAACCCACCAGCCACCACCCACCTGTCACCCACTCGCCACCGCCACCGCCACCGCCACCCACCTCTCGCCACGACTACCACCGACCTGCCATCCACTCGCCACCACCCACCACCCACCACCTATTTGCCACCACCACTCACCACCCACTTGCCACTACTATCCACCACCTGCCACCACCAGCCATCTGCCACCGACCCGCCACCACCACCACCACCATCACCCATCACTCACCCGCCACCCACCTGCCACCCCCACCACCCGCCACCTACCTGCCACCACCTACCACCACCGGCCATCCGCCACCCACTTGCCACCATCACCTACCACCACCACTACCACCACCCACTTGCTACTACCGACCACCTACCACCATCACCCACCCATCATTACCACCACTCGTCATCCGTCATCTACCTGTCACCACCACTACCACCACCCACTTGTTACTACCTACCACTTACCACCATCACCCACCCATCATTACCACCACTCGCCATCCGTCATCTACCTGTCACTACCACTCGCCATCCGTCATCCACCTGCCATCACCACCCACCACCCGCTGCCGCCACCACCCACTCGCTACCACCCACTACCCACCACCGTCAGTCACACACCCACCACCACCATCCGCTATTCGCCAGCCACCTACCACCACCACCCACTACCACCACCATCACCACCCACCACACCCACCCACCCACCACCACCACCACCACCCACCACACCACCCACCCACCACCCACCACCCACCACCCACCCACCCACCTACCACCACCACCCCCACACCCACCACCTACCCACCACCCACCATTACCACTTTCTGCCACTGTCTTCCGCCGCCACTTACCACCACTTGCCATTTCTCACTCTTTTTTATATTTTAAATTTTTTTTAAACATTTTGTCAATTACCAAACACGTTTATAGTTTATGTTTTTTTAAAAATAAATAAAAATTAATTTATAAAATTTTTATAAATATAAACTGAAAATGTAAACGTTACCAAATACACAAAATTTTAAAAATATTCATTAAGAAGAGGGAGAAGGAAAAATAAATTAATTAATTAATTAAAAAACTGAAACCAAATTGTATCCGTTTCGGTGTTTTGTCTGATCTGGTTGATTGAACTCTCAACCCGCCCATTCCCCTCCCCCCCCCCCCCCCCCCCCCCTCTCTCTCTCTCTCTCTCTCTCTCTCTTTGTCGCTCTATCTACCTTTAACATAGTTTCTCTCTCAAGAATCGATCCATTGTATTGTATGATTTCCTTCAATAATACATATACATGTATACATAGATATATGGCATAGATTTGCGAATTTGATCTGTGCGAATCAACATTTTCTAGAGAGAGAGAGAGAGAGAGAGAGGGATTTGAAAATTGAAAGAGATTGATGGCGGCGTACAGAGCCGACGATGACTACGATTACCTGTTCAAGGTGGTTCTGATCGGGGACTCTGGTGTGGGAAAATCGAATCTCCTCTCGAGGTTCACCAAGAACGAGTTCAGCCTCGAATCCAAATCCACAATCGGCGTTGAATTCGCTACACGTAGTATTCGCGTCGATGACAAGATCGTCAAGGCCCAGATTTGGGACACCGCTGGTCAAGAAAGGTTTCTTTTCCAATTCTCACTTTGAATCATCTCTCTGCTTTTTTTCATTTACTGAATTTCGCCTAGTTTCTGTTTAGTTTTGATTGGTTTTCGTTTGTTTGTTTGTTTGTCGTCATTTTACTAATGCTAGGGTTTCTGATTGGGCGTAGCGAAAAATAATGTTTTGTGTTCTCTTACAGATCAGGGAAGCTTTCTTTTTTTAAAAAAAAACTTATTGATTTGATGTGTATATACATGTGAATTATAAACAACAAGTGCATTTTCTTTTCCATTTTAATTTTGATTTTTTGTTTGTTTGTTTGGGAATGTTTATGCTTTGATATAGACTAAATTTTGTGAGTTTGGGATCAATCCCATTGAAAAAGAGATTTGTAACATGTTAAGGAAAGGAATGGACACAGATGTGGTATCAAAGTTTTGTTTTTTGGTAGTAAATGGAATTTTAATGGAAGGAAATTGGCTCAAATAAGTGGTGACAAAATGAAAGTATCTTCTTAAATTAAAACTGAATTAATCCCAACTATGTCCATCAAAATCCAATTCCGTTTTAAAAAAATTTCTAATAAATTTAAGAAGACTTCAATTTTAGAAGAGACCTCAAAATGGGATTTCAGTCCATCAAAATCCAATTCTTTTTTTAACGAACAAACACAAATTTCACTTTTTGAATGGTATCCTTTCCTTTCCCATCAAATATTGCCATTCCAAACACATTGTGTTTTAGTTTGTGTCTCACAACCCAAACTTGCCCCTAAAGTTTAGGTCATGACTGGTCTGTAATTAGGCCTCAAATCAAAAATCAAAGAACATAATTAATTCCACAAAGGGGCTAAAGCAAAAGCAATTCAATAATACAACGTTCATCGAGCCATGTGTATATGCCAGGATCATTACACAACTTTCCTTAACAGGAGAAGTTCATATGCGCTGTTCAGATATAATTACAGTCCAAGGCAGGTACATGTACAAATAGTGAATGACCCAAAGGTTACATGACCATAAAATGTTCAACAAAACCACCAAAAACTTTACAAAAAAAGTGGCACTGAACTCCATAAGAAACAAAAAGCTCCACTTGGACTTAACCAAAAATTTCCACAAAAAGGCGCCTGAAGCTTACTTAGGGTTGACCTCCAAGCTGACCACCTACAAAACATACATGAATACTAAATGAGCCAAGCTCAGTGAATAATAATAATATATTAAAACATATAAACAAATGTGTGTCTTGCAAAGTGTAAAGCGCGTATGTAACTCATGTATGTCCTTTTTATCAATAATGGCCTCAGGCCCAACACTAACAAAACGTAAATAATTCACATCTCATATCCACATTCCATTTTCCAATTCTTGTAGTCATTCATTCGAATAAAACATAACTTGAAAGAATCACACATTAACGTATCAAGATAAATACAAGTAAACATATCTTTACAATACTATTACTCACGGTGATCCAGTCGTGTAGTAGTCCCTTCTGACGAATGACCTACACATCTCACACATAAATTGATAAGTAATGCATTTCTTTCTTAGCTTCTTGCCTCTTTTTTTTTTTTCTTCTTTCGTTTCATTCACTTTCTATTCATTTTTACGTATTTTGGGGGTTTAAAGTATACAAATTAACAAGTTCAGAAGGTTGAAAGCGGTGTCAGAAAGCAACACAATTTTTCCTCTCTTTCCGCACGTACGGAGATCCCTCACCACACGTGCGGAGAGATGTGCCGCACGTGCATTTATTTCAAAAGCCAACATTTGTCTCCCCTGTTTTCCGCACGTGCGGCTAGGCATCCTGCACGTGCGGTCCTGGGCTCTATTGTGCAGTCTGAAAATGCAACAAAAACAAGCTTACTAAGGGCATTTCTAAGGCACAAATCAAGCAACACCACTTCAAAATCATAATCATATGAACACAAGAAATATGAAACTCAAGCTTACATAGATCCAAACTTCCCTTTATATGATATATAAAACCCTACTTTCCATTTTACTTTCATTCCTTCAATCTTTCATCTTTTCATATATATTCATACATATACATGAGTCCAAAGCATGCAAGAAATAGGATGAGATAGGAATTTCTTAGAATCCAACTCAAATCAAACTCAAAATGAAGGAACCAACTCACAATCAAACAAAATGTAAAGATTACATGTTCACTTCCGTGAGATTTGTTCAATCAAATTCATAACTCATAAACCCTAATCTCCATGAGTGTCAAAGCTTCATTTTAGACCTTCTTTTACTCAATTGAAGGAAGATTGAGAGGTATTTAGGTGATTTCCACTTACCTTGAGCTAATTCTTTGATTTTTCTTTCAATTTCTTCAATCTCCCAACTCCTATGTTGAACCCCTCTTCTTCTCTCTCTTTGTTCTCTTCTTTCTTCTCTATTATATGGTATTTTGCCTAAGTCTCCTAAGCCTCTTGTAGATATATCTATCTCTTTTAAGCTTTGAGTCAAAATGGGACTAAATTAGGAAATTACTCAAATGAAGTCAATTAAAGCATTATGAATCAATTTTTTACAAAACTTCATATTATGTTCTAAAAATCATGCTAATTATAACTGTATACTTTCAATCTAAAAGTCGTAATTTCAACAGATATACTTTCATAATCATATAATTCACACATTAAAACATGGAATTTCATGTCAAACATATAAACACACATATAATCATACATCTAATGAGAGATTTAAGCATATGAGAGGGTCGGGTTATTACATTGTGAGAAACTTCTATTGTTAAACTCATTATGTTAAGAGTCTATATGGATTGAGATTGGTGCTATCATAGTTGATTGTCTTCTGTATCTCATGTTGGCATGATTGCAATGCCACTTGGCTTTTTGAAGTTGTCTTGGAAATTGATTCCTTACAACATAAGAAGTTACCTTTCGCAAATTTTTATGGTACTGAACTAAATATCTGATATTGTGAAACATGATTTGGGGAATGAATTTAAAAACTGTCTAACAAATGAGGGAGCATGCTTACAGTAGACATGATGTATACTACAATTCAAAGAAGGGAAAGGGAGAATAACTCCCATCAGTTAAGTTTTTGAAAAAGTCCAGTAAAAAAAATGGATGTATGCCCAATTTCCCCATTGGATGGGGGTTTGGGAGGGCTAGATTGAGTATGGACTCAAATCTTTAGCATAATTTGTACAAAGCGGCTGCCATCAGGTTCGAAGCCACAACCTCAAGGTAGTAGGTAGAGTTTTAACCACAGAAACAGGGCCTCTCTTGCAAAAATGTCCAGTTTAAAAAATAAAGAAATAAATCGAAAGCTTTGCTCCCCCAAAAATATTCACACTCCTTGATATGGAAAACAAAGAGGTTAACTGAATAAATTGAAGTTTAGAAACAAAAACCTTGTCAAGCACACTTCTTTTTCTATGTTCCCCCTGATACATACCATGATGCGATCAAAATTGAGGACCTACTCTAGAGAATGAAAGAGATACAATCCAATTGAATGAATGAGTCTAAGAAGCTAGTTTGTTTGTTTGTTTGTTTGTTTTTTTTATTTTTGACTAAGTAACATTTTTGGATTTAAGTTTCTATGCATTTTAAAATTTATGTCATTACGTGTATTTTTGTTAGTTTACTTATTTGTAAGGCTAACCTCCTTTGGGATGGGTGCTTGTTAAGTTAGTTGTGAACAATTTATTTATCATCAAGCCTTTAAATATTGCCCAAGTACTTCTTAGTACATTAGTTGCATGTAGAACACAAGTCAATAGACGCATGTAGGACACATGTCAATAGGCGGCTACATGTAAACACAGGCCATGTATCACTTGCTTGTCATTGAATGGTTCATGTAAGCCATGCCTCATTAAATTGGTATTGAGTGGCTGCATATTTACTATTTGCTACCTTAGTACGATTCACTATGAACTTTGCTGCGTATGGGCTATAATCTTTGCTTTGGGGGAGGTTTTTTAGGAATTGGAATTTCAAATTTAGTACTTTACTGTAATCGTACTTCGCCACTTCTCAGGGCTTGGTTTTGAGCCTCATAGCTCATGGAATTCAAGCCTTGCTTGTTAGATTTTGCATAAATCAATCCTTAAAACTGATTTTTGGATGGTTAAGGCCTTGATCCAAGTATTGTTCAAGTCCTCCTTCGGTTATAATTGCTGGAACCTCCAATTTACTATATCATAAAATACCAAGAGGCTCACTTCTCGCATGTCAAAGGCAACGAGAGCATAACAACTCCATGACACGGCTTGATGAAATTACCCACCATTATCTCTCAGGCCTAGAAATTGCGAAAATCTCTGAGAATTGGATCTTCTGTGGATGATAAAAAGCCTCCCAAATCATATCCATCTCCACAAACAAACAAAAAAACAAAAACAAAAACAAACAAACAAAGAAGAAGATATTCATGCTATCTGTCTAGTGGAGTATGTGTTCTAAGTTGTCTTTCAAATATGAAATAGCTTGCAATGGTGAATTGTAGAGAGAGCTTTATTTCCGTTGTACCCAAAAAAAAAAAAGAATTGTAGAGAGAGCTTCAAAGGAGCTATGACGTTCATGTTTACATACGGACTAGTGATAACAGGTGTGGACTGATTCTTTATTTTATTTTTATATGACCTCTTTCTCTGAGGTGTTTTCCTGGCCAAAAAGAGTGCATTTGTTTCATTATTCATACCTATCTAGATATGTATGGCCTTAAAGATACTTCATGTGAGAGTTAAGTATGTTTAACAACTTGATGTTGTGATTACTCTGAATAATTAGGCAAACTTGCTGGGTAAGAATGGTACTGGTTGACATGGGTCCTGTTAATTGTCTAGTTACAACATTTGAAATATGATCAGTCTGTGGTGCTTGCTATAAAAAAATTGTCTATTTGGTGAGCATTTCTGGTTTTCAATTTTTTTATTTATAAATAATACAAAAATAAATTAAGAGCTCTAATAGAGCTCTAGGGTGGTGGGGCCCAGCTGATGTAATGTTTTGGTCTTGCTTTTTATGTTTTTTTTCATTACCAAAGTGTATAGCTCTATCTTTAGAGCTCTATTTTTAGAAGATGAATCACTTCCCTAAATAATAATAACCTCATAGTTGAAAGAAGTACAAAATTTACTGGGGTTTTGTATTTTTCAGTTATCTACTCATTCTGGTGTCATGTGATGTAACCATTTCGTTTTTAATTTTCAATTTATATTTATAAAAATTTAAAAATTGTCATAAAAACTTGTTTGATAATTTTTTTGGTTTATAAATGGTTGTCTCAGTTTATAAATTTGAGGTCATTTTTAAACAGAAATTTAAAATTTTGACTGACAACTTTTTTTTTCAAATATTTTTTTTTTTCAAATAATTTTTTTTCCCATTAATTTTTTTTTCCCCAATTATAATGTGTATGATCCCATTGTCATAAATAATAAAAAATAAATATAAATATTTTAGGTCTGAACAAACATATTTTTTATTTTTTATTTTAAAAAAATTTCAAACATTTTGTTCAAACTAAACGTATTTATAGTTTATGTTTTTTTGAAAATAAAGAAAAATCAGTTTATAAAATTTTTATGAACATAAACAAAAAACGTAAACACTACCAAACGTTACTGTTTTCAGCAACTTCAAAAAGGTTGTAGGGAGCATTATGTTTGCTGAGAAAGTATTAGTAGTTAGATAAGTAAGTATTGATGGTTAGTTAAGTTCTGAGTAAATGAATATATCTCTTTATCTTAGAATAAGGCAGCACTTTACTGATGGAGATTGGAGTACATAAATGAGGGAGGAATCTGTTCGGTATATGTGGTTTTTTGAGCATCCTTCTTTGTTTTTAGGCATTCCTCACCTTTGATTTTTCTTTTCCTTTTCTTTTTTCTTTTTTCTTTTTTCTTTTTTCTTTGAGTATTACAAGTAATCTAAGAAGCACGGACACGGACACGCGACACGACACGGACACGCCGACACGCAAATTTTAAAAAAATGGGAGACACGACACGCTGGAGATACGTTCAATATATATAATTAATTTTATTTATTATATGTCATAAAATTATTAAAAAATAATTAAAAAAACATTGAAATAACATAAAATTGCATTCCATCAATACATAACATGTCATTCGAAGCTACCAACCATCATCTATTACAAAATCTATAAATATCAGAAAATGTGAATTTAAGTAGAGGAAACTATTACAACATCTTCACCACCACCACCACCACCACCTCCATCTTCTCCTTCATCTGACTACCACCCGTAGCCATTGTTTCAGAATTACAAATTTGTTCCTATAATAAAATTAATAAACACACATTATTATTAAAATTAACAAAACTAATAAAAAATATATTTTTTGAAATAAAACATATTATACTCAGACAGTATTCTGAAAATAAATATATATTCTGAAAATATATATTCTGAAAAAATATATATATATATATTCTGAAATTAATAAATATATATATATTTTCTGAAAATATAAGACATATTAATAAAACTAATTAATAAATATATATATATATATATATTCTGAATCAGACAAAGAGACACAGAGAAGACGTCGAGAGAGAGAGAGAGAGAGAGAGAGAGACATCGACTGACGAACGAACGACGACAAGAAGAAGGAAGAAGACCGAAGCTGAGGAAGGAAGAAGAAGGCGTACCTTCTGACGACGGCGGCGGCGAGAGAGACGAGCGACGAGCGAGCGAGCGGCGACGCTCTGGCGACTCTGACGATGACGACCGACGGACGACCGACCAGGTTCGCTTTCTCCTCTGTTATCTTTGCCTTCTCTCTCTCTTTTTGTTCTCTGAATCTCTGCTATCTTTGATCGATTTAGGGCTTTGATCGATTTAGGGCAAATATAAGTTTTTTTTTTTTTTACAGATTGACCCAAAAATATTTTGTAAATTCTGAAATTGACCCCGTGCGTGTCCTGAAAGTGTCCATAACGTGTCCTGGACGTGTCCGGCTTCAAAAAAAATAAAAAAAAAACTGGACACTCTCTAGTGCGTGTCGGACACGTGTCCAATGCGTGTCCGTGTCCGACACGTGTCTGACACTGGTACGGAGCCCTCGGAGAGGTGTCCGTGCTTCATAGCAAGTAATTAATATGGTTTGCCTTAAAATTATAAACAATATGTTTTGATGAATATGTTAAATGCAATTTGAATGCCCATCTCTCAAATGTCCCAAATGCCTCTGTAATATGGGGATTTCTGTTTTAACATACCTTTCAGCTTACCTCTGGTGCTATTTAAGCATACAAGAAATTGAGTAGTTGTTTTCTTTAATTATTATGATCAGCTCTTCTTTGTTGTGAACATTAAATCTCTTAATCTGAATCTTGATAATAAATCATTTCATTTTTGTTGCCAAAGGTACCGTGCAATAACAAGTGCCTACTACCGAGGAGCTGTTGGTGCATTGCTTGTATACGATGTCACCCGACACGTCACATTCGAGAATGTTGAGAGATGGTTAAATGAGCTGCGCGGTCACACAGACTCAAACATTGTGATAATGCTTGTAGGGAACAAGGCAGACTTGCGTCATTTGCGTGCTGTTTCGGTTGAGGATGCAAAGGGCTTTGCTGAGAGAGAGAACACATTCTTTATGGAGACATCTGCACTCGAGTCTTTGAATGTTGAGAATGCCTTCACAGAAGTGCTTACCCAAATATATCGCGTTGTCAGCAGGAAAGCACTTGACATTGGGGATGACCCGGCTGCCTTGCCCAAAGGGCAAAATATTAATGTTGGAACCAAGGATGATGTCTCGGCTGTGAAAAAAGTCGGTTGCTGCTCTGTTTAGCCACCAGAGGAAGGATTTATAAGCAATAGAAAAACCTTTGGTTGCACTAAAATGTCAAGAACTCTATTGCAGCTCATCGATTCTTTGTTTCTCTCACTTGCCACAGTTTTCAGTGGTTGGGATCGATACTGGAGCTTATCCGAGACTGGTTCAGTTTGGAGTCCGTAAAGAAATGTGGCGTGCAGATTCTCCTTTCATCTAATGCCAGTTACTATTTATAACTTATGTTGTTTCCCCATCTGTATTGTTCCATTTGTTGATACCTTATCTGGTTTTGCATGAATTAGTCTCTTGAATTTTGCACGACTATTTAGGATTATGAATCTGTTTCTCAATTGTTCATCGTAAAAAATATTCTTGACATAATTGAGTCAGTATTAGTAGTCATGGAATCGTGTCATCAACGAACCCATAGTTTAAATTCTAGTCCACTGGCAAATTGGGTCATTCTAAATTAACTACCTTTTTTTATGTCATGATTTGTCTTCATAAGAAACAAATATTATCAAAATTTGAAAATAATTTTTGGTACTCTAGGGTAGTGAATTGTTAGGTGTTTTTTTTTTCTTCTGTGAAAACAGTTCACCAAACAAGTATCATGTGTTCTTTCAAAAATAAAGCATACAACAAAAAGCAAAAGCAATAGCAAACACGCATGTTGCCGACTTTTCTTGTAGCCCTTAAAAAGAAAACACAAAAATAAAAACAAACAATACCAAACAAGCATGTTGCCGACGTTTCCTGTTGTGACATTTCAAAACCTTGGATTGTGTCTTAGAGTGGTGGGGTAGGGTGGAGGTGGAGATGGGTATTGTCAAGAGGATGAGGATTATAGAAGCTTCTCTATCACTATTTAGACCTCTCTCTAGGGCTAATGTTGTAACAACTCTACAGTATATATACACTCGATTTAGAATTCAAGCACTCAAGGAGGTCTTGTCACACTTATTTGTACTTTATATACACTCAAGGGTTTGATTAGGCGGCATTTTTTATTTTTTGTTTTGGCTTATATGCCAACGCCCTGTTCTTAGTTGCCTAATATGGCTTGGAATCTTCTCATTTTCTTGTCTTATCCCTTTAATGTTGCCGCATCATAATAACTTGAATTTAATATAATATTTTTTAATTATTAAGAGACTTTTAATATTGAATTTGGTTAGTTTTGAATTTAAATTATTGCATTAGGAATATACTAAAAAAGTAAGTAATTGTAGACAATTCCACGAAACTAATTTGTTGAATGAAAAAAACAAAAAACAAATATTTATTCACATTATCATATGAAAATAGTAACGCATTCTCATATTATAATAAAACACCACAGCAAAGCACAAAGAAAACTACAATTATGCCCTAAAGATGATAATTTAGAGTTAGATCTTATCTAACCTCTAAAGAACTATCCTTGCAATGTGGACAACTTTGACCCAAACAATGCCTTAACTTCTTCAAGCTCCTCACACTACAAGCTTTCTCAAGCACCTTATTCTTAAATGCCTTGAGTTTCAAAAAGTCTCCTTTAATATCCTTCCCATCCTCCCCCATGAACTTGCAATGCAAAATGTTTATCTCCTTCACATACTTCAACCTCCCATCCAACAAAATCTCCAAAGCATTGCCACACAAAGTAGATTCCTCAAGATCAAGTTTCTCCAACCTAGGAAACCCTTCTACAATACACGTCACTTCTCTCTCCATCATCGTCCAGCCTCGAAGTCCAAGCTCGGTTATGCTCTTGCAGTAATCAGCCAACTGAGACACCACAAGAAACCCTAGATCCTTCTTGTGTATCTGTGCTCGGAATACCCTTAAATTTTTCCAGTAGAGAATGGAGACGAAGATTGGCACTACATTCACATTAACTTTTGAAGACAAAACAACACATGAAATATTGGGAGTCCTCTCTGCTATGTAGAGAGTGGCAAAGTATCCAAACATGTGTTTGGTTGGGAAATAGATGGAGTGCCAACCATGGTAGTGGTTGATGGCTAGTTTGAGGAGGTGAGTGAATCTCAGCCGTTGGTTTTCTTCATCAAGGCAGTCGATCAAGCGGAGGTCGAGGCTGGAGTTTTGGAAGAGGGTGTGGAGGGTTGATGAGAGCCATGAATGGCAAACAAAAGCTGGGCCAAAGAGTTGGTCATGGAGATTGAGGAAAGAAAATATTTTTGAGAGTATGTAAGGGTTTAGGTCTTGCCAAGATGGGTAGTGTTTCTTCTGATTCTTCATTTGGGATTGCATAGTGATTTCTTTTGACACCACCACCTTTTGTAGCCTTAGAATGTACTGCAGTTTGGAGTTTGGTTGGAGTTTGAAGGTCATATATTCTTGGGATTTGGCTCGAATTTTAACTAGATTGAATAGTTGGTTGATAAGATTGTACCACATCAACATTAATGACAAATAAAACGTCTTCATCTGTCTATTGTCCTCATTATATGAACCAATAATAGACTGTTTCTTATAATTTAAATAATTTGGTTATAAATTATTTAAATTTAAAAGTCTGTGTCAAAATATTTTACACTAATTTTAATTATATCTTATTAAGTAAAAATAATTCAAATAAATTAAAAAATTAATTATTTACTTTTTAATTATTAACTTTTACTTAAAATAAACTGTACTAAATAAGTTCATTTACTTGTCAATAATATTGAATCAGACCATGAAAAGTGGTTACGATTTTTCATCACCAATTCTTGCACGGATAGCCAAGTTTTGAGTGGGGTTTGCTCACTTTTTAATTTAAAAAAAAAATAAAAAATTATGACGAATGTGTGAATAAACATAGGCCATTTGTTTGTCATTAATAGCAATATATTATAATTTAGGATAAATTATATTTTGTCCTTTTTATATTTAATTATTTTTTTACTTTGATTTTTAATTTTCTTTTTTTCACTTTAGCTTTTTATGTTTAATTTTCTTTTTAATTTTCTCTAAAAACTAATTTATATTCAAAATTAGATAGAAAATAATATATTGATAGAGCTATATGATATAAAAATATTTTATTATGTATGACTTACACATCTTATATAAATTCAAACCTCAATATAATATTATATTTTTTATGTTATATTGTAATTAACGTGATATTTTCTGTTTAATTTTGAAAATAAGTTAACTTAACAATAAATTTTAAAAAAAATTAAACATAAATCTTCAAAATAAATAAATAAAATTTAAAAGTCAAAATAAAAAATAATTAAATATAAAAAGAAGAAAGTGTAATTTACCGATAATCAAATTACTCCAGTTAAATTCCAAACATTATACAAAAGACAAATTTAAGTAAAAAAGACAAAATAGAATTGTACTCTTGCAGTCATATATTCTCTCTTTATTTCTTTTTGGGGAGTGATGACGTACACCCTTTTTCTTTATTGAGAAAGCAGCCGACATAAAAAGAAAAATAAAAAAATTTGGATCATAAATTTAATTTGGACAAATTAAAAAAAAAATTATCAAGATTTAAGGGTTGTTTGAGATGGCTTAAATAAGTATATTTTTTGTCTTTTTACGAAAAAATGTGCAGAAAAATAAAAAGGTGATGTGATGAAAAAAAGATAAAAAGATAAAAAGATAGATTATTTTTAAGTTGTCAGACTTGGCCTTAGTGAGCTTTACGATTTAAACCTTAGAATTTCAATTGCATCAATTTGAACCCTAAACTTTTACTTTTGTCACAATCTCAACCGTCCGTTTATCTGTTTTAACTTGATTGATGGAAGAAAATTTGTAATACACATATTTACTCAATATTAATAATAAATTTAAACTTTTAACACATCTTATCAATTCCATCATTTATTTGTCATCCATTAAATCAAAGTCATTCATTATAAATTTACTAGGCACTTGAGTACATTGTATCAAAACCTCTTTATATCTTTTGCTCATCAAACCTCCTTCTTTTTTTTTTTCTCTCTCTCTCTCTCTCTACAAACGCACGCAGTGCCTCACTCTGTCAATGCTATCTCCAACCGATGTTTGGAGGATGTACACATCCATCTCCGTCCCACCTTCTGCCGCCATTCTTCTTTCCTCTTACTACTTTACATGTATTGCAGAATATATATATATATATATATATAATATAAAGATCTAGGGTTAGAGTTTTAGGAGTGGAAGAAGAAGAGCAGAAGGAGGAGATGAAGAGAAGAGGCGATGGCGGTGGCAATGGCGGACAGCGGGAGAAGAGAAGAAAGATGATGAGGGGCTACACTGTTAGGATAGGGTCTACTCCTCGACAAATCCCTCTTTTCTACAAAATAAAAATCGAACTCCCCTTAGAATTTGATGGGAAGGTGTAATGGTAGCATAGTTGTGACGACGGGTAGAAAAGAAAGAGAAATAAGTGAATCAACGGCCGCAGTGGAAGAGAATTTTGTGAACCTCCAACCAGTGTCGTTGTTACTCTGTTCTTTCCTCATTTCTTCTATGGAGATTTGGAGGTTGAAGTGAGTGAGAAGCAAAATAAGAAGTGATTGTGGAGGCGACGTAATCGATCGTTAATATCTGTCGCATCGTTGTCACTCCATTCTTTCATTTCTTTTCTTTTGTCGTCAATGAAGATTTTTGATGATCTAAGGCAAGGAGGAGTGATCTTTAATCATCTCTTTTAACGTTACCTGTTGCTCCAAAACTTTCCCAAACTGGCGAACCCTTTCTCTAGTGGCTTCTCTCCTTTGCTCTCTCACTCTGGCATGACTCGTACCTCTTCCGATCGGCCCAACCACTCCAGTGTTGTTCTTTCTCAATATATTGTATATATATATAATATACATACAGTCAATAGATAGTTAATTGACCAAAATCCCCCAAGTCCGTTAGTTATAGTTAACAGAGATGGACAGATGGTTGAGATTGTGACAAAAGTAAAAGTTTAGGGTTCAAATTGATGCAATTAAAACCCTAGGATTTAAATTGCAAAACATGCTAAACCCTAAAAAAAAAAAATTATAATTTGCCCATTGAATTTAAATTTTTTTGAGACATTTAGTTCAAGTCATCTTAGAGCATCTACAAAGAGTCATTATCTTACTTTTTTACTAAATTTAGAGGTTGATTGTCAAAAAAACTCCAACATAGCCCTTATTGAGTTCCTTAAATTTGAAATTGCTATCGTGACTCTTTGTTTATAGAGAGTCATGGTAACTTTCCAAATATAGAAAAAATTTATTTTATTTCATCAACTGTGCAAGTTGGAAAGTGTGAAAACATAAGAAATATTTTAATAAAATGAAGAAAGAATGGAGTGTTGTTGAGAAAGAAAATCAAATTTTTAAATATATTTTAAGAATGGTGCTTTTTCAGTAAATCCATTATCTAAGAGTGTTATTCCATAAGACCCATAGTGTTTTATAATATTCCATTAGGTCCATTTCATACAAAAAGACCATAAAAACCCTTAAACAAACACGCGGCTCTCTCTCTTTGAATGTAATAACCGTCTCTCTTCCCCTCTCTATTCTTGCGCAGGAAATCACGCACAGTACCTCTACAGTCTAGAAATCAAAATCCATATTCCACATCGCCTCAACGCCCAGAAGACTATCTTCGTTCCATCGTCGCATCGTCTCATCATCTTCTCCGTCATCCCTACGCCGAGAAAATTGTCTTCGTTCCATCGTCGCATCGTCTCATCATCTTTTTCGTCGTCCCTACGCCTAGAAGACTGTCTTCGTTCCTTCGTCTCATCGTCCCGTGGTCTCATCATCTTCTTCGTCGAAATGGACAAAAAACATAAGCATTGTACTCATTCGTGTATTTAAACCCTAAACCTCTTTATCAACAACCAACATTGTGAACTTTTACAAATATCCCCTGTTTCTATACATACAATATATAGGAGTCCATATTGTTCATACCCTAACATTTAATCTGAACCCCTCAATTGTAATTCCTAATTATATTGATTTTTTCAGTCAAAAACATTATAGTTACCATTACATTGTGTTCACAACTGTGAACATTCCCAAATGTTTCTGTTGTAGTTATTGTTGTTGAAAACTGTGAACATTCACATTGATTGAAAATGGTTGAATAATCAAATTTTTCCAGATGTTATTCGGTTGTTGTTCAATGCTGTGAACATTCACATGGTTTGAAAAATGTTTTGGCCAATTCTGTTTTTGTTGCTATTGATAAAAGATGTGAACATTCACATTGAGTGAAAATGTTTGGGTAACCAGGTATTAATGGTGTTGTTGTTTTATGCTGTGAACATTCACATGGATTAAAAATGTTTGGCCAATTCTGTTGTTGTTCTTGTTGTTGAAAGATGTGAACATTTACATTGACTGATTTTTTTTTGAAAATGATATATTATTGGTGCTGTTGTTCTATGCTGTGAACATTCACATGGATTGAAAATGTTGGGCCAATGAGTAGGGATATTTACATTTTTTTCCCCCTATTGTGAATGTTTGCCTTGTTAGTATTGTTGATTGTTAATGGTGATCCAATAAGTTGATCCATCATTTTATATGTTTGTGTTAACATCCACATGTTCTTCAATGGTGTTCATGGTTGTATAAAAATGCATTGTTTTTCACACACTCACACAATATGTACATTGTGTTTATGTTGACAAAATCAACATACACATCCATGTACAGATGTGAATGTTCACATCCACACACCAAATCTTGTCATTCACACCCATGCACACAACTATGAACATGCACATCAATGGCAATGCTGTGAATATTCACATCTGTTCCACTATGCTAATCACATGAGCCTTGACTTAATTTTTTTAAAATGCTCCATTTTGCAGATACTGCACAAAAGAAAACCTTAAAGAGAAAGAGAGATGAGTACCATGTCAAGAAAGAAAACCCACAAACAAATACTAGCACCAATGTCAACATGCGCCATGTGAACTATAGATCTAACATGACCAGACTGGTAAACTTAATGAAAAGCACCAAGTTCACACAAGTACAACTTGGCTGCCTGCAACAAACACCATTTTGGAATTTGTTAGATGCATTGAGAAACAATAAGATCGACCTTGACAAATGCATGAAGTATGATGATGTTGTTGTGCATGTCCTACAAATGTACAAAGCTTCAAAAGATGCCTTCTACATTGGAGAGAAGAAGATGAACATACACAACAGCAACATCAAGCTGATTTTTGGTGTGGACTATGGCAGCAAGCTGATGGACATATCATATAGTGCGAAACCAAAGACTGGCGTTATAAACAAAAGATGCAAAAATGTCAGCCGGTTGACTTCAAAATGGATACGCACCCTTTTGACCAAGGCATTGAAAGGCAAAAAAAAATAAATAACAACGAAGAAGTCACCCGACTAGTGTGCATGTATGCTTGCCAAAAGCTTTTTTTCTCAACAAGCAGAGAGACAATAGGATGGGGTTACTACGCACATATGGTCCCATTGGAAAGCATGCAAGAATATGATTGGGCCAACCAAATTAGAACAACGTTGACATCATCCATTTCCCAAAATGACAAAAAGCCAACAAAAGTCACCGGCTGTGTCATGTTATTGATGGTAAGTACCCATGTTGTCAAATAATAACATTCACATGTCCTTCAGTGTTGTTCATCTAAGCAAACTGTGAACATTCACAACAGTGCCACTGATGTGAATGTCCATAGGCACTTATGTTTCACAGATGTAAATGTTCATATCTGAATCACTGATACGAATGTTCACATTCACTCATAATATAGACCTGTGAATGTTCACAACAGTGCCACTGATGTGAATGTCTATGGGCACTTATGTTTCACAGATGTGAATGTTCACATCTGAACCACTGATGCGAATGTTCACATTCACTCATAATATACTACTGTGAATATTCACAACAGTGCCACTGATGTGAATGTCCATAGGCACTTATGTTTCACAGATGTGAATGTTCACATCTGAACCACTGATGTGAATGTTCACATTCACTCATAATATACTACTGCGATGTTCACAACAGTGCCACTGTTATTAATGTTCACATATGTTGGCATTACTATGCAAATGGTAAAAAACAATATGTGTTTGTTGTTTTATTGAAGTATTGGTTGTGTGAGCACACAACTATCCTACAACCTCACAAGCCCAATGTTTTTTCTTGCTGTGTGAAGTGGGATCTGACTGCTTTACAAAAAAAGATGAAAACCACCTTTTGGCTGATTTAGGTTTTAATGAGGTAGGGCCTTCAACTACTGATCAAAACATTCACATTATAACATCACCCAAATATATACGTTAAGTAACATAATTTTTTAATTTTCAGGTTAATGCCGGTGAACTCTTTGCAATCCCAACAGAATTACAAAAGTTCAAGTGTAAAACATTGAAGGTAGAGCCCGAAATTTATGAATCAGCCACAACATCTCCCAACCTATCTGACATCAAGGAAGAACAACACAATGGCAGCAACTCCCACTTTTCTAGAGATGGGGTGGAGCTAAAAGACAGTGATAAGGACATTCACATTCCATTCAGCAGCCCACATGATGACAGAGCTATTGTCATACCAAACACAAAACAACCTGATTTCATTGATGTGATTATCAAAGAAAATCGGAAGGCTTGGGGCATCATAAGGCAATGGGAAGCAAAGTACAAACACCTTCAATTTTCATGGGAGTTAAGGGCAAGAGTCATAGCTGATCTTGAACATAAATTGTTCAACCAGTCCAGCCCATCCAACATGAATACCGAAATAAAAAAGTGCATGGAGCAAAAGAATGAAGAAATAAAACGCTTAACACAGCTGGTCATCGACTTAGAATGCGAGAAAACAATTCTTCAAGACCTTTACGATGACCAGTCAGTCCACATTGTCACACAGGCTGTGGCACAGAAGCAACCCCCTAGCCTAATGCAACACAATATCAGCCCACCTTCTAGGGTGAAGCATATAAAGGAAAAAGATCGAAAAGAACATCGCTTGCCTGACTTCCAATACCCAGACTTACCTGGCCAAAAGCAGCCCCATACAGTCGAAATGGTTGCAGATATGGAGAAACACCCACCAGCGAAACAGCCAAAAAAATTAACCTTGACCAACAAGTTCAAAGTCTGGAGCAAGATGTCCAAACAAGACAAGCAAAAGGTCCAAGTTTTACAAAAGAGTGGAGGCGATGAGTAAGTGGCTGTACAAACACCTAATGTTAACATTCACATTCCATAATTGTCAATATTCATCACTGTGCTTATTTGTTTTGGTTTGTTCAGATCTGTGCAATGTAAATATTCACATTGGTTTGTTCATAATGCACAGGCTGCTGGTGTGGAAAGGAGATTCAAAGGCTACACATGTGTATTTTGATGACATTGTCAACTTTATCAAGGAGGAATCGATACACAGCAATGTATGCCATTACAAACATAATTCACTCTTTATACATATACGTACAGAGACACACACACACCTATAGCCACAGATACACATTCTTCACCCACCACAAATAATATAATATGACCCCATGTTTGTGCAGCTCACAGATGCATATACCGAACTATTACATGAACAACAAGAGGTGATCAACCCAACTTCGAATAAAGCGCCATTCATCTTCACGAGCATGTGTTTGGTAAAATCTATCATTCTATTATTTCTAATGTTAATGTGAAACTTCACAGTCCATTAATTACTTGTCTAATGTGTACAGAAAGTGATACGAGAGTACCATCCTCGCAAAAGGAGTAAACACATTGATGCACATGTCAAAAACTACCAAGGAGAGAGATACATACTATTCCCATTGCATCATGAGTACCACTGGACGATAGTTGTGTATGATGCTAAAGACAATTTGTGGAGGCATTACAACTCATTGCGCCCAAGGACAGCCATACATAACTCGCATATCGACCAAGCAGAGGAAGTTGTAAGTGGCTATTTTTGAATACAAATATGACTTGTTGTTATGTATTAAATGACTGTGCACACACATATGTTTGTTGGTACCTAATTTGAAATTCCCTACACAGAAGAAGTACATCGAGCATGTTGTGCGCGTTATTGGCGAGTTATCACCGCTATGCACTAAGTTAGCAGGCCAAAATCCATCACAACCAATCATAGCAGTTGATGTCTGTCCTCAGCAAGGCAACGACTCGTAAGCCTCAATAACCATTATGCAAACATACATTTTTTACAAATCCTCCATAACCATTATGCAAACATACATGTTAACTGCTAATCAAAACCATTTCGCTTTCACAGAGTGGACTGCGAACCTGCATTATGTTACATCATGCGGGCGCACATATACCATGAAGAAATTGTGGGCAGCCTCACTAGTTTAGAATGGTGTGGACTATGAGATTTGTTAGTACATAGTTTTTTGAATCATAAGAAATCAGAGCTTCATTAAAACCTATAAGTGGGGGGTGTCCACCTACAAACTAACCAACACTCGATATGAATGTTAATATGGAATGCTTTGACATTTTGACACAACAACTGATTATAAAATAGTGATACAACATCTATTAATCGGAAAAAGCCACCTGCGAATTTTGAACTATCTTTGGTGTTGTTATGTTTTACAGATGTGAATGTTCACAGTTGCACCACTAATGTGAATGTTCACATTCACTTACGATATTCATACTGCTATGTTGTTATGAGTGTGATTTATGTGATTGTTTGAACCCGATTGTTCTATAATACACAGATTTTGTGCATGAGTGTACACTTGGTCTACATGACATCATTACAGATCACATACACATGTGAATATTCTCATTCGTTCTTATTCATAACAGTTGTGAATGGTATTCTTTTCTGCCAAATGTGAACATTCACTTATGATATTCATATGCACTAATGTTTTACAGATGTGAATGTTCACAGTTGCAACACTGATGTGAATGTTCATACTCACTTATGATATTCAATATTAACAAGATGTCAACATTTACATTGACACATATACTCTGAATTATATCACACACACAGAGCCTCATTAAGCAAACATCAATTTAAAATGAGAACATCCACATTCTTCACATATTCCACATTAACAAAATGAAAATATTCACATTGATACATATACTCTATCATCCACACAGAGCCTCATTATGGATATATCAAAGTAAAATGAGAACTACACATTCTTCACATAATCTGAATGAACTCCCTCCATAGGACCACGTAAAATGCATATAATTGAAAAAACAGAGCATCCAATCCATATCAGTCAAAAAACAGAGCCTCTGATCCATCATACGAATGAAACCATAAACTGAACATGTATTCATAACCAAATTAATACTAACCTTAATCATGCAATCCTACAATAGTCCAGAAACTCGAAAACAATTGATTTGAACTAGTTATAGTCTAGAAAATGTGACAACCGAACACTTTCCTCTTCGTCGTCTTCACTCGAAAATCACAGAACCAGACTACAACAGCAAGAATGAAACCCTAGCACATCCAAGCCTTGAAACGAGCATGGAAAATAGAAACGTATCCCTCCAAATTGGAATGATGATGAAAAGCATAAAATAAAAACTGCCAAACTGAATCAGCGAAGAAACAGGCACGTAATATGTATTAACACTGTATAGATATATATATATATAGGGGCAAAATAGTCCAAGTAAACATATTAAATTAAAAAAAATGGACCTTATAAAAGAAAAATTTATAGGACTAATCAGGTCTTAATATTCCTTTGTGGATCTAATGAGTTATAACAACTCTAAAATAGATTTATCAATAAAAATCTCTTTTAAAAAAGAAATAAGGTAGATAATTGAAGATGTACTTACGTCTTTAAAGACGTGTGTATCTTATATTTATAAAGATAATAAATAATAATTAAATAAAAATCATTTTTTCACACCTTTTTTTTTTTTTTTTTACATAAATCAAAAATTCAAACACTATCTAAAATTTTATTTTGTGGAACACTTCTCTATGTCCTCTTTTGGCATGAGGTTAAAGTATATTTTTTTTTCTTCTAATTTTTTTTTGAGTGACTTCAACTCCCTATTTTTTACATATTTTTTTTTTAAAAATTTAAAAAAAATTAAAAATTAACTTTTAATCCAGTTCTTAAAATAATCTTATGCAATATGTAGGTGTTCAGTAAAATGTGGCCACGCCCGACCAAAAATACTGTAACATTAGGTGCATTATGTCAATCAATTTGGTTGGATAAGCTACCAGTACAAACAATCTGATAAATGTTGGTCCATTAATTTCTTCAATAATGTTAGAAACTTACCTTTTGCATTTATAAATACATCGAAAATAATGTGATAGTGGTAAGTCCTATACTATTGAGTGTTTAATTAATTAAAAATTAATATTTATTAAATTAAATTATTATAAATTAATTATGAAAAAATTATAAGAATCTCAAATATTTCCTTAATTTCTTTTGTAGGAAAAAAATAATAATAAATTAATATTATCCCCCAACAAAACTTCTCATGTGATGTGAGCCAATTTAGCAGGTGAAGTAATAATTAAATCTTGGCACATCAACGTAAAAAACAAAAACACTTCTGCCTTTCTATTTTCGGTGATGTTACAATACAATTCGTCCTACTACATATACCCTTCGTTTGAAAAGTGAGTTAGTTTTTTATTTTTTTTAGTTTTTTTATTTTTTAACAATTTATTAAGGAGTAGATTATTTTAATAATTTTTTAATTTTTTAATTAAAATATAAGATAAAAAAATTAGTATATTTTGGACGACTCTTTATTTTTTACGAAAAGATATGCAAAAAGTAGAGCTAAAAAGAAATTTTTAACTTTTTAATATAGGTTACTGGCTTTTTTGGTGACTTTTTGAATATTTGGCTAAAATTATCACTTGCCAAATGAGGCTAGGCTAAAAAGTTTTATTTGAAATGAATTTTTTGATTTTTTTGATTTTGTAAGAGAAAAATTAAAATAATTATAATTTAGGTGTGATATTTTATTTTATTGATTTTTTTAACTTATTTTACTATTTTGTAACTATTTTAACCCTAACCTGTGATGTGAAATGAAACCACATAAGTTATAACATCTCCAATGTTATAACTATTCTCTTCGGTTATAATTTTTTTTTTCAAAAATGTTATAACTAAATATAAGCTATAAATAAAGATATTTTGAATCATAATTAAAATAACATTATAAATAATATCATATAGAAAAGTATAATTAACACCACAAGAGTCACAATTAAATCAAAACTAATACCACAATAAATTACAATCATATATCACTGTGGATGTTAAATTTTGATATCACAACTAAGGTCAAGTTTGGCATCTACTAAATAATACAAAAAGTTAAAAAGTCACTATCTTATTTAAGTCGCATCATCTTATTTAAATCACATCACCTCTCTAACACATCACATCAAACCCAACCCATATAAGCCAATAAGTCAAAAAGTGTACTTTTTTAAAACATCTCAAACCAATCCTAAATTAGATTTCTTTGGCGATATGTTGAAAACTAAGTCGTAGAGTACGTGCAAAAATAGAAAAACCCAATATCTGCACACAGAAAGACAACAAAACCGGTGGCTCGTCTACTCAAGGCATTCCGATAATCAAATCAATCAACTTATCTCTCAAAAATATCAGCTAAAGTACAAAACTCTAAAGTAAAACATACTTTAGACCTACGGAATGCTCTCTTTATATAGTGATCAATGCCTTACTTCCCCTAACAGTCTTACTTTATGAAAATTTATCATTTATAAAGATATTACTTATCTAAGATTTCTCTTATTTAGATTAAGATCAATTTTGTCCAACTTTATTTAAACAGGTGGTCTGATATTCCCTATCCAAATATGTCAGATTCAGATATGATCGGATCATACCTCGGCCAATCAAAATTACTCACGTAACACCTCAACTAACCACCTAAATTAGGTAAACAATTTAAAATTATATCTCCACAACTATACATATTGTAACTGCCATATATATAGTATACATCTTTTAGGTAATGGATATCGTAGAATTCTCCTCCTATTTTATGGTTCAGCCAACTCCTGTTTTATGGATCATGCAAACAGTGAACAAGAATGACTAGAAGACAAAACGTGGATTTGTAGGAGATAGACAATATATGTCTTTTCTGACCGATTAACTGCTCGAAGTGAGGTGATTTGTATAGATTAACACAGAGGTACAACATGTCGGCCATTGATTTCTTTCTTATAATAATTTTTCAAATAATTTTTTTATTTGAGTATATAGTATTGCTGATGTCATAACAAGGATGGAGGTCTTGTTTCTGTCAAAACTTAAGGCTGTTTGATACAGCTCTGCAACTAATGTTTCAGAGTTTAATTTTAACATCACGTTTGTTTACGAATTTTAAAATTTAATTTTATATTTATTTTTGAAAATGAGATTGAAAGTAGAAAATTTAAACTAATCGATCGTTTCACTGGTCGTTCGGCCGGTTGATTAGAGCAGTGTAATTTTTTTTTTTTTTTTTACAATTGACATATATTAATTTTTATATATTCGAAAAAAAATATTTTCTGAATTTTTAAAAAAAAATTATGTGTTTGAATAGAATTTTGAATTGTATATTTAGTTATGAGTTGTAAATTTTTGTATCAAATATCATATGTCATATCAAAAATTCCTGACTCAATTCAAAACTCTTTCACCAAACAAATTTTTCACACTCAAATCATAATTCCAAAACTCACAAACTCAAAATACAACTTCTACTCTCAAATCATAATTAGAAAGCTTTACCAAATGTAACCTAAAACTCTCCGACTCGGTTTCTTAAGAAAATTTGAAATGAAATAATTTGATATTAAACTTTATGCAATTGTAGAAAGATTAACTAACTATTGGAGAGTAGATTAATTATTCTTAAGTGAAGGATTGCATAGAGACAAGAGAGACATTTTATAAAGATCTCATAGAAAAAGTAACCATTCTTGTAGGGTTTAAATTAATTTTCCAATCTTCTTTTGATTTAAAACTTTTAAATTCATTTTTTAAATTTAGACCTAAAATGCTACTCTGAATAAAGGTTATACTCCTTGAATGAGTGATGCCTTTCAAATTGTTAAAACCAAACACAACCTTAATCTCTTAGGTGCAGAGATTTTGGTCATCTAGACTTACCCCAGTAAAACATGAACTCAACCAGACCATCAAATTTTTTACATAATTTTTTTTTTATTCTAGGCAATCAAATAGAGTAGTTAAAGAAAAATTGGTTAGCTCTCCCCAAAAAAATGGTTTATCAAGACTAAAAGAATAACTAGTACAAAATGTTGCATGAATATCATACGAAATAAAATTGTCATGTTCGACAACGCTTCGCTATAAACTCGAATTCTAAACCTCCCTCTAAAATTCCAAAGGTACAATCACTTGAGTTAGACTCAAGCTCGAGTTCCATTGCTTCCTTACCTTGAAATGACAATTCCTTCTTAAAGTGGATGAAGCTACACAGATAACTAAACTTTCTCTAATACCAGCATACTAAAGCAGCAATCGTAAACAAAAATAATAGATCAAATTTCAAATTGAACAGACTTCTGTGCAACATTTCCAAAAAATATACACATAATGAATACATAAATGTCATATTAACAGCCCCCATGATGCATGATGATCCAAAAACAAATTGGAAAAGTCTGTACAAGTTTGATAAAACAGACATGAGGCCAACAAATAAAATGTTCTTGAACAGGGTTGACCTGTGTTGGTCATGTCTCTGTATGTATATATATAAATAGAATAACTTGGCATAATACCAACTCTGTTTTGAGTTTTATAGTTTAGGAACATAATAAAGGGCAGTCATTTTTGAATTGATCTTCCAACCATCGACCCCCTCTCCGTAATTCATTTCTCTATGTGGTCAACGCCGCAGATTTGCAGATGGGACAGGTGTTCTTGATGTGCAGCCATCTTTTTACGCAATCCACATGGTACTCGTGTCCACAATCAAGAGTTCCAATCTTCTCTTTGTTCTTATAATCAGTCTGAAAAAAATCCCAAATGACAATTCACAAAAACTTTCAACAAGATAACTTTATTTAATCTCAAGTCATATAAATGGTGACAATGAGCATGACACCAGCAAAGTATAGTTTCCTTGTCAAAAAAAACAAAAAAAATAGAGCACCAGTCGAAGGGAGGGAAAAGGAAAATATGCTTGCTTCTAGAGCAATTAATGTGCCTTAATCACAACAATAACTTCTGTATTTGAAGATGAACTTTACTTATCAATATATATATACGTGACTTGGAGACAATTTGGCATCAACAACTAATTCACAAATAAGAAACTGGAAAATTATTAAAGACTGACTGACAAGATTCAGCAAGAACTTAAGCCAATAATTCAGAATGTTAAGCATAAACTTCATATTTGAATTACATTTAATAAACTATGGGTGCATCTACACCTATTCACCACTTGTTCATTTCAAGTACATTCAAAATTTTCAATCATTACAGATTCATAAAAGTGAGTTATAACAATACCTGACATATAACGCAGAAATCAGTTTCCTGGTCCAAAGAAGCTGCTTCTTCCAGATTCAAAGTAGTAGATGAAATGTACATTCGGGTTTTCAGATGACTTGAGATGGTCTTCTCTGACAACCCTGTGGCTACATTGCCAATCCGTTCTCCCAATGCAAGAAGCTCCTGGAATAGAAAATTCATTGTCATGAGTGTGCTCTCCGTTTGGGAAGTGGGTTGGCTTTTTGGCTTTTTAACTTTTTTGAATATTTTAACCTAGGCTAAAAAGCTTAGTTTGGGAAGGGTTTTTTGGCTTTTTGACTTTTTGATTTTTTTGACTTTTTTTGTGAGAGAAGAGTGTAATGATTATGGGTTGGATGTGATATTTTGTTTGTTGTAGTTAAAATAGCCTATTTTGTCTTTTGTGGCTAAAATAGCCCAAACCTCCTTGCCAAACGAATTTGTGGGAGTTCAAAACAACACATTGATTGTAGAGAGTCAACAATAATTCTCCATTTCTAGGAACTTATTTCCTCTTCACTCTATAAATATTTCTTCCCTTTGGACATTTGTCTCCCTCTACAAAATTCCATATCCATAATATATCCTTTACTAGAAAGCAATTTCCACTACAATATCCATCACAAATGTAAGGGTAGTAATCTGGGATTTATTTGCACTATTCCTTACTACAACTGTAAATAGGGACGGCCTAGCTCCCATTGTGGACAAACCAAGTGAGGAAACCTAAGTAACAGAATTGGAAACCAAATGAGGAAAAGAAGAGTGTGATACCAAGTGTGAGGTGTTTTGTTTAGGATTTCCAGTTGTGTTTAGTATGGGGAAATTTTGATTTTGATGGAAAACTAAGGGGCTGAAAAATAAATTAGTAGTTGCTGGAATTTATGATTTTGATTTTCACCCTTAGGTATTTGCTGGAATTCACACTTGGGTTTTTTTTTATTTAGTTTGGTTTACTTTCAATCTCTTGATTTTCAAATTTCCATTAATAGATGGTGTATTGATCATATAGCAAGTGTTTCTTGCATATTTGTAAGTAGAATGTAACCTGAGTGTGATTAATTTATAAATTCATTGTCACTCAATTACTTGTTATCAAGCTTCCTATCTTGTTTGTGATAAAACAACAGGCTCAGGAGTCGGATTGGATTGGGTCATGATGGGAGATTTGGAGTTGGGTTTGGTGTCGGAGGAGTCCTAGAGGTGTCGATCAGAGTGGTGGTAATGATGTGGGACGCAGATGAGGTGACAGCTGGCATGGGTGCTCGTGGTGGAAGTTGCGGTGGTGGTATTATTGTGGTGATTGGTCAAATTTGGAGCTAGCAGACGGAAGGCGTTGGTGCAGCGAGCTATGGCTGTAGTTGTGATAGTGAGCTGACAGTGGAGGCGGCAATGATGGTGTCTGTGGGGAAGCAGTGGCAGTGTGAAGGAACAAAAAAAAAAAAAAACATTAAAGAAGAGAGAGGGGTGAAGGAGAGAAAGTGAAAGTGTGATATAAAACAGGGCATTTTGAAACAACATATGAAATGCTCTCAACTCCAAACAAGAGTGTCATGGCATTAACATTTCCCTAAAAACTAAATTTTCTTAGATATTTCTTCTAATATTTTTCATTATTTCTAAAATAAAACATCGTAAATACATGAAATCGTACACTAACAACATAATTGGTATCATAGAGCTAAAACTCAGGAGTTAGGTAAATGGCATTAATTTTCTTTCTTTACACCAAAGAAGCCTTAATACTCCCAGCTCTTCCCAACACAAGCATGGAACATCAAAGTTTGGCCTTGTTTGGTTTAACTCTCAAAACACAATTTTTGAGAAAAAAAAAAATTCAAAATTTTGTTTGGTTGGAAATTTTTCAAAAAATTTTCAAAATCACTCTCTCAGATGCATCAATCAATCACTTTTTCTCTCTCCTTTCTCCTTCTCAATCACTTTTTCTCTCACACACATTTACTCAACTATAACAAAATATCAAATCATTCCAAACTCCCATACTCCAAAACTATTTCCAAAATATACAACCAGACAAACCAAAAAAATTTCTAAACTCTTTCCCCAGGAATTTTTTTGAACATTTATCTCCCAAAACCAATCCAAACACAGAATTTCTACTAGATTCTATGTATAAACTTCTAAACTGTTGAAAGCTCAATATTGAAATAATTGTTTTTTTTTTTCCAAGTTAATCACCATACTCTTTATGTGTTGCGTTGACTTATCACAACTTTCCTATATGAGCTTTCAATTGAATCAATACCACATCAAATGGAGAAAGAACCACTTAAGAGTTCCAACCACAATAAATACTCCCATAAGGTTTTGGTCACACAATAAATACTTTGGTTGTTTTGGTATTTTTTACTATAGTCCCACATAATAAAGCATGTGGCGTGCATTCTTTTATAAAAAGCCTCCTCATAGTTGCTACAGCGGCAACCTGGTAGTAGTGCTCATCACGTACAAAATATTTTTATTGTTAAGCAATTGAACTGTGTGATTACTGTGAACCAGCTTCAGTTTGAACCATTAGCTAGTTCAACCGTAGGTTTGGACGGACGGTTTTTTATGAATGAGTAGTGGATAAAAAATGTTCAAACATTTTTTTACAAATTTTAAAATTGAATTCGAAGCAACAGAATTCGAACTTAAAACCAGCAAAGGGCATGGAGCCCTAGACATTGTAAACCCACCTTTCAACCACTCCACTACATCAGAGTGTCTTTTATGTTTTTATAATGCAAGCAATATTATTTATTGATTTTAAAAATTGTCAGCCCTCACGCTTCTGCACTTGTACCCCGAACTAGTAACTTAGGCCCAGCATCTGGGATAGTTTGGCTACAAGGTTTCAAAGATCAAACTGTGGAATTTTGACTTGAAATTTTTACTAGGAACTCACGGAGATATTTAGTTTTCATTCTTGAAGATGGTGACCCCTGCCCCAAAACCACCCATTCAAATTCCTTGCTTTTATAGTAGGTAAATTATATGTTTTCCATATTATGAACACGCTGGCTCCTGCATTTTCCTTCATTCTACTGCTACAAAGTTGCTTAGTATCTTCTCTTGTTTTTTTTAATCAACGAAAATCAGTTGTTAGTTATTAGATTTGCATCTAATCTGCTCAACAAATTGTTTAAGATAATGAAAATTCCAGGGGTCAGCATTATCTCAACAGAGTATTTCTTGTTTTAGGAATCAGATATGCACTTTTTCACTCAAATCCCTATACTTCCATTTGGCTACTTTAGCTAATCTTTTGTTTTCTGTAGGTTCATTTTGTAGTTTCACCATAGCAACACTGTCAATCCCCATCCCCTAAGTAACGGCCTCTCTCTCATTTCATCCCTATTGACAAGCAGAGTTTGTCAGGGAAATGATCAATGGTAATCACATCATGTGTATGTCTTTTGCATTCATACCAATAAATTATGCAATCGGTAATTGTAACTAAATTGAATTTTATGTATAACTGCAGCGGTTGAATTTTATGTATTACTTCTCTATTCAATATGTCAGCAGTAAGTATAGCAAAAATGTTGACAGCACATAGTGTTACGCGAGTGTTGCATTAACAAGCAATCAATTGTTATGATTGTAAAACCTGATGTCCAAATGGACTCTTTGACATATCTGGTTGCCACACTTTAGACCACATTCAAACACAACAGCTTGGACTCAATTAATCTACAAGTTCAATTGGACACAATTAATTTGGAAGTTCAAGTCAACACAACCTTAGGGTATGTGGTAGAGAACCACCGAAGATAGATGGAAGTCAGTGAGGTTTTTCATGTGCACATAAGAACTCAAGTCCAATGTGAGTGCTTATGGTGAGGTATTTAGTAAATGCATAAGTTGAGTGGTGGGTCAATTTACTATGTACAAGTCTTTGGTTTGCCATCGCATTAATAAGTTGTACTAATATATAATGATAATGATACAGATCCTCCGAATGAATTCTACCTAAGCATTCGTGAGAAAAAATAAATCCCCCAATTACCTCATATGACATATGATCTACATCCAAGCGCATTTCCCTGTGATGATCAATGGAATTCCCTACTTCATAATAGCCTGGAATCTCTAGCATGGCGATTTCCTACACAAATCAACCAACTCTGTTTAGCCAATTTATACAAACACAGGTAAACATGGTCACTAACAGAGTATACTTTTCTCAATAAAAGAAAATTTTGATAAAAGGGACATTGCAGAAATATAGAAAAAATATTACGTCTGTTGGAAGAACTCTCAAGTGAGGAAGGTTGCGGCGGCTCACAGTTTCATCATGAATGATTGCCCTTCGATGAGGCCGGTATATCCTAAGGCCAGTTGGTGGGACAGGCCCCACATATCTAGGCCCCACCTCCACGCCATCTTGGAAAGGATTCATACCGGTGTGTGAAGTGCTATTTGTTGGAAGTCTGTGAGAAGGTGTTGCTACTTGAGAAAGGAAATTGATGTTTTGGCCTCTCATTCCTTGCATGGGTTGTGGTAAATGATGAAGATTGGGGTGCCCTTGGTGGATGGGAGGAAGATGCAAGAAAGGTGTTGAACTTCTATTGCTAGTTGTCTCTTGATATCCCGGCACACCCATGTTTCCTGCCTCTGTGCATTCACGATTGACATTGCTCCCTAAAATGACAAGAAATATGAGAGAGGTTTGTAATTAGTTGAAATCCTACATGTTTAAGAATATATCACTAACACCATACACTAAGATCAAATGATTCAAGTTTCTTTGTTTTTTTTTTTCTTTCCATGGAACACGATTAGTATTATGGTCCCTTTAGAAATAATAGAAGTCAATGTCCTTCTCACTTAATATGAGTGGTAGGGAAGCTCCCACCCAACGATATAAGAACAAGTCAACATAAGATAAATCTAATGAAACTTTAATGTTGTATTTGGATCTTGGCTTTGAGTATTTTTATCACTTTTGCTTTTCCTTTCCCTCCACAAATCCCTACTCAAATCTATGATCCAAACACAACCTAAAAAAAAAGCTTGTTGGAAATATACTGAGGATGAAGAAGAAAATGCTAAAGAATAGATAACACAAAAAACCCTAAAAAATTACCATGCAAATACGATATAGGGGGTGCCTGACTCCAAGTCAAAGTTCCTCCTCCATCACCACTATTACTGCTGAACTGCTGGTCCAACCAGGGAGAACCGGCTGTCTGAAAGACTTGACCTGGATAGTTGGCTGGAGTCCAATGGTTAGGGTTATGACCCAACACAGAGTCTGGTCCAACAGCACCTGGTCTATTCCTCGCACTTCTATGAGATCCTACTTCCATAATTGATGGTACGTCATTCCCTCTGTACTCAGGGAGTGAAAAAGATGCAGCATCCATTGGAGTCATCCCGGGTTCGATGTTCCTTGTATTTAAAGGGGCAATTGCAGAACTAGAACCAGGTGAGGCATTACAATAATGGAAATTTCCTGGAATCCCATCTGCGTTTTTCCTCTTAAATGAACCTCCAACACCATCCATGAAGTGATTGTTCATACCATAGTCAACTGTCGGAACTCCTACAATTCCACCATTGCTGGAAGATGGAAACTGATCATGAGACCCTTGATTTATTGGGAGAGGGACTCTAGAACCCAACGGAGTCATGTACGGATTATAGTAATTAGATGCAGTAGCAACACCCAAGTCAAGATATCTAGCAGGGTGATTATGCTGGAAACCGTTGTAATGCGTCATCCCATAAAATAAAGCATTTTCATGATTGTCCGGTAGATGATGAATATCGAAATTATCCGTATTCCCAGCAGCTGGTAATATTGTGTGGACATTAGACTGCGGAAAATTTGCTACGCTCCCATAAAGAACACGAGGTTCAGGACGGAGATGGGACTGGGCTAGTTGATCCGGATCTAAATCAATCATCTGACTCGTGCACATCATATTCCTTTGCCCCATTTTGTTGAATCCGGTGACTCTGTATAATTCCTGATTCATGTGGAAATATCGTTGAAGTGTAAAAACCAATCAGATTTATCAGCTGCAATAATAAATTATATACTAAACTCAAAATACCAATAAACTGTATAACATGGGACAAATAGATGGATTGTGCTACGATATATTTTTCAGGTGATTGATTACGAGAGATTGAATCAACATAAAAGAAAAGCTACAAAAACAAAGAGCATATTTGCACATATACTTCACTTAAAGCCCAAAAATGGGAGATTTAACACAAACAACTAATGACATGATCCACTATCTGATGTCTTCTCTAATCTCAGCATATCAACAGGCATCTAAAAATTTTCATGAAAGACCTTTCTCTCATTCAACCTGATCCTCTATAAAATGTCACAAAAGAGAATCACAATGTTCATCCTGCAAGTTACTGGCAAACATGACGTGTCTACAACAAATTTTTCTAACAGAGAAGGAAACAAATGAAAAGAATGAGAGAATGTACAAAAACACAAAACAAAAAAAATTATGAACACACACAGTGACCATCACAAGTCTAGCACCTAAGGAGGCAGAGTGGTCCCCAATAAAATCCAATTGTCAAGGTCACCCTACTCACCCTTTCGCCAAGATAACTACTTTTACTTTGCAATTTTGAGATCCATGAAAAAACTCACATATACATTGTGCATAAGGTGGTCATAGACCTCTGTCACTATTTCAAATGATCTCCAAAGACCACTAGCACCTTTCACCATCCACTTCTTCATGGTTTCAACTTTCAATAAGTTGCTTTGAAAATAAGATTTCAGAAATGGTAAGCGCTAGCCTCGAATACCTCTCGGAAGGGAAAGAGACTCAACTGCACTAGTCACCCCAACCTTGAGGAATGAGAAGCCAAAGAATAGGCTTCCCTCACATTCTCTGTGTGGTCCTCCAGAGGCCATTTTGGTTAAGATTCCCACAGAATAGCCATCTCTATTCAACTTAAGCTTACAACTTGTAGCATTCATTAATCTAATGTTGCCTCTTTTCTACTTTTTTATTACTAAATTTTGTAAAAGATTATTGTCGTCATTCTTAGGTAAACAAAAGAGAAGTTGAGAAGAGTTAAAGAACTTGAGTTCGAAAGTCAAGAAAAACTAATGAGCTTTAGTGTTTTTTTTTCCCTTGAATGATCATCAAGGAATTAAAAATTTCCCTTTACTGAGTTCTTTGTCAATTTTCATTACATTCCTTTGTTATACTCATAGCCTCCTCTTTTTTTCCTTTCTTGTAATTATAATTTTTTGTAAGGCTATAACTATATCTACTTTTTTGTAGTGCTACTCGTATGAGTTGGCTATAAGAGTTTAGAAACACACCCAACACATTCCACTCCCATGACCTCTCACAAGGAGAGTCATGGTCTATGTTACACGGACTCGGGTACGGCTATTGGGTGTGGGTGCGTGTCTAGGGGTCGGACACTTCAAAATTAAAAATTAAGGATACGTGGATATGTATCCAAATTTAGATACGTGTACGGGGATACGTTAAATAGTTTTTTTTTTTTAAATATATTTATTATATGAAGATGAGTTATATTATATAAATAACAAATAAAAATCTATGAAGATGAATTATATTATATGTATATATTTTATAATTATTTTTATTTTAATATACATTAATTATTTAATTTATTTATTATATTTTTTAAACAATGTGTTCTAATTAATTTATTTTATTTTATTTTACATACATGCATTTATTTATTTTTTATTAATATATATGAATATATATTATCTTATAAATATATTATATGTTATATAATAATTATTATATAATATATAATAATAATAGTTATTGTTATAGTTATTAACTATTATTATAGTTATTATAATAATAGAACTATTATTATTATTATATTATTATAGTTATTATAATAATAATAGATAGATATACGAATGGATATAGATATACGAATAGATAGAGTAGATCGAGAGGGAGATTGAGAACAGTACGGGGAGAAGACAGATCGACAGAGAAGAGGAGATTGAGAGACGAAAGAATAGCAGAGATCGAGAGAGAAGAACACAAGATCAAGATCGCAACTGGAGAGAAGAATCGATTGGCGCGAGACAAAGACGAGGTCGATCGAGAGACGAGATCAAGAGTGAAGGATTGATTGGGGTGAGATCGAAGCCTGCGACTAGAGAGAAGTCGGCAACCAGGTTCTTGCTCTCTCCTCTTTCCTTTCTCCTGTATTTAGGGCTATTTCGTTGCTTCTGTATTTAGGGCAAAACATAGCCGTATCCATTTGTGATGAGCCGTATCCCGGCCGTATCCCGCACCCATACCCGTGTCGTGTCGTGTCGACACGGGTACCTCCGAAATTTCAAAGAGTCCGTGTAACGTAGGTCATGGTAACCAATGGGTTAGCCAACTTGGATAGAACCCACGGGTCAATTTTAGACAGGGCTGCAAATGAACCAAACTGTTCACGAACAGGCTCAACTCGGTTCGGTTCGTTAAGGCCCCGGCTTAGCTCAACTTGGCACGTTTAGTAAACGAGCTGAGCTTGAACTCGAATAAGCTCGGCTCGTCAAGCTTGACTTGTTTATGTTGTATTCTGTTACTAACTGAATCATTATTTCCAAAGTCTACTAATTCTCCTGTGTTGAAATTGTTTACAGTCTTTTGTCTTAATCTGTCCAAATTATATCCGTGTCTTTCCACTTTGCTATTAGCCACCCATCCTTCGTCCCAATTCCTAGGTAAGTCCTTTGGTTAGGCAGTGTTTGATTTTAGGGGTTCTCCGAATTGGATATGTGTGAAAACATAGTATGTGAAGACATGATAAAATTAGACAATGTATTGAGCTCCCTGTAAACTATTTCAAGATAAAATGAGTCGATTATTTAGAAGTAATCCTTCGGTTAGTTCTAGATCAACAACTTTGCCTTCTATACCTAATTAAGGTTTAGTAATCAATAAAGAAGATGTAGAAATACAAAATGATAAAATTGATTTAAGTTGGAATATACCATGATTACCAATTAAAGAAATTTATAAAACTACTTTTATACATAATACATTTAATGTTAATCTTCATGTTAAAACTTTAGAACAAGTCTATACTTTAGAAAAACCTAGAGAAACATGTCAATTATTTGATGCTAATACTATTAAACGCCATTTGAAAACTGGTCATAATTTTATTCATTTAAGGTTAATTCAAGTTGATATCAAACCATTAACACAACAAGGTAAAAATACTTCTGTTTTACTATGCTTAAGAAATGCTTGTTTTCTTGATTACAATAATAGCTTAATGGGTATGATGGAAACTGGTCTTCACAAAGGACCTGTCCATTTTAATTGTTTTCCTAATTTCACTATTAGTCTTCGAAATCCTCATATATTAGATGCTTTAACTTTAAATATTCAATTACATGGCTCATTTACAAATATGAAAGAAAATGTTCATAATATTGCTTTAATTTATCGTGTTCATTACAAATGTATTAAAACCAATTTGAATGTTCAAACCTTACACAAAAGTCCTAAAGACAAAACCTTACTAATCCAAAGTAGTAATAATGATACTAATATAAATATTCCTCAAATGATTGAATGGAAAAATATTACTCTCCCCGACCAATGGATTACCGTTAATGAAAATTACAAACATAATCAACGACAATTTACTTGTCAAGATATTCAACAATTTATTGATGAATCTGTTCGGATTAAATTTAATCGATCTCAATCTTCTCGTCATAGTACTTCTAGCATACCTACTGATATTGAAACTGAAGATGAAATATTTAATACACCTTTATTCATAAAAAATAGTCAAATTCATATTGGTCAAACTTCCCATAGTAAAATGAAAGGCGTAGATAACTCCACCACTTCTCAAATCAGTAAGTAAACCTGTTTATTCAACACACACACATTTACCTGAAGATGACACTGAATCTCAAGATTCCCCAACCCAAACTGATTTCGAAGTTATACCTCCAATCAATCCTCAATTAATGACCATTAGTAAACATTTTGCTCCTGATCTTTGATAAATTACACATTGAATTTAAATCTAAAATTAATAAAACCAAACGTCATACTTATAGGCTTAAATATAATTTTGATCAACAATCTAAAATTACTCGTAAATGGTACAAATTTACGATTGAACATAAAATTGAAATTCCTTTCTTTGAATATTTAGAAGACCATTATAAAGAAGTTCAAACAATTACAAAACATAAATGGAAAACTTCTCCTACTACTACTGTTAGTTCTAGTCATCCTCCCTTATCTACCATAATTATAGAACATCAAGGATCTACTATTCAGGCTTCTCCTTTTAAATTAACTAGCACTGACCCTGAAATCAAAAAAATTATTGAACAAAATAATTATACCAATCAATGTCTAAAAACTATTGATAAACAATTATATAAGATAGAAACCAACTTAGAAGATTATTCGGCTAACCACACCTCTTCTAGTAAACAAACTTTAGACCAACCAATATTAAATTTACCTAGTAATCCGTCTAAACGAGATAGTCTAGTAACTCAAGATAATTCTACTATTAAAGTTATAGAACAATTATTCTCTAAATTAACTACTGAACAGGCTTCTCCTTCTACTGAAAAAGATCTTATTGTTTTAAATCAACAACCTACTCTGGAACCTATTTCTACTCAATCAGAAACTGATACAACTGATAATGAAATCAATATCTTAGCTCAACAATTTCAATCGACTAATCTTAATAAACTTCATTATCCTAAACCTACTCCAACCACTCTTACCAAAAATTGGTTTTCTTTCTCGTCCCACACCACCTAATCTCCAATATGAAGAAACTAATCTTAGTAATCAATTTTTTGTATCTGCTAAGAAGTTATACGAATGGAATATCGATGGTCTTAGTGAAGATCAAATCCTTCAAAAATTAAATCACTTATCCATGGTTGCAAATAGTTATCTTGGTAATTACCCTGATTATACTCAACCTGAAATTGTCTCATTGATCACCTTTGGTTTAACTGGCATGCTCAAATCTTGATGGGAAAAATATCTTATTGAAGATCAACGAGAATCGATTTTACATGCAAGTCAAAAAGATGAAAATGATTTACCTATATTTGATGAAAATATTGGCTACTATAAACCTGATGGTATTAATACTTTAATTTACACCATAGTTCGACATTTTATAGGTACTCCCACTAATATTTATTCTCATATACATGATCAATTTAGTAATCTTACTTGTCCTACATTAAGTAATTTTAGATGGTATAAAAATGTCTTTACCTCTAGAGTCATGTTAAGAGAAGATTATACTAAATTATTTTGGAAAAAAAAATTTATTAATGGATTACCTAGTCTCTTTGCCCACAAAATTAGGGATGTACTTAGCTAACCTACAGGTGTTATTGAATATGATAATTTAACTTATGGTGATATTATTAGTACTATTCAAAAAGAAGGTTTAAAAATATGTATTGATCTTAAACTTAGTCAAAAAACTACTAAAAAGAAACATAAAGCTAAATATGAATTAGGTTAACTTTTGCGAACAATATAGTTTACCTTCAGTAGCACCTTCTCGCCGTAAAAAATATAAATACAATAAACATAAGTCTTCTTCAAAATATTCTACTAAATATAGAAAGAATTATTCACCTTCCAAATCAACTGATAAATTTTATACTAAACCTAAAAAGACATATTATAGAAAACCACATCCAAAATCTAAATCCTTGTTATAATTGTGGAAAAAATGGTCATTATTCTAATAAATGTAAAGACAAACAAAAATTAAAAGACAAAGTTAATCAACTCCAAATCAACGATGAATCAAAGAATCAATTATTTGAAATTTTCCAATTAAACCAATCTACTAGTAATTTTGATAATAATTCTAGTAATCCTCAGGATACATCTTCTGATTACCATTCACCCAGTAATGATTCTGAAAATAATATTGAATTAGGATATAATGATGTTTGCTGTAAACCAATTAAACAACTCGCTGTTCTTACCAAACAACATCAAGAAGAAACTGCCCTTATTGAATTAATTAATCGATTAGAGGATCCCGAATTAAAACAGAAATATACTGCTAAATTAAAATCTTTATCAACTGATAAGAAATTGAAACCTGACAAACCAATTATTAGTTTATCTAATACTTTAGAAAGATTTAAAAATAAATCAAAAGACATTACTCTTTAAGATTTACAATAAGAAATTAATCAAATCAATCATTTAATCAAAGATTTACAAAATAAAAATAAATTATTAGAAGATGAAATTACTGTTTTAAAAATTAATAAAAGTTTTAGATAATTTCCAAACTAATAATGCCATTTCCCCAGAAGAATCTGATAATGAATCTGAACATATTAATCTTAATAATCTTTATTTGATAATCAATCCACTCATTCTTCTAATCATGAAAACAAAAAATTAAATCTTCTCAATAAAATACATATTCAAAAATGGTAATCCAAAATTAAACTAGTAATTAATGATTTTCAATTAGAAGTTATTGCTCTTATTGATACTGGTGCTAATCTTAATTGTATTCAAGAAGGATTAATTCCTACTAAATATTATGAAAAACTAGTGAAAAATTAACTTATGCTAATGGTAGTCAAATGCATATTAAATATAAATTACCACAAGTTCATATTTGCCACTACTCAAGCCCTTGGCCAAACAGTTACTTTTGAATTTTTATCTCCTCCTGAAGCTCTTGAATTACATCAATTAAAAGATTGTTCTATCTCCCAAACTATTAATAGATTAACTCGTCAGTTAAGATTTCTTAAAGAAGAAGTTAATTACAAAAGAATTGAACAACAATTAACTGACCCAATTCTTTTATCTCAAATTGAAGAATTTAAATTAAAATTAGAAACAACTGTTTATTCAACTCCACCCACGGCCTTTTGGCATAGGAAAAAACATATAATTACACTTCCATATATTAAAAAATTTAATGAACAACAAATTCCTACTAAATATAGACCTATTCAAATGAATCATGAATTAGTAGAAATGTGTAAAAAAGAAATCAACGAATTATTAAAAAATAAGATTATTAGTCATAGTAAATCACCTTAGTCTTGCCCCGCCTTTTATGTTAATAAAAATGCTGAATTAGAACGAGGTGTCCCTTGCCTAGTTATTAATTATAAACCATTAAATGAAGTTTTAGAATGGATTAGATATCCAATTCCTAATAAAAAAGACATAATCAAAAGACTTAGTCAAGTTGTCATTTTTAGTAAATTTGATTTAAAAAGTGATTTTTGGCAAATCCAAATTCATCATAAAGATAGATATAAAACTGCTTTTACTATACCCTTTAGTCACTATGAATGGAATGTCATGCCTTTTGGACTAAAAAATGCACCTAGTGAATTTTAAAATATAATAAATGATATTTTTAATCCATTTAGTCATTTTTCCATAGTTTATATAGATGATATTCTCATTTTTTCTAAATCAATTAGTGAACATTGGAAACATCTTACTGCTTTCTTTTATACTATTAAAAGTCATGGTCTAGTCATATCTGCTCCTAAGATTAAATTGTTTCAAACTAAAGTCAAATTTTTAGGATATGATATTTACCAGAATACAATTCTACCAATTAGTCGCTCTATTGAATTTGCTTCTATATTTCCTGATAAAATTCTACAGAAAACCCAGTTACAACGTTTTCTAGGATCACTTAATTATATTGCTGAATTTTATAAAGACCTTAGGAAAACTTGTCAACCCTTATTTGATCGGTGAAAGGACAATCCTCCCCCTTTGGTCTCCTACTCATACTGCTATTGTTAAACAAGTCAAACAATATGTCCAGTCTCTTCCTTGTCTTGGTATTCCTACTGACAATTCTTTTAAAATTATTCAAACCGACGCCTCTAATATTGGTTATGGTTGCATCCTTCTCCAAAAAATCACTCCTCAGTCATCTGAACAAATTGTTCGATTTCATTCTGGTGTCTGGAATAAAGCATAAAAAAATTATAGTACTATTAAATAAGAAATTTTATCTACTGTTTTATGTATTAGTAAATTTCAAGATAATATTTTAAATCAAAAAATTTTACTTCGTGTTGATTGTAAATCTGCTAAGTATGTTTTAGAAAAAGATATTCAAAATCTTGCTAGTAAGCAAATTTTTGCCCGTTGGCAATCTATATTAAGTATTTTTGATTTTGATATTGAATATATTCCTGGTTGTTAAAATTATATTCCTGATTTTCTTACCAGAGAATTTTTACAGAGTGTATAATGCCTATTCCCTCTATTTCATACCACAAACATAGAATTAAACACTACAAATCCCTAATTAAGCATACTGTTGCTCGCCTTGCTTTTCTCAAAACAACCCATTTATCCACTAAACGTGCTCAATATATTCAATTCCATCGGATTAAAGGTCAACGCCAGCAACTTTCTCATTATATTACCTGTTTACATTCACATACTGATCAATTAGATACCCTCTATGGATGCTAATTTCATTTATCTATTTCACAGATGTCTCGTCCCAGGCCTCCTTCTAAAGCCTTGGTCCCATCTAGTCAACCTTTTGTTCCTTCTTCCTTAGAGTTAGTCACCAAATATCACCCTGGTGAATTGTTTAATCGTTACCAAATTCTTGGTAACATTCCTAAGCCTAGTTATACATCTGCTTTGGCTACTGATCCCTTTGCTTCATCCAGTCAAGTAGTTATTCCTTATCCTCCTAACCCTATTAAATCTACTCGGTCTGATTATGTTAAATCTACTAGTACTAATCTTTTTTTCAAAGAACCCAAGTCACCCAAAGAGTCATACTGTTGATGATCTGGTAAAATCTTATTTCCCTCCTAGATAGCATTTTATTCCTCTCCATCCAAAAAAGACAATTACCTTCTATAAAGATATCCTGTTTAACCATCAGTCTATTGTGATTAAACCATTTATGATCGTACTTACACAAGTAAAATTGTGTATCATTCACTCTATATTCACAACTTTGTTTCTCTGGTTGACTGGGGTCCTCCTTACCAACTAAGAGATTTGCTTGGTCATTCAATTCAATATAGTTACTATGATTATGCTTGGTTCAAAGTTCTCTTGTATCAAAATGAGTCAAATAGTCACGCATGGTTTCTCCAGTTTGATCAAAAATTCAAATTTGAATTACCTACTTGGTTTTTGCGGTGATGGACTCAGTATGGCGCCATTTCAGAAATCTTTCCATCTGTAATTATGGAACAAGTCAACTATTTCTCCACTGTTTTCTCATTCACTACACAGCAAAGGAAATTCCCTCCACTGCTTATTTTTATATCCAAATACAAAATCCCTTGGATATTCAAATGGCAATATGGTATTTCTGATGATGTTATTTACCGTCAACACATGGTTAAATGGTGGGATAATTTCAAAATTTCACGCATTATTGAAATTGTTCAAACTGAATTCCCAATCAACATACATGCTCCAACTCCTGCAATGGTTAAAGCTCAGCAGATCCCAACTGCTTCACTGTCTCAGGGAAGCCAACTTCCTCCAGTCAATCTTGGAAACCCAACATCCAGTTCTTCCAAGCTCAAGTCATCCAAATCAAAGATTAAATCCAAGTCAACAAAGCCCAGTACTGATCAACCCAAGTCCAAGGATAAGCCTAAATCCAAGGCTAAGCCCAAATCCAAGTCATCTAAAGATGAGCTCCTTCAAATGGCTCATCTCCTCATGGCCCAAGCCAAGTTAGACTCGGACAATAGTAGTTCAGAAGATGGTTCAGACAGTTCAAACTCTTTTGAAGAATCAACTACTCAAAATCCATATGGACCCGAATTTCAAGATGCTCAGGATCCATATGCCTAGCCAATTGTTCAAACAGTCAACATTGGATTCGATATATATGCATTACAGCTTCACTCTCTACTCATCTTTTGAGAAAAGCTGCTATTTTGTCTATATATTGATTCCAGCCACATGCCACCGAAAGTTATGAATAGTAAAAGCCAAAGTCATTCTATTCACCAATCAGACAAAGTCATCAAAGCCAAAAGCTTTAATCAAATTTAGTCATTTGGCAGAAAGATTCAGACAGCATCCATGTGCTCCATCATGTTCTTCCAACCACTAGTCACAAACTGCATGGTTACCTTTTGACTTATAAATTGGTGAACCTAGTAAATTGATAGGCAAAGTTAGAAAACAATTTGAGAGTATTCCTACCTCAAAAAATAGCTATCTCTGTAATTTTATTCAAGTTCGTTTTCAAGTTATGTATTTTGAAGAACTGTTTGTTTCATTCCAGTAAACAATCGTAAGTTTTATTATTTATGTTTTATTTATAAACACATTATTTATATATTAAATAATATAAATAATATTAAAAAAATCTTATCGAGCCGAACCGAGCCGAGTTCAAATTCAAGTTCGAGTTTCATTAGTATTAACCTAAGAAGCATAGGTACAGACACACGACACGACACGACACGACACGGATACGCCGATACGTTAATTTTCAAAAAATGCAAAACACGATACGTGGGGGACACGCATGAAATATATAATTTTATATATTTATTATATGTTATATATATATGAATATATCATTTAAAGATAATAAAAAATGCAATATGACACTAATTCTTATAAATTTATATGTTTTTTGTTTTATTATTGCATCTTAAGTTGTTTTGTTCAAACTTATAATTAGTTGCACATGTGTCTGATCGATAGACACGTGTGTTTAAGAGATACACACATGTATTCTCAAAGTGTTCAAAGAGTATCTGGGTGTTTCAAAAATATTAAAAAATAAGACACGTTTTGAAGAGTATCAAACACATGTCGAAAAAGTCTCCAAAGAGTGTCAGTGTCCGACATGGACACGACACGAATACATCACCTTCTTAGAAGTGTTCGTACTTCTTAGGTATTAATGAGCCGAGACGAGCAAAACTCGAGCCCGAGCCCAGACACAGTTACTTATCGAGCCAAGCTCAAGCTCAATAAACGAGCTCGAACTCGGCTCGGGTCGGCTCGGGTCGGCTTGTTTGTAGCTCTAGTTTTAGAACAAACTAACTCAATCCTATTACAGTGCTAAAATAAGGTGGTCTTTCTAAACTACCCCTTCAACAAATTGAAGATTTGGAAAGTTTAGCTTTTGTAACCTTTCAGCCCTTGGAAACTCTAGTGGAACTTTGTTTTTAATTTGCTTTTAATAAACTTTTCAATAGATTGTATAATCTTTTGTCCCAGGTAAATAAAAGAGAGTCCAAAAAAGCTGAAAAACTTGAGCTCAAAGTCCGCTAAAAAATGCCAATAAGAACAGAAGAGGTCAAAGTTCACAGGATCTTCACCCTAAAAAGGGATATTAAAAGAAGACCTGCCAAGGAAAGTAGAATTATATTTATGAGGAAACATTCAAAAACTCCCGTGGCCTAAAAACATCTAGAAGCAAAAATGGATTAAAATTATAGTTCGTTATCATGATAATTCCCACTAAATTACTGAAATTTCAACAATAGATTTCTATGAGTCTTACAAAAATTTCTGGTGTCATAAAATTTTGGACCTACATAGCCCAAGAGAGTATAATTGAAAACAACCCCAGAAAAACATTGTTGAAAAATCCCCATAAAAATTTGAAAAATCCAGTTATTGCCGAACTTTAAGCAGAATCTAGGAGGTATAAACAGCCCTATAAAATTGTTACCTCATGGAAATAGCTCCAACCAAATCAAGAATAAAAAATCCCCTATATCATAAAGCAACCATTAAATTTGCAACTCTCAGAAAAACAATGAGCAACAACAAAGGCTGTGTTTGTTTTCTAAGAAAAAATGCAGCAACAGAAAGGGGAAACTTTCAATTCTAAAAGTTCATATTAAGGGGAAAAAAAATCTGACCCTATAAATTTTCATAATATAACTTGGTATGTAGGTTGTTGGGTCAAATTTTTATTTTAAACAAAAAATTTTAAAAAAAATAATTAAATAAACTGGAGAGAACATTCTTGTTCAAAAAAAAAAATTCTTTCCTCATAAACAATTTTCTCACCAGCCAAACAGAGTAAACGAAACCCATGCAAATAAAATTTCCACATGATTCTGCTAGAATTACAAGGTGGGTCGCCCGTATACCTAACGAAAAAATACATTTTTTTTTATGGTGACAAAAAATAAAAACTATTACAACATGCGATGAACAAAAACTCAACAAAATCGTACCTTTTTAGCATCAAAGTCCTCAGCTTTGGCTATTACCGACAACAAATATAACCGTATGTCGTGCACCCTGCTAAAAAAATAAAATTGAAAATTGAAAAAAAAAAATTAAATGGGATCATCGGAAATCACAATCCATGTAAAACGCACAAGAAATTTTCTTCCAATAGCTAATGCATGTATAAATTACAAAAAGGAAGAACAGAAAAAAGGATGAAATTGAGGAAAAAAAGAATCGGCTAGGGAAAAAATTGGGGAAATAATTGAAGGGCTAACCAGATTGTGAGTTTGATCAGAGCGAGCGAGATCGAGAGATCTGGTAAATCTTTGAGAAAACAGAGAGAGAGAGAGAGAGAGAGAGAGAGTTTTTCAATGGGAAAATCAACTGGTGTTCTTTGTATGTATGTATGTATGTAATTGTGATGTATTTTTATATGGTATATTTAAGCGATTAAAGTGCAACGTGGTTGTATGGGTTTGTAATTAACGACCAGCAAATTGTTTCTAATGTCGCATATAGCCTTTGTTAGATGGATACATAGATGGCCCGGTATGCGAATTTGGTACAGATACAACTTTCTCCGACTCTCTCTTCTCATTATTTTAGTCATGTCTATTTTTATAATATTCTTTCCTCTATTATAAATTTCACTTTTCATCGTTGATTCCTCATTTTTTAATTATAATTTTAATTCTTACTTTACCGTAATCAATCAGTTTTAAATTTGAAATAAAGTTGAAGAGAAGCCAGGGCAGTGTTTGGGTAGATTTTCAAACTATAATTTCACCCCATATTTTAATGCCATGTTTGGATAAATTTGATTATGAATTGTAAGTTTTTGTATCATATATCATATACCACATCAAAAAAATTTCACTCAATTTAAAAAAAAAAAATTTAAAAATTTCAAAACTCATTCACAAAACAAATCTTCTACATTTAAATCATAATTCCAAAACTTACAAATTCAAAATATAACTCTATTCTCAAATTATATTTAAAAAACTCTACCAAATGCTACCAAGTACAATTTGTCATACAATATTTTTACTTCTAGTTTCCACTTTTTATCCAAATTTTTAGTATAAGAGACGAAATATTAAATTGAAACTTACATTATTGTCACAAATCTTCAAGTTTTGTCACAAGCAAGATGTCGTTCTCCCAAACTACAATGTACAAAAAAAGAAAAAAAAAAAAAAAAAAAAAAGTCAATATAAATAAAAGCTATAAAAACAAAATTCAACTTATTTTTTTTTAATAAGAATATCAAATTTTACCAAATTCTATGAACCAAAAAATAGTATTTTCTTTTATTTGTAATCGAAAATTTACACTGATAGTCATGGTACTATGCCTTTTGAATTTGTTATCAATTTAATTTGCTTGATAAAGTCCTTTTAGGCGGTTAACTAAAAATAATTAATTCCATTTTTAATTGATAATTTTATCTCTAGTATCTATCAAAAATCTTAAAAAAATATTATTAATTAGACTAAAATTCGTTTTGAGTTATTTGACCATGAGAATTTATGAATTTTAGTGAAATTTGCGCCCAATTGGCCAATGGAATACTATCCCTGCACCCCAAGTGCGAGGGCTACATTACTACGGTAGATTTGGAGCCCCTCTATAAATATTTTGAAAATTGTTAATTTTTAGTCAGATTCCCTATTTAAGGTTCATGTTGAAGGAAAGTTAATAACTGGAGCACCTCTGGAAATATTATGAACTAAATATTTGAGAGAATTTTATCCAACAAATTTATTTATATTGTGGGTGTTGATTTTCAACCACACAACCAAAGGGGGAAACTCAGCTAGAGAGCACTGGCAGAATAGATTAAACCCGAACAATCTGTCACAAAAATATAAGAATCTCGCGGTGGTTTGTCCACCCGGGGCACTCTAACGATCAAGTCAGTAAAATATCTCTCAAAGATAACATATAGTGCTTAACTAACTAGACAGAGCATAAAAAAGTATACCTTAGACCCATGAGGGTACCTCCCTTTTATAGTCAACACAAACCTAATCCCAATAGAAACCTAGCTTCAATAGAATCTGGATTACTGCTAATCTTAGACTCCCAGTAAGATTGGGATTAACTCACTAAAAGTTTTACCTTTATCCAAACTGAAGTCATCCCCCAATCTAGGACTCTAGTCCTCTATCCAAATAGATAGTTTGATGTCATCTAGGACTCTAGTCCTCTATCCAAATATCTCAGATTTCGGTATTATCGCATCATATCTTGGCATCATAATCCGCCCACGTGGCACCTTGGTTAACAACCTCGGCCACGAGAACTACCCAAAAATATGTCCCCACAACTGCCCTCTAAGTTCTATTACCTCGGCAAATTGAGGTGACGGAACCTATACATATACTCCTCCGACCGAGATCGTGACTTGTCGACACCAAGACATAAGGACTCATATGTCCACTCTTCAAGAATCAAGAACCATCATGTTCTATCTCATCCAGGTCCAACGGAGATCAATATCTCAACTGAAATCATCATGTCAACCGAGATCGTCATCTCAACCGAGATCGTCACCTCTACCGAGATCATCTCAATTGAGATCGCACTTCTCAATCAAGATCATCATCAGATTGGAGCATACTAATCACGTCTCTATCGTGGCGCATCAGTTTTGCCCCCAGCCGTCTAACATCAGCACGAGCACGTCGCCTAAGGACTCGAAATCATAACTTTTTGTCATCTTTTTTATTTTGCCTCTATCTGTGTCCCCAGACTCTCTCTTTTTGCCTCTGCAAACCATTATCGTTGTTCTTGAAGCATTCATTGCTATGAATAATCCATTCGTGCCCCGGGTTCAAACTCTATTAGCTAAACCAGGCTAGCAGCCAAGCACTTCATTAACTGCTCCACGTATCAACCTACCATTTCAATGGCAGTGCAAACACCGACATAGCAACAATCTTGCAACTAGAACCAGGAACAGGAAACACCAAGGTCCTAAGCTTCCAGCCTTAGACCTTGATAATTTTTCAATTGCCTTATCTATGAGTAACCATCGACGACATGTCTCGCCAAACTCTTGTCGTAGAAGACCTTCTTGTTGACATCCCTGGTGTCATAACTGTGCAATCCACTCCATTTCCTTATAGTCAATCCGACATACTCATGCCTCTAGCAACTCAATATCTCGAAAAAGAAGCACATGAAGCAAGTGGACCAAGTTACTGCTACCAAAGCCGAGGCCATTGCTAAGGCTGAAAAAACAAGTCAACATGGCCTGCAACAAAGGCTACTATCTTGACTGGATGATAGCCCTCAAAAATATGTTTGTCCCCAAGGACTCTCCCCTTCGTGATATGGGTCAACTCAATGTCCATTTCCCTTCCTCCTCCAATCAATCTGAGGATGAGGCCAACGAAGTAGAAGAGGCCAACGACGAGGAGACCAGTGACAAGGAAGAGGCTGAGGCTAAGGTTGCCGAGAAAGAATCTGAAGTTGCTGCTGGGGCCAAGTCCCCTACTCTATTGTTGGGGACAAGTCCTCTACTCTAAATGATCAAGTCCTAGACTTGATTGAGGAGGACGAAGATGAGGTCTCCAAGAGCACCTCACCAAAGAAGGCTGGCACTTCTAAAACTGAGATCACTGTCACTGCAAAAAGCCTGGACTAGACTTTTCTAGAAATCGATGCCGAAATCACAACCGAGAAGTCTACCCAGCTGTCTTTTTCTTTGTAATTTTCTTCTCTGTTTTGAACAGTATCTGTTTTGTCAGACCGATGTGCCTGTTTATGTACTTGAACAAGCTGTCCCTTTTCAATACAAGCCTTCTATTTTCTTCTAAGTGTTGAATATTGCTTTCATCATGTATACTTACCGATTTTCTTCTATGCTTTGCATGTTTTCATACTTAGAATATTTTGCATGTCTTCAACGTACACTTTAACTTTGTAATCTTCTTGGTGCGGAATACTTCGGCTATACCTACTAGCAGTTTTATCTTGGCTTTGACCTAACACTTGAAAATATTTATCATAATATTTTCACAAGTGTTATTTACAACTTGTTACTTCACTCTTTACTTATCAGGACTTTTGTCTTCTATTATTTCAACATAACCTTGGGTTAACTTCAACTTGTAAATTTTTCTTAAAATTTCAATAAGTGTTAAACCAACTTTCCTTTGACATAATCTCGGCTTAACTTCAACTTGTAAATTTTTCTTAAAATTTCAACAAGTGTTAAACCAATCTTAGCTTGTAAATTCTAACTCCCAAGTATCATTCTCTAGCCCTCTGGCCCCTAATGTGAACTTAAGTTCCACTTGGGTTCTCATAAGCATGTGGCTTTGACCTTGTCACCGAGGTCAGATTCAAATAAAGACTGGCTGAGGTTACCAACCTTGGTCTCTTTGTTAATCTGACTGATATGCACTTAGTTCCAATCTGTGTCTGATTCTGCCGATATGACAGGTCCATGTTAATTTAACTTAGTTTAACTCTATTTTATGCAAGTATAATTCAACTCTGTCATATAATAAGTCTAAGTTATTTATCATGTTTCGCTTAGAAACATCGCCAACTTAGTTCAACTCTATTATATGCAAGTGTAATTCAACTTTGCCATATAATGAGTCTAAGTGATTCGTCATGTTTCGCTTAGAAACATCGCCAACTTAGTTCAACTCTATTATATACAAATATAACTCAACTCTGTTATATAATAAGTCTAAGTTATTCATCATGTTTCACTTAAAAACATCGTCAAGTACTGAATCTGAAATTCGAGATCTGGAATCCGGGATTTGCTCACTTAGGCTAAGCTCTTGTCTCCTCGGACCTACTCATCTAGGCCGAGATCTTGTCTTCTAGGATCTGGAATCCGGGATCTAAAATTCGGGATCTGCTCACTTAGGCTGAGCTCTTGTCTTCTCGGACATACTCATCTAGGCCGAGATCTTATCTTCTAGAATCTAGGATCTGAAATCTAAAATCCAGGATCTGCTCATTTAGGCTGAGTTCTTGTCTTCTCGGACCTACTCATCTAGGGCGAGATCTTGTTTTCTGGGCACCAATTTTGGTTGTTGGTGCCGGTATGTCTTGTAATAGGGATGTCGGCTGCATCACGTTATTCTACATCATGAGGTTGACCACTGTTTGTAGATCTGTCAACTTATTTGCCATGTCTTTCAATTTTCTCGTCTTCTCTCCGGTATCTGTCCCTCCATGTCTGAAGGTTGCTTTTACGGTAGTACTTATCTCGGTCTGCTTTCTTCAGTGCGTCTCCCTTTTGGCCGATGTTATTCTCCCTAAGATTCTGATTCCGTGCTCCTTCATTACGATTTTCTTCTTCCACGTTTAGATTGGCAAGTTTACCACTCCCACGAGGGATGTCATCTCCAATCTTTTCTCCTTGTTCGTTGTTGGTCATCTATTCTCCTTAAGTTTCCACAAACGACGCCAAATTGTGGGTGTTGATTTCCGACCACACAACTAAAATGGGAACTCAGCTAGAGAGTATTGGCAGAATAGATTAAGCCCGAACAATCTATCACGGGAAATATAAGAATCCCGCAGTGGTTCGTCCACCCAGGAGCACTCTGACAATCAAGTCAATAAAATATCTCTCAAAGATAACCAATAGTGTTTAACTCACTAGACAGAGTATAAAAAACATACCTTAGACCCATGAGGATACCTCCCATTTATAGCCAACACAAACCTAATCCCAATACAAGCCTAACTTCAATGGAATCTAGATTACTGCTATTCTTCGACTCCCAATAGGATTGGGATTAATTCTCTAAGAGTTTTATCTTATCCAAACTGAAGTTATCTCCCAATTTAGGATTTTAGTCCTATATCCAAATAGATAGTTTGATGTCATCTAGAACTCTAGTCCTCTATCCAAATATCTCAGATTTCGGTATTATTGCACCATATCTCGGCATCATGGTCCGCCCATGTGGCACCTCGACTAACAACCTCGGCCACGAGAACTACCCAAAAATATGTCCCCACATATATAAATCGCATTTTACTACTTGTATAGTCATAATCATTTAAATAAAAAACAAACAAAAGTGAAGGATTTTCAAATAGCTATTTTTTCTTAAAATAAAAAGATTTTTTTTTTATGTCTTTACAAACGTCGAATCAAAATTGAAGCCCTTATGTTATCCATATTGCCATGCGAATGTCTAAAGAGCACCTCTAAATAATTACAGTCGCTAATCAAGTTTATGTTTTATACATTTTATCTGTTCAATTAGAAGAGGTTTGGTTATGTATAACCTTCTTTTTTTTTGGCTTATAAGAATGTTTGTGATTTTGCTTCAATTAATCCTAAATACAAACTTGGGCAAATTACATTAACAATCCCTATAGTTTGAGACTTATGTCACTTTGATCTCTGCCTTTTCAATGGTAACACATTTGACCCTAAATTTTGAATCTTGTTTCAAATAAGGACAATTGAGATACCAATGCTTAATTTCAAGGATAAAATTGTCAATTTGATAAAATATAAACTAATTTGACAAAAACAAATGTCAAAAAAATATTTTTGAATTTTTAAAAATTATTTCTATACACTAAAGATAAAATTATGTAAAATTAATATATATTTTTGACATTTATTTATTTATTTATTTTACCAAAATAATTTTTATTATGTGTTTGGATGATGATCACGTAATGGGTGTTTATTTTTATTTTCATTAAATTAGTTTTCATTTTTCCAAAAGTCAAATACGGTGACAGCTTTGATATCATTATTAAACCAATCCATTAAATCAAAAAATTCAAAATTAAAAATATTTCATATATTAAATATATCGATTACACATTAAAATTCTAATAACCACCAATTACATAATCATTATTCAAACACATAATAAAGATTAATTTCGTAAAATAAATAAATAAATAAATATTTAAAAGATTTATCAATTTTACATAATTTTATCTGCTGTGAGTTAAAATAATTTTTAAAATTTTAACATTTTTTTGACATTTATTTTTATCAAATTAGTTTATATTTTATCAAATTGATTATTTTGCCCTTGAAATTAAGTAATAATATTTCTAATTGTCCTGATTTGGAACAAGATTCAAAATTCAAGGTCAAATGTATCACAATTGAAAACTCAGGGACCAAAGTGACACGAAACCTTAACTATAGGGACTATTAATATAATTCGCCTTGCAAACTTTATTCCCAAGAGATGCCACATGGATGATTAAACAAAGTCATTGGTGCATCACAATATCTCCATTGGTATTAAACAAAGCCACTTGTGGTTAATGTGTGGTACAATTTTGAAAGTAGCATCCTTTGGATGTGATATAAAAATGCTAAACTTTAATTTAGCTATTTACTTTTAGGGTAAAAAAATTCTCAGCTACACAAAAAATAAGAGAGTTGGGAAAGAGCAATATTAAGTTATTAGACATCACTTTGCGTTCGGCTTGTTAAAAAGTTATTCAAAATTAATTTGTTATGAAAATTTAAAACATTTAACACTTTTAATACTAGTTAAATTTTCAAACAAAATTTAAGTAACTTGCCAATTAATTGGATAAGTTTACAAACACTAAAAAGAAAAATCAAAATTCAAATTAATTGCACTTGGCTTGACTTGATTAAAAGTTTGGGCGCTCGAGCGAAAAATCCAAATTTGATTTTCTTAAGGCCAAAGATTCACGCTCTCGACTTTTCTTAAGGCCAAGTTTGGATTAAATGTCCAAAATACCCTTATATATATAATTTACAAATCACCTATCTTTTTCTAAACCATTGAACAGAGCTCCGCCACGCTGTCACCGTTGTCGGAGACTATCACTAGAAGACGTCGCCACTGTTAGCACCATCTTGTTGTCTCTCTCTCTCTCTCTCTCTCTCTCTCTCTCCTTCAGATTCGTTGTCGTTGTCGCCGTCTCCATCTTTATCTCACATTCTCTTTCTTTGCAACAAGGCAATGACTTCGATAGCCAAATCCTTTCCACTAGCGCTGCCACTTCCCACTGTCTCCTTATCTCCCGCTGACAATCTGTTCACTTGCATCCTTGTCATCTCTCTTTATCATTCTTTCATCATCATTAAACCATGAAGTCGTCGACAGTAGGCTCAAGATTCATCGCTTACTCAGAGTTTGATATGATCCTGGCACGTAAGGCACTAGTGATGGCAGATCGAAACGAAGATGAACACCCCGAATGTTGGTAAAAACTCTCTCTCTCTCTCATCACTCTCCCGTTCTAGTTAACCATTTGAAAGTGAACCCTAGAAAAAAAAAATTAATCTATTTTGTAGTTTTTAAATAAATCACTCTACAGTTATTGAAATTTTTGTTTAGATTTGAGCTCGTACATTGAAATTGTTCGTATCAAATAAAGCTTTTTATTCATATTTTTACTCAAATTTAAGTAAAATGTGAAGTATGCTGGAGATGCCTAATACAAGTATTTGGCTCAATTGAGTCGAGTTTGGAGTTGATGTTTCTGGTTGTGTGTGTATTTATCTGTTTAGCTATGTTGTTAATGTTTCTAGTTGATTGCAACAGATCATTTTGGAATTAGATCATTTTGGTTTGGATTTTTTTTATTTTATTTCAACAGATCATACCTTTTTTTTCCCTTTTTGTTGTGGTTTGTTGTTGTCGTTGATGTTAATGATTGCAATAAATAAACAAAAAAGGTATGACACATATTTTCAATCGTCGTTGTTGTTGTTGTTGATGATGTTGATGATTGCAACAGATAAACAAAAGATTTTCAATTGTTGTTGTTGTTATTGATTGCAACAGATAAACAAAAAAGTTGACACAGATTTTCAATAAATAAATAAAAAAGAGATTAAACTTTTGATAGATAAGGGAAAAAATTGAACAAATACGTTAAAAAATTGAATAGATAGTTTACAAAAAGTGAACAGATAGACAAAAAATTTAAACAGATAAACAAAATTGGACAAATAGTCAATGAAAAGTCAAAACAAATAAAAAAAAGTCAATGAGTAAATTTGAAAACAAAATGTCCCTTAGGACTTCTCACTAAACTATTTCACGAAGTGTGAAACTATTTCACAAAGTGTGAATCTATCTCTAACAAAAAATATTCACTGGATCTAAAACAAAATATCCATTAGATTGAATGTATTAGATACTCTCTAAATTGGATTCTCATAAAATTTTTCTAAAATTTATCTTAAAAGGTAATTAAACAAGTTAAATTTGAACAAAATTTTGAAATTTGTTAAATTATAAATCATTACTATTTGATTTTACTAAAAAAAATCCATAATATAACATTAATATGTTAATAATTAGGTTATAATACAAATTAAAGTCTTTTCATATACATTAATATGTTTATCTTGATATCTAAATATCTCTCCATGACCATTTAAATTGGAGCCCGGGCTCGATTTGACTTGTCCGGGATCGATTTGACTCATTCATACTATGGCTTGTTAATCTTGAAATGGTAAAGAATTGTAAAACACTAGACTCATTCATACTATGGCTTGTTAATGTTGAAATGGTAAAGAATTATAAAACACTAGTGTCATGATCTGCTGTGACACACTCAGCCAGGAAAATAATTATGTACAGTTTTGACTATCATTAAGACCTCCTTTGATAATATTATTTTTTAGTTTAAAAATTAAAAAATTATTAAAAAAATTAAAAATTGACAATTTATACTAAAAAGTTAAATATTCTATTTTCTCTCTACTTTTTGTATATTTTTTCATAAAAAATTAAAAAATTATTCAAAACATACTAATTTTTTTACATCATATTTTAGCTAAAAAATTAAAAAGTTACCAAAAAATTCTGTTTCCAAACAAGGCCTAAAACATTGTTTAGCAATTAAATATTTTAGTTAAAAAGTTAAAAAGTCATTAAAAAAATTAAAAAGTTAACAACTTATACTAAAAAATTAAAGATTCTATTCTCTATCTATTTATACATTTTTTTTAATAAAAAATTAAAAAATTATTTCAAATATATTAATTTTTTAAACTTATATTTTAATAAAAAATTTAAAAATTACTTCCAAACGAGCTCTAATTACTTGGGTAAATTACACTGACACTCCCTGATGTTTATGTTTATTACAGTTCTCCCTCACATTTGGAAAATTACACTGACCCCCTTGTCAGTGTAATTATTTAACAAAGTTAACTTTTAAGTTAAAATGACATATTTACCCTTAACTTTTACATATTCTTTAAAGTGTAAATTACATTGATACTCCCTGAGGTTTCAATTTAATACGGATCTCCTTTGACATTTAAAAAAAAAAAAAAACTAATTTAATAAAAAAAAATATGAAGAAATATATTTAGTTTGTAAAAAATTATTTATAACCACTTGAAAGATAAAAATTATATAAAAATGATAATTATTTTTTATTTTTTAACCAAATTAATTTTTAATTTTTAAAAACAATTTCTAAAAATCAAACCATATATAGTCTAAGAATCTTTTGAGAAGTCATTTCTTACGTTGGTAACTTATTTAATTATTTGTTAATTTTACGACATTTTTATCATCTGAGGCCTGTTTGGTAACCATTTCATTTTCAGTTTTCAATTTATATTTACAAAAATTTTAAAAACTATCATAAAAACTTATTTGATAATTTTTTTAGTTTATAAATGGTTGTCTCAATTTGTAAATTTGAGAAAAAAACGTAAATTCAAAAAATTAGTTTACGTTAGTTTTTAAACAGAAATTTAAAAATTTGACTAACAAAATTTTTTTTCAATTATTTTTTTTTCCAATTAACTTTTTTTCCAATTAATTTTTTTTTCAATGAATTTTTTTTTAAACTAATACTAACTTAGGAAGTAATTGGTAATGCTACTTTAAACCTTGGGGAGGGGATTGTAATTTTTAAAATGTGAGGGGTGTCAATGTAATTTACCCAATAAGTGCAAAATTGGTATTTAAAAAAATTAAATTACTGACATTAGCAAAATTTGTTAATTGACTTAATAGGCAACTAACTGAGGGAGTAATCTGTAATGAAATTTTAAACTTTAGAAAAGAAAATATAATTTTCAAAAGGTGAAGAGAGAAGTATAATAAATATAAAAGAGTATCAATGTGGGTGTTTGGAAAGTGAGTTTTTATGTAGGTTTTTTTAGTTATAAGATATTATTAGATAAAAAAAATTTAATATTTGAAAAAATAGTTAAATTTTTTTGTGATTGAATGTGATATTTATAAGAGAAAAAGTAAAATAATTATAAAATTAGATGTAATATTTTATTTATATATATTTTTTTAATTTTGTAAATTTTTTATCTTTTAATAAAAAAAATCAAAAAAAAAAAAATCTAGGAAACAAGTTCCTAACCACCACCAATATAATTTACCCTAGTTGCTATTATATTGGTTGAGGCACAGCTAACTTAAGTCCTAGCCGCCAAACAACGCGTGGAATGCGGGTCCCACTCCCCTAAGCGCATTTCATGGCCAACGGTTATTCTCTTCCCCTCCGCATGAACCAACCCAGCATATTCTTCGGTTCATTAGCTTGATGCTGGGTATCATCTCTCCTCGACTCCAACAAATTTTTATCCCTCCATCGTCTTCTTCTTCTTTTTTTTTTTATTTATTTATATTTTTAATTATTATTTTTTAATGGTTAAGGTGTCTGGGTCAATTGACGTATATTTTGAATAATTTTGAAATTTGCACAAAACACTCCCTCTGTGTGTATTAGGTAAATATTAGGTAAAAATCAGACAGAGTTTGTTAGTGTTATTCCAAAGAGTTGATAATACTTAATAAAAGTTAAACTTGAGATGTGGAAGGAACACCCCAATCTCATAAGAACTTTAAACATAATTTTATATATAAATTAGTGATTAAAAAATATATTTATTTGACATTTTTTTTTTATTTTAATTTTTAATAATTTTTTTAACTGACTTAAGTTTTTTTTATATAAATAAAAAAAAAGCCAAATGAATTTTAAATTTTAAGTTAAATTGACTTTAAAAAAATATTTATTTGGACTGCCCAAATGAGACACAAATTGAGCATAGTTAAAATTATTAAACATTTAATTTTCATTAGCAAATGATTTGAGATTCAAACTTATATTCGAATGGTGGATTTAATGTACTTTTAGTTGCATGGTAGTTTTTCGAAATTTTCACCACCTCAGACCAAAAATACAAAAAAAAAAAAAAATCAAACGGTGAATTTATGACCCTATTTAGGGGTATAAGCAATTTACTTCCGTTGAGATTGAGGTAAATTTAACACCCAATCAACCCTTCCGATTTTATTAGTTGAAAATTTGAAACGATTGCATTCTACTGTTTGGTTTTGTTGATTTTTTTTGGGTTTTGTGTAAATAATGAATTGGTGGGAGATGTGAAGGATTTTATAAAGGAGAAATAATTTGTCAGTGAAGTTCATAGAAATTAATTATAAAAAATTAATAAACATTATAAATATTATTAATTAAAATTACAATTTTAGTATTAGGCCCCGTTTATTTTGGGAGATAGAATGGAGGGGATTGATAGTGAGGGGATTAATAGTGAGGGGATTATTAGTGAGAGAATTAGTAAAATTGTGTTTGTTTGATAACCAATGAAGTAGTAATAGTTCATGTTTGTTTTGAGAGATAGGGATGAGATTAACCATGTGAAATTTCACAAATACCCTTATTGCATATTATTAAATTTGGACTTATACCAAGTAAAGAATAAATAAATTTGTACTCAATATTATTATTCTTTTTTTTTTATTTTTTTTTAATATTAAAGAATCTAATTATCAACAAATTTATTTATTCAATGTTTTTTTAAATATTAATGAGTCAAATAGCAAAGCAGATTTGCCACCCAAATAGCAAATTTGCACCCCATTTGATACCTCTTTTTTTTATACTTGTTAGTATTTTTTTTTGGGACTTGAAATTTAATTTTGGACTTGAAATTTTTGATTAAACTAAATTATTTATTTATTTTATTTATTATATACACACACATATAGATATTTAACAAGAAAGAGAAAAACCCAATCTGACATATACCCAAGCAAGCAAGTTTAGATCTATTTATACAGAGCATAGAAAAGCCACAGATGAATGCAAGTTTAGATCCAAGCAACGATGAACTAAATCGAACTAAATAAAAGAAATAAATAAATAAATTAATTAATTAAACTGAGAACAAGATTGAAACACCAACAAGATTAATTAATTAAATTGAGAATAAATTAATTAGCTTTTCTCACCTGCAACACCAACACGATTGAAAATCCGAAGAAGAAAAAGAGCTTCTCTTGCGTTTCCCTTTTGTTGCTGCTGCTGCTGCTTTATGAGTTAGGGTTAGGGCAACATGGGTAAAGAAGTAATCACACTCCTTAATACCAACGGACTAGCTTTGAATACCAACATCAGGGGCAGACTGTGAATCGCCTCTGCAAGGCCTCTATGACGCCATTCGACTTATCAATCCGTCCCTTATCTCTGTAAACAAACAAGATGGATAAAGGTAAAACTCTTAGGGAGTCTATCCTTATCTCTTGAAGAGTCCAAAGCAGATCCAGAGTTGGAGTCCATAGAAGTAAGACTTCTAGTGGGACTAGGATGGAGAGACACTATAAAAGAAGGGCACCCCCGGCGGGTCTAAGGTACGCAATTTATAGTCTTGAGCAGTAATTTTAGCACTTGTTATCTTTGAGAGATACTGACTTGATCGTCGGAGTGCCCTCGGGTGGTAGAACCACCGCCGGTGACTTTTCTTTCTGTGCAGATTACAGGGAGCCGTCTATTCTGCCTGTGTTCTACAGCTGAATCACTAAGGAGGGCAGTGTGATCGGGAATTCACTCACACAATTTGGCGCCGTCTGTGGGAACGAAAGAAGAGTAGATGGCCAGTAACGCGCAGAAGGAAAATATTGGGGATGACACTCCAGCTGGGAGTGGAAGACCCGTCGATCCTAACGCTGAAGGAGGAGATCATAACGAGGAAGTTCGTGATCAGAATCACGCAGAGAACGCCGTCGGCCAAGACGGTGATACATCAAAGAAAGCGGATAGGGGCAAATACTATAACGAGGACGACCTCCAGACATGGAAAGACAGATGTCTGAGGAGGGATGAAGAAGTAAAGGAGATGGCAAATAAGTTGGCAGACCTTCAATCGGTCGTCAACTTCATGATGCAGAATAATGTCATGCAGCCTCCATACCCGCTGCAGGACACACCAATGCCAGAAGAAGAACGCCTCCGAAGCCCCTCAACACACGAGGCGGAAGGTACTCTCACCGACCCTCCAGGAAGTCGGTAGAAGAGCCGAGAAGAAGAGTCCCGAAGGACATATCGCGAGAAGAAGCGGACCCCAAAGAACATCGGCATGTTAAAGGCGGATATTGTGTTCGATCGTCCTGCAGAGAAGGATCGAAAAGGCCACCATGAGGCCGAGAGTAGTGCACCAAAATTTGAAGCCCAATGACAAATGCGGGAAGAAGTAAAGAGGACTTGAGATATTACCTCAAGAGGAAGCAGGAGAATCTGAGCCAAGTAACTTCCGGTTAAGCGAGGACTTCATTCTCGGCGAATTGGATAGATTAAATCGTCGAAAAGATTCAAGACATCTTAGGCTCCAAATATATGATGGTAAGTCGGACCCTAACTTCCATGTTGGATTATTTTTGAATTCAATGGCATTGTACAGTGGGAACGAGCCGTTGCTCTGCAAAGTGTTCCCTTCATCCTTCGGGGAGATTGCATCAGATTGGTTCCACAAACTACCGAAGGGGAGCGTGAAGAGCTGGGAAGGCTTGGCCGAGATGTTTGTTGCCAGGTTCGTAACAAACAAACTGCAGCCACTGAGGGTAGATGCGTTGATGGCCCTAAAAATTAGCAAAGACGAAAGCCTTAGGGCTTATGCAAAGAGGTACTATGAGGTGTTCAATCGAATACCTGAATGCAACCAGGAGGTGGCGGTCGTGTCTTTCAAGAACGGCCTGAAGGATGACTGTCCATTGCGGAAGTCTTTGGCGAAAACCCTGCCAAAGAGCATGGAAGAACTCATGGCGAGAATTGAGAAGTACGCACGAGTCGAGGAAGATACCTCGGGGAACAAGGAGACGAGGACAGAAAAAGGCAACGGCTCGCCGAAGCGAGGCCGAGGTAACAATGGACATAACAAACAGGAGACAGAGTTGAGGGCTAAGCAAGCAGTGACGACGGTGTTCCGAATTCCGGTCCAAAAAGTCCTTGACCAAATTCGAAATCAGCCCTACTTCAGGGCGCCGGCAAGAGCACAAGGAGAATTTATGGGGAGAAACCTTGGTAGGCGTTGTGCCTACCATAATGAGCAGGGTCACCCAACTCAGGGTTGCAGAGCCCTTAAAGCACACTTGGAAGATCTGGTGAGGCAAGGCCATCTAAGAGATCTTGTGGATGAAGCCAGAACCAGGGAAGAGCAGACATGATTGCCTCAAGCGCCAGCAGCCCCTCCTCCCCCAAAGACAAAGAACCTGGCAAGGTGGACCTCGGGTGGTTAATGTGATCCACTCAAAGGTGAATGAAAATGACATACGGGGGGAGACACAGAGGGTGAAACATCTGCAGCACGTCAACCAGGTCGGACTTAAAAGACCTCGGCCTGAAGATTGCCAAGGACCAATGATAACCTTCACAGAGGCCGACCTTGACATGGTTCAGCACCCGCACAATGATGCCCTGGTAGTATCCCTCCAGGTTGGGGAGTGCCAGGTGAAACGCATCTTGATTGATCAAGGCAGCTCCTGCGACATCATGTATGTCAGATGCTACAAGGAGTTAGGCCTTCACCCTGATGACATGGAGCACTCAAACGGCCCGATGGTCGGCTTCAATGGAACGCCGACATGGCCTTTAGGGGCAACAAGCTTAGAGGTACAAGCTGGCACGAAGAAAATCAAGACCGAATTCATTGTGATCGATACGCCCTCGCCCTACAATATCATCCTAGGGAGGCCGTGGTTGCATGCAATGGGGGCAGTTCCCTCAATATTGCATCAACTGCTACGGTTCCCAACAGAACATGGATCGAGGAAGTCAGAGGAGATCAGTTGCAGGCGAAAAATTGCTCCATGGCAGCAATGAGGTTAACTTGCAACATTCGAGAACCAGAGGAAACAGAAGTTGATGAAGAGGACATGAAGGACCTAGATGACGTCGGCAATGAGCCGACCGAGAAAAGTGAAGAAGCATTGAAGAAAATCTTCGTCCAAGAGGGCGATGAGGAACGCTTCTTTCTTCTCGGCACAGGATTAGCCGAAGAAGAAGAAAGGGAGTTGGAAGCCTTTCTGAGAAAAAATATTGAGGTGTTCGCCTGGACACCTTATGAAATGCCCGCATTGACCCCGAGGTCACATGCCAGACTCAACGTTGACAGTCGGCCAAACCTGTAATACAACGAGCGAAGACCGACGCCGATGCACGCCGAAGCGAAGGAAGAGAAGTAGCCGACTTCTGAAGCGGGCCATCCGAGAAGCCAATTATCCGACGTGGTTATCAAATACCGTGGTAGTAAAGAAGAAGAATGGCAAGTGGAGGGTCTGCGTAGACTTCACAAATTTGAACAAAGCTTGTCCCAAAGACAGCTTCCCTCTGCCAAAGATCGACCAGTTGGTGGACGCCACATCTGGACATAGGAGGATGAGCTTCTTGGATGCATATAGGGGGTATCACCAGATAGCCATGTACCCCCCAGATGAAGAGAAGACAGCGTTCATCACTCCGAAAGGTTTGTACTGTTACAGAGTCATGCCTTTTGGGTTGAAGAACGCAAGAGCAACTTACCAAAGGCTGGTGACCAAGATGTTCAAACGCTTGATTGGCCGAACTGTAGAAGTCTACATTGATGATATGGTCGTGAAGACCAAGGAACCAAAGGATCATCTTGCTGACCTAGAAGAGGTCTTTGACATACTCAAAACATATCGGCTCCAACTAAATGCATCGAAATACGCGTTTGGAGTCGGATCCGGTAAGTTTTTGGGATACCTGGTGACTAGAAGGGGCATTGAAGCCAACCCAGATCAGATCAAGGCCATTTTGGAATTACAGAGTCCGACATCGGCTAAACAAGTTCAAATGCTAACTGGAAGGGCCGCAGCCCTAAACAGATTCATAAGCCGAAGTTCGGACAAATGTAAACCTTTTTTCAACCTGGTGAAAAAGGCCACGGATTTTCTATGGACAGAGGAATGTGAGGCCACGTTGGCCGACCTGAAGAAGTACCTTACCTCGGCCCCAGTCCTCTCAACACCTCAACCTGGGGAGGAACTGTTTTTATACTTGGCAGTTTTAGAGCACGCAGTAAGTGCTGTGATAATCCGAGAAGAGAAGGGAGAACAGAAGGCTGTTTACTACGTAAGTAAAACCTTGGCCGACGCAGAAACAAGGTACCTACCACTGGAGAAATTGATGCTGGCCTTGGTAATGGCCTCAAAGAAGCTAAACCATTATTTTCAGGCTCACAAGATAGTGGTTCTGACAGAACACCCACTCAAATCCTTGTTGCAACAAGGAGACTTGACTGGAAGAATTGCAAGATGGGCAGTAGTTTTAGGCCAGTATGACCTGGAGTTCAGGTCGAGAACCGCAATTAAGGGCCAAGTCTTGGCCGACTTCGTGGCTGAGTTCTCGCCAGAATACATCGAACATCGGGCTCCGTCGAGCCAAGATGAACGATGTCCAAACAAGGAAGGAGAAGCCCAGCCAAAGGCTAAAGAACCAAGGAAGGAAAAACTCAGACCCTACAGCATTTACATCGGCGATTCGTTTCAACTTTTTGTCGATGGGAGCTCAAACCGGCAGGGGGCAGGGGCAGGAGTAGTGTTAATTTCCCCCGATGGGGAGATATTGGAGCAGTCCATTCGACTGGGGTTTAAAGCCTCGAATAATGAGGCGGAATATGAAGCACTGATTGCTGGATTGAAGCTGGCAATAGCAGCAGAGGCAGATGAGGTAATAGTTTTTTGTGACTCACAACTTATAGTGAATCAAACTACAGGAGAGTTTATTGCCCGAGATGAAAGGATGTCGGCATACGCAAAAGAAGTCATCAGCCGCGTATGTTTCAAACCGCCGACTTCTTCAGTTAGCCGAAAAGATAACAACCACGCCGACGTTGGCCAATTTAGCAAGCTCAATGCAAACCGGAAATACGAGGACAATAATGATCGACCTATCGTGCCCGAGCATAGAGTCACCATACAATGCAAGAAGCATTATGCGTGGACATGGGACCAAAATGGATGGATGCAATTGTTGCATTCTGAAGAGGAAAAGCGCCGAAGATCGAAAGGAAGCACACAAGGTCAGACTGAAGTCGGCAAGATTCAGCCTGACAGCAGAAGGACATCTCTACAGAAGATCCTTCACTGGATCTCTTTTAAGGTGTGTACACCCTCTTCAGGTCGAAGATTTTTTGTATGAAATTCATGAAGGAGTTTGTGGAAGCTACGCAGGGGGCAGATCGTTAGCGCATAGGGCCATTACCCAAGGGTATTGGTGGCCCTACATGCAAAAAGATGCAGAAGCCTATGTGAAGAAGTGTGAACAATGCCAGAGGTTTGCACCGTTGATACATCGACCATTCTTGACTGAACCCTATTTCAAATTTCTTAGCCATTTGCCCAGTGGGGCATGGATCTCGTTGGACAATTGTCCCAAGCAACTGGGCAGCGGAAGTACCTACTGGTAGCAACAGACTACTTCACAAAATGGATAGAAGCAGAGCCCCTTGCCAAAATCCGAGATGTGGATGTGAAGAACTTCATCTGGAAAAACATCATCACCAGATTTGGGATTCCAAGAGCAATCGTTGCCGACAACGAAACACAGTTTGACAGCAAACTCATCAAGAATTTTTGCGCAAAATTCAAGATAAAGAATTACTTTTCAACACCAAGCTTTCCCCAAAGCAATGGGCAAGCCGAAGCATCCAACAAAGTCATTCTAGATGGAATAAAGAAGAGGCTGCAAGCAGCGAAAGGAAAGTGGGTAGACGAATTACCCAACGTGCTCTGGGCATATCGCACTACGCCGAGAAGATCAACAGGGGAATCCCCCTTTGCCATGGCTTATGGCACAGAAGCAGTCATCCCATTAGAGATCGGCATCGAGGATCGAGAACTCAAGGAGTCGAGAACGGGTCTAATGATGTGCTCTTAGCGAGATCTGGACCTACTAGAAGAAAGAAGAGAAAGTCGCAATCGACAGCATACCAAACGACTTGCCAAAGCTTACAACAAGAAGGTCAATCCAAGGGATTTTCAAGTCAACGACCTAGTCTTGAGAAAAGTCGTCAATAAGAAGGATCTCGAGAGGGCAAGCTTGGCCCAAACCGGGAAGGCCCCTGAGAATCACTTGGTGTTAGGAAATGGGGCATATCGGCTCGAAGATAATGAGGGCAAAGCATTGCCTGAGACCATGGAACACTTGTAATTTAAAGTTTTTCTATCATTAGATGTTCTTTGATTTTTGCCGATCGATCAATAAAATCTCGGATAATTTTTTGAGAACTTATAAAACTATGCATGATGTTGTTTTGTGAATAATGAGAACCCAAGTGGAACTTAGGTTCACATTGAAGCAGAGAGAAGACATTAGTAATGCTTAAATAAGTTAAGCCGAGATAAATTCCTTATCTTTACTTGTTGAAATTTGTAGCAATTTACAAGTTAAAGTTAAGCCGAGATAAATTCCTTACCTTTACTTGTTGAAATTTGTAGCAATTTACAAGTTAAAGTTAAGCTGAGATAAATTCCTTATCTTTACTTGTTGAAATTTGTAGCAATTTACAAGTTAAAGTTAAGCCGATATGATTGTTTATCTTCACTTGTTGAAATTTGTAGCAATTTACAAGATGAAGATTAATTGAGTTTATATGCTTTTTACTTGTTGAAGTCTATGGCAAGTTTATAGGTGAAGTCCTAGCCGAGGTAAATCTTCAGGTAAGCATGCCCGAGGTATGTAACCCCGAGGAAATTGTGCAAGGGAAGAATTATGTGAATCATGTTAAATATTCTAAGTATAGAATCAAATAGAAGCAATGAAGAAAAATTAAAAGCTACAGCATTCAAAGAGAAAACAGTTGTGTATAAAGGAGGCACAATGGCCTTGCAGAAGTAAATTGTTCAAAAGCAACAAAGAAAAGCACATCGGCCATAAAGAAGAAGCTCACATTGTTCTGGGAACATTAACAAGAGTAAACAAAAAGAAACAGAGTACAAAAGAAAGAAGAAAATACAAAAGACATTCAAACTTCCCCAACTTGAACAGAGGGTTGGGCTGAAACCTCCGAAGGTTCTGGCAGAACCACCTCGGCATCCTCTTGATTTATAACCTCAGCATCTTTGTCCACCACGACCTCGGCCTGCTTGTCTGCCATAATCTCGGCGTCGATCTCAGCCAAAGTATTCTCAACAGTTTTCTCGCGAAACAGTCGTAAGATAGCACGCCTGTGACAGCTTCCTTGGGCACCTCCTCATCCTCCTCTAGGGTTAAGTCCATGACTTGGTCACCCTCAGGAGGAGACTTGCTCTCACTGGCATCCTTTCGTTTCCTAACCAAGGCCTCGTTATCTTTACCCTCTTCACCATCATCCGCAGCCTCGGATTCAGATTGGACTTCTTCCTCAGCTTGAGTTGAAGGTGTAGGAGGAGGAAAGGGGAGAGGGATAGCTTCGGCCTTACGCCATGGCGAGTTAGCAGGAAGATCAAGTTTTTTGGCTAAGGACATCCAACCAAGGTTAAAACCCCTGTTGCATGCCTGCCTAACTTGCAACTTGTACTCTTCTGCCACATCGGCTATTCCTTGGGCGTAAGCCTTGTCATCGGCCGCTTTTATTTCGGCATCCTTTGTAGCGCTGGCTTTGGAGCTCTTTCTCGGCCGCTTTCTCCGGCCTCTTTCTTCCGGCTTGAACGTTCTTAATGGCTTCGCCAGCCTCGGCCTTCTCGTCACCTCTTCTTTGGGCTTGAGTGGCAGCCTCGGCCTGATCTTCCAGAACCTTCATTTTGTTTTTGAGACTTTTATTTTGCTTTTGAAGGGCAGCGCACTCCTTCTCCATCTCGGCCAATTTCTCCTTGTTCTCAAAGGCCTACATGGAGAGAGAGTGGGCGTGTTGAATGGCCTGAAAGAAAACAAGGCATAAATTATTACAGAATATTGCAAAACTTTATAAATATAGAGAAAACAGCAGAAAGAAAAGTTGTCAAATTCAAGAACTTACTTGCACAGAGCGCTGCAGCATGAGGGCATAGTTCTCGTATTCGTTCATCTTGGCATTACGCTCGAGATCGCCTTCGAGGAGAACTGCAGTACTGAGCGCCACGGCGACGTTAACGTCGGCGGCGCTTTCATGGGCATAGACGGGCTTGTTCTCAAGGGTAATTTGAGGCACCCAAGGAACCTTTTGAACTTTGGAACCCGAGGTCATCCCAGACGATGATCTCGGCCTTTTTGCCTGAGTAGAGCCTGATGGCTGAGCCTCCGCAGGTCTTTTGGCAGGAGCAGAGGAGGCCTTCTTGTTCTCGGCCAATTGAGAGATTGGTAAAGCATCTTCAACATCGGCCTCAGTGGCCTTGGATTTTGATGGGGGCTTCTTGGTCTTTTTCGGCTTCGGTGGGGGCATTGTTTGGGATGGTGTAGCATCCACATCGGTTGGTAGATCGGCAAGAAGGTCCAACACCACTGGCTTCGGGCGCACCATCTCGGCTGTTTTGACAAGACGTCGGCGATGCTTTCTTTCTTGAACTGGAAGCAAGAATGGTGCCGATGTGGAAGGAAGATCGGCTGGATCAGAAGTAGAACCTTGATCTGTCCGGGATGTAGATGTGGCTTGGGTTGTGGCTGTAGACGAGCTCTTCTTCTTCTTCTTTGGAACGTCGGCCAAGGTAGACTTGTATGTTGGGATGAAGTTTAACAGCAGTGGAGCTTTGCGTTTATGGATTGGTAGGTCCAAGAGCTTCTTCAATCATTTCCCAGGGTAATAGGACTAACGAAAGTCCTTGGGAGGCTTACGAACGTCTGCAAAAGGAAACACAACATCAGAAACAAATTTGTTGGAAAAATTGTGGAAAGCAATGCTAAGCGATTAACACAGGGATCTTACCCTTGCCCTCCTTGACCGTTCGAGGAAGAGGGAAGAGATGGACTTCTTCATCTGGGCCAAATTCCCAGTTCCCAGAAGCGATTAGATAATCATCTCCAGCCCCTTTGTTGGAGTCTGGAAGGTCGTCTACAATCTTAAACTTTGTGGACCTCGGCTTAAGGTAATAGACATAACCTTTTTCCTTAAGGTTCAGGGCACACATGGTGTAGCAGTATTGGATGTCGGCAAGAGTGATCCTAACACTCTCCTGCTGAGCTAAGGCTATTATACCATTAAGCGTCCTATAGGCGTTAATGGCAAGTTGCATAGGGTTCAAAGAATAGTAATGAAGGACCTCGCGAAAGAGAGGATCAAGAGGGAATCGAAGTCCACACTGGACGAAGGTTACTATAGGAAAAGGCATGTTATCATCCTCGGGCATAATGGAGTCGTTCTCCCCAGCTAGCCTGAGGTGAACATCGGGGGGATGGAGAATTCTTGCCTAAAGTACTCTAGTTTGGTTGGGTTGTTAACCCTATCTCTCCACACACCCATGGATTTGGTATACGAATACTTAGCTACAGAGACAGAGTTTTTCTAAAGGGTTTTTGGGACCTCGGCTTGAGGTTAAAGTTTGTATTGATAAATTTGTTTCAGTTTTTCCTAGAAAATGAAGGTCCTACAGACAAATCCCAAACCTAGATCTACAATGAACGAGTATAGAAGGCAGAAATCTGGAAAACAGAAAAGCAAGAGCAAAGCTTCAGATTCAAGAACACAAAGTGTGGAAGACCAAGAACAAGAGGTGTAACAGTGCAAGTATGCAAAACATGTACGAAACCATAAAATAGGATAAATTCAAGTGAGTGATTCACAGACTGAATGATGGAGCAGAATAAAGCAAACAAGAAATTTCAAGATGAAATCAAGAACTGGAGGAGAAAAGCCAGTTGCTTACCAGAAAAGGAGAAGGCCGGAGTGAGCTACGCCGAGGTCAGATGGCGAACGCTACAGTGGCGAAAGATTCGCAGGAATGTCAGATGCAAGACAGTAGCAGAATCGAGAGCTTCGAACAATGGCGGATCCGAAGGAAAGAAAGCTTTAGAGAGAGAAAATATGGAGTATTCAAGTGCGGAAGTGAAAAGAAAGGAGAAAACGCGTTTTGTCCAAAAGCGTGAAATGGCGGCAAAACAAAGATAATTATTGTGCCTAGACAGCGCCAGCGTCGGTATGACGAGAAAAAGGCGAACCAGTAGCGTCGCCGCCAGACCAATAAGGAAAAAACGTCGATAAGCGGTTGAAAAATGGTGTATGACAGCTCATACGCGAAGTAAGATTGATCTGAATTCTTGTTCTTAGAAGAAGACATATCGGCCTGAAATAAATAGTCTCGGCAAGAAAGTTCTTAAGCCGATGTCTGAGAAAAAAGTTCAATATAGGTTCCATCACCTCGAATGCCGAGGTAATAGAACCTAGGGAGCGATTAATGAGGATGCATTTTCTAAAGTACCAACACGTGGCGAGGTAACACGAAGTGTCGGAGGTGCCACGTGACTTGACGATTCTGAGGTGATCTCGGGGTTCTTGAGGTTATCTCCGAAGATAACTGGTCGAGATAAGTGGATAAGGGACAGGAGTCCTAGGAATAAGAAAGACTACAAGATGGATAAAGGTAGAACTCTTAGGGAGTCTATCCTTATCTCTTGAAGAGTCCAAAGCAGATCCAGAGTTGAAGTCCATAGAAGTAAGACTTCTAGTGGGACTAGGATGGAGAGACACTATAAAAGAAGGGCACCCAGTGGTCTAAGGTACGCAATTTATAGTCTTGAGCAGTAATTTTAGCACTTGTTATCTTTGAGAGATACTGACTTGATCGTCGGAGTGCCCCCGGGTGGTAGAACCACCGCCGGTGACTTTTCTTTCTGTGCAGATTACAGGGAGCCGTCTATTCTGCCTGTGTTCTACAGCTGAATCACTAAGGAGGGCAGTGTGATCGGGAATTCACTCACACAGTAATAAATTAAGAATAAATAAAGAGACATGGATACAAATGCTTTATAAATATTTCACCTCCTAATTTTTATTGTTAAATTTGTAATATTGTGTGATTTATCTTCCACTACTAAAAAGAATGTTGTTACATCTCTTAATATATCACTTATATTTTGACCTTTAATAAAGTAAAAAAGGGAGAGAATACATAAATATAGAGAGTAATAATGAGGAGGGGAAAGTAGAGCCTATTCCACATCATTAAGAATGTATTAGGAGTACTTAATTAGAATTTCTAAATATTTTTCACCTAACCATCGTAAAGTCGTTTGATTTTTACACAAGTCTAAGGAGTGTATAAACTTATCAAATTCATGAGCTATTCTCCGTACAACATAGCGCAATTTCATGGTCAAAATATAATTATTATTATTTAGTTCTACCTAAAAATATGATGTAACTCGGTTGTAGATATAAATTAGTTGAACATGACACCTAACCATTTTAACTTTGTCCCTCTTTTTTTTTTTTTTTTTTTTTTTTTGGCGCCCCCATGAAGGAGGGTCACTTGTACCTAAGTCAAAAAAATCTCCACGAAGTTAATTAAAAGAACACACAATTCATGCAAAAGGCATTGCACAATAACAAAATAAGAATAATAAAGAATGGTCACGCGTACATATAAGCCGCCCCACCATACAAGAAAATGGACCAAATCTAATGACCAAGTTAGCCTCCTCCTTGTCCAGCTTGGAACTTGCTTACATGAATAGTTTAAGTAGCAGATTCTTTCTCTTGCACTCAAAAAAAGAATGAGCTGTTCTTTGCCAATTTTTAAGCCTACCCACACCACTAACACACCACCTTCACCCATCTTCTTCTAGATTCTATATGTCTACTATTTTTATATTATATATAAAACCTACAATTAAATTGGTGAAATTTTGAAAAATATTTTTTTAATAAAAATGCCTCAGAGCAATTACACAAGAGTAGTTATGGCATGCAAAAATTGTTTCAACTATTTTTTTGGGTAAATTGAATTGACATTCTTGAGGTTTTGAAAAAATATTGAGCTCCCCTAATGTTTAAATTATGTAACACTTAATTTCATTTTTATCAATAATTCATTAGTCAAATGGGTAAAAGGAAAATGATATTTTCTTATATTTTATACCGAAATGTATATTTTGTTTATTCTTGTGTTTTCATATTAACTACATTATTTATGGTTCATATAACTTTATTAAATGAAAAGGCAATGTCATTATGTAAAAATCATAAAATTTATTATATTATTTGTAAATTATAAAATAAGTCATCAATATTTACCTTTAAAAAAATTATATTTCAACTACTTTGATGGTATATTTCATAGCGCACACATGGTGTGTACACAACAACTAAAATATATGCATAATTTTTTATTTTTGTATATAATATATCCACCAATGATTCATTATATTTATAGTTATGAAATATGTAGTCAAAACCACTTTGTCTCATAATTGAAAGAATACTTTAAGCCATAATTAAAATATTATGATAGGGTGTAAGCCCTGTTTTGAAAGATTTGTTTGGATTGTAAAGGTTTAGTGTGGTGCGCGTAAGCTAGCTCAGGATACCTTACATAACAAAAAATAATAATAATAACAAAAATATTACGATAGGTCATAACTAGTATATTATAATACTGTGTATAATTAAAATAATATGGTAGATTATAATCAAAATATCACTATGGATTATAACCAATAATACATTACGTCATAAGTTCATAACATAAAAATCACTTTATGTCCTAACAGAAAATAGTAGTATAAATTATTAAGGTCAATTACAAATATATTTTATCTTAAAATATGGATTATTCTCAATAGTTTTAAAAATTACAAATATCTTATTATTAGAATTTTTTTATTTAATAGAATTAACAGAAAATAAAATTTATAACTACTCTCATATATAACAATAAAATTACTTGAATTGTTAATTGAAATATATTTATAATATCATTAAAAATTGTTAATTGATTTAATAATTTATTAATAAAATTGACAATTTGTTATACAATTAGAAACTTAAAGCGTGAGATATAATTTTTAAAATCATAAAAAATAATTTATATTCTGTACAAATCTTAAAAAATATGTTTGTAATTTATCTAAGTTAGTAATGGGGAATAGACTAGAATATGATTGATCATATTTTTTTCAAACTCTATGTAATATATCATAAACTAGCGTATGTCCGTACCTAAAGGCACGGTGTAAATAATATTAAGCTTAAAATACAATTATAAAAATATATTTAACAGACTGTACTCTACAATTTCAAACAAAGCAAATATAAAAAAAATTTAAATATCAAATAATGTACACCAACCAATGCTTTGCAATTTAAAAGAAATTAAAATTAAAATGCATACCAGTTAGTGCCACTGTTGCCAATCAAATTATAACTATATAAGAAAAACAAACATTATATTGTCAAACACCAAAAGAGTGGGTTAAAACTTTATAAAAAAAAACAGGGTTAAAGCTTTCTAGAATATGTATGCTTTACAAAAGATATGTCAATAACATGTCTTCAAATATGTGTTTGCCCAAACTTCTTCCTCATTACTTTCGAAAAAGTCTTTGTATCAACTTGTTTATATCTTCAATAAGGAACATGCACAAGAATTTGATAATTTGTGGAAATAAAAAAATATATATATATATAGAATGGTATATTTGTTGGAAATATATATATAAAAATACTTTGAGATTGAAATTACCTTATTACATCCCCATCGAAGCAAGTTAATTGTATTTTTCCTTTTAAGCTCCATAAATTTTTCGATCCAATCCTAAAAAATCCATATTTCCAATTATTATCAAATTGAAATTTTATAAAAAAAGGATATATAACCAATAAAAATAAATCTACATAGTTACCTTTTTGATAAAACGTGATTTAATGAATATGGAACACTACAATAACATTTCAGGATAAACAATATTTGTAGTAGAATCCAAACTATCTTTAGGGGGGGGAATACTTATACGATCAAAGGATGTACAACTAGACAATGCCATATATAATTGGCCATGGCTAAACACTGGTATGCGCAAATCAACCCCAACAAATTTCACAGATTGTTATTGAGATTTATTAATGATCAAGGCATATGCTAATCGAACTGGAAATTAGCGTCTTGTCATTTGGAAAGGCATTTCTAAAGAAAATGGTGTCAAAGATATCCTTGGTATGAATGCCAAATTGCCAAACTTTTCTCCAATTAAAATTTGAGCTTTAATTATGCGAGTGTCACACTTAGTAACCATCAATCTTGTACCATTACATAGTCCATCTTTCGGTGCAATATTTCTTAATAATATTATAGGACAACCCACTTTTAACTCTAACTTAAAAGTTTATAACCCAGGAGGATCCAATGAATTTAAATATTCATTAGGATATCTATTTGTAATGGTAAGATCAATTTCATTATCTTCAGACATTTTATCTGCTACAAAATAAGTATATAATCTTTCTGGAAAGATATTCAACGCAGTAGTATTAGTGTCACTGACATCATTGTTATGCGTAGATAGAATGGCACGTTCAGTTAAAAATATTGGGTCGACGTCTTTATCATATTCAACTGTGGGTAAACTGTAGAGAGTAATTCATTCAAATCTTGACATTTGTGTATTGTTGATAGAAGGTTGATGATTTCTTGAGGATTAGTCCCAATCTAAAAAAAGTGAAATCAATTAAAAAAAAAAAAATGAGTGTAAACACAATTTATTAATTTAAAATAATCTATATAATAAAGAAAAAGGTTAAAGTAGTGTTACCTCCATCAAAAAATTTGCAAAAATAGCATTTTCATGGTTTCCATGATTCAAGCGCATATTTAAATCTAAAATTAAGATATGTATATGCTTCCATATAACAGAGTGTCTTAATGATGCATTCACAATTTGCCCATGAACTCCTTTGGGTATAACTGGTAAAATTTGTCGAAAGTCTCCACCAAGAACAACAATAATACCCTCAAATGGCTTTTCACTATCATGAATATCCCTTAATGTACGATCAACCGCCTCAACACAATGTCTATGTTGTATAGGAACTTCATCCCAAATTATGAGTTTTGTTTCTCTAAACAACTCAGCTTGTAATGATTGTTTGGTAAACCCACAAAGTGAATTTTTCAAGACATCTAACGGAATGGAAAATGTTGAATGTGCAGTGTGACCTCCTACCAATAACAATGATCCAATTCCAAATGAAGCCACAGTAACAACGATATGCCCAAGGCTTCGACATTTTAATGCAATCGTATTGTATAGAAATGTTTTCCCTGTTCCAGCACCCCCATTTAGAAAGAAAATAGTTCCTTTATTTTGAAAATTTGAATAAGTGGTTGTGTTATAAGCATTCCGTTGTCCATTATTGAGACAATCAATAATAATTTGTGGATCTGCCTGTTGTGCCTTATTCTGCAGCTATTGATGTTCAAATATCAATCGATTACCAACTACTGCACTCTAATTTGCAGTAGGTTGAGACATGGGTAGGAAGTCAATTAAACATTTGCCTGATTCATACAACATTTGATTCAAAAGATGGAGACCATAATCTTCAATTTGAGACTCAGTTGGGATAATGGTAAACAATGTACGAATCTTATGTGCAAGATCATCACATATATCCGTTGAGAATTGATTCCATAATGCACTTGGATTTAGTGGAAAGCACTGGGTGAGAATAATACTAAACAATCTCCTCAATTAGTATCCAGTTTTCATAACTGCGGCTTCTTTCAAGCAATGTATCCATTATTCATCATCTTCTAAAAGCCCCCTTGTAACACATGCTAATTTAAATGTATCATGCACAACATTATCGACTGTGCGTAAAGACCGAAACGACTTTCGTCCTTTGACAATAGTTAGTAACAAACGCAGATAAAATATTTCACCACAATTAGGGCTAGCAAAGTACATTCTACCAATTGCATATTCTTTTTCTCTTGATTTCCATCGCTTTTCTGACTTAAGCCAAACAAAATGTTGTGAAAATTCTTGATAAGTGAATGGGCATTCATCTTCACTGGCAGCACAATATGCAAAGAAGCCAGTAAGAGTTGACATTTATTGACCAGCTCTAGATTGAATCGTTTCTAATGACTCTTTTGGGTTAAAAACAACACGATGTATTCCGGGAAAATGAAGTGCTAATCGCACAACTGTTGGCATCTCTGCATGCAAAGGATGGCCAAATATTCGCCAAGCAACTCCTGGAGGTCCAATATACCTTGTATCGAGATATTGTTGAATCTCATTTATCGATCCCAACACTATCGTTGTACGATCATAACCCTTGTAAATGTACTTATATATATACTTGACACATCTCATTTCGGCACAAACTTTCACATTTATATAATAGTTGAAAAGTATAGAAAAATATGCATTATATGATACGACATCCCTGTTATCAACTTCTTGCCCCCTCATTGTCACGATCCAAACTCGCCCTTATAGGTTTAGCATCGTAACCGGCCAGTAATCTTGGGATTACCGAAGGCCTCTGAGACAGATTAACATAATATTAGGGGCTAGTGGAAGCAAATAACAATGTACAACGTCCATTGAGTTGTGCAGACTTACACGAGACAAAAAAATTTTAAACTTTTTATATATATATATACACATTATCTTTAAGTTATCATATATAAACAGATTAGACAAAAATGGACTTAATCTTATTTACAAAACACACAAAACTTGTTTAACCAAACAAGAAAGCAAAACTTAAACTTTAAATCGCATAGCCATAATCACTTGACACATCCGGAACCTCCACAGGAGGCACATAGGTTGGTTGACAAAAATAGATTCTAGGCAGATGCCTCTAAGCCTGGTCACGCGCCTGATCACCTACATACATAAATAATATAGTGAGCTAAAGCCCAGTGAATAATAACAGAGTAAAGGGTTTTAATGAATGAGTCCATATAGATTCAGAATTCATAATTCAGTTTCATATCAAATTCATAATTTGTCCAGATCATATACAGAAATCATAAGTCATGCTTAAGTTTACGTGATACATTCATTAATATTAACAGAACAGAACGTATACACGTGAAGTTACGAATAACCAGTTCCATAAAGGAACCTCCGGATCCGGGTAACAGAACAGAAGCTGAGCCCCCATGACAGGGTCGTCGGTACGGGTAACAGAGTGCTGACAGATTAAGTTCCATAAAGGAACCTTCGATACCGGGTAACAGCTAACAGATATCACATGATGCTAAGAATATCACGAATAGATATTAGAAATTAGACAATCATTCATTGTACAGAACATGTTATTTCAGAAAACAGATCTCATTTTGTCACACAGAAAATAAGTACAGTTGAACATAACTTTACTAAGTTATTACTCACAGATGGTTACAGAAGCAAATCAGATGGACTAGATATATCAGATAAATCAGGTAGACAATGGTGCGTGACCTACACAAGCACATAACATATACACATTGAAATATAATATTACTCCATTGATCAAACTTGACTTTTCTAGTCTTTTTCCGTCTAAATAGTCCAAAGTTCTACTACGCTTATTCTTTCTCATTCAAATAAACCGGGTTCTGATTTCACATATTCTTTCATTACTAAACCCTTCTTTTCCAAATAAATTGATATTTTATTTGGCTTTTTAAACTATTACCACTAGATCAATGATTCATTCATTAACTAACTAATCTATGTTGATTGGTAGCTTATTAATCTTTATTGAATCACAAATCATGTCTAAAGTGCTTTGGAAAGAGATGAGGATAAAAATATGAACTAAATGCAACTTTTCAAAATATGCTGAAAATTGGTTTCTGCTCAAGCGCCACTTTGGTCGCTCGAGCGGATTGTAAAATTTGAAAACTTCTGGGAGCTCGATTTTCACGCTCGAGCGAGACTTTCCGAGCTCGAGCGGACAACGTAAATTCTGAAAATTCCATAATTGTAATTTAAATTCAATTTTGGTAATCAAAGCCTCACAGCATGTATTTTTGATACACAAAAATGGAGAATCACTGTATGATTTAGTAAACACTTCCAATTAGAAAACATTCATTCAAAATCATGTTCCAATTGCCCAAATTTAGTTTTAATTCATCTTATTAATATTAACCCCCAATTTCAAGCCCACAAATTTTAAAACATGAATTAAACTTTCAAAACTCTTGAAAAATTCATAATGTACATACAATTGGAACTCAATTTCATGTTAGGACAAATAAATTCCACCCAAAGTAATTAATTTCTAGATTAATTTTCATACATTTGATCATAGTTTCAATTTCTCATTTTCTCTTTAATTACATAAAATTGGCCTCAAGTTCTTTCTATTTTCCTTCAAATCATGAAATTGGAGTCATGAAACTTCTTATAAATTTTCCAACTAATTTCCATAAATTGAACATAACTTCATTTATTCATCATCTTGCTAACTTCTTCTATTTATATGAAATTGAACCCAAGTTTAACAAATTTAAAAACTCATAATTCATACTCTTGGTCCTAGCTTGATTTTACATGCAAACCCAAATCTTAACAATTTATAATTGATCTACAAAGCTTTATTTTTAATTCCTTCAAAATTCATGATGTATGTATCATTAGAGTATTGAACTTGTAAAATTTATTCATGCATGTAACAAATGAAGCTTAGTTTCATGTAAAATCACAACATCAAACCCTTAATAATTAATTTCTAATTTATTTTCCATAACCATCTACTTGCATGTAACCCATTTCAAATTAATTTTCATAATCTTATACTTAAGCTAATTTTTCTTCATCTTCTTGCTATTAATTCCAATTTCATCCTTAATTTCAGGTATAATGTAAAGATTCTACACAAATTAACATAAATTTCATACCTTAGTTGAATCCCTTCTAATTCTCCTTGGATTTCTTCTAAAAACTTGAGCATTTCTTTAAATCTTCTTGAACATTTCTTTCTTTTCTTCCTTTTTTTTGTTCTTCCAGCAAAACTCTCTCTCTCTCTCTCTCTCTCTCTTTTGGCTATAAAACAGAGCACACTTGCACCTCTTCTTTTTTCCTTTGATCTTAAAGTTCCAGCACAAAACAAAACGAAAGCTTCTACTCTCTCTCCTCATGTATTTAAGCTTGTCAACAATCTCAGATTCTTTATTCTAGAAATCTCTCTAACATACCAACGTACTAATTAGTTGAATAGGATCAATTAGCATTTTAATTATATATTAGCTTAATTAAATATCACTTAGTCTAATTATAATTAATACTTGGATAGCACATAATTAATTAATCCTAACTAATCACCAATCCCACATATTTAATTAGCCGAATTAATCTTTGGTTAAGGCCCAATTAATTATATTTAATTTTACCAATCTGAATCAGATTTTTTAGTCAGACTCTCAAAAGCCTCCAAATATTAAATTTATTATCATTATTAATTTTGATTTCCCAAATCATTTAGGCCTTTAATTTCTGATCAGACTCAAATTTCCATCAATAAATTACATATTCAAATTGGACACATCATAATTAAATTTAATTTATAATAACCACAATTCTCAATCCCCATGACTTAATCAACTCCAATTAGGACCTAATTAATTGAATCTCAATTTTATTAAACTGAAACGAATATTTAATTAAACTCCCAAATGGGTCCATAATTAAGATTAAATTAATTCAACTTCTTAACTTCACTTCCTTAAGCCATTTAGACCCTCAATTTTTAATTCCAAAAGAAATCTTTAATAGAATCATATACGAGTCAGATCCCACAATCCTCATAAATCCCAAATTAAATTATACTATTCGGCAATTAATTTCAAATCCTCATAATTAATCAAGTACTAATCATTATACGGGATGGGGTCGTTACACTCATAGTATGTATTTGACTATTATTGCGACGACGATAGATAGGGTATCCATCTCGATCCATAGTTGTTGTTTTTGTGCAAGCTTGAGGATATCTCTTACTACATCTACCATACATGATGCATGCGGATTTTGAGCACCACATGGTCCATATACCATACAATATTTGACAATTTCAAAAAGTATAGGATCATCTTTTGGGTTGCACAGACCAATTTATCTACTTGAGCACATGTCCAAATTTTGTTTGGACCCTTAAGAAATAAAAGTGTATGCATATGGGAGAGGTCTCGTTTTTGAAATTCAATTGTAAAAATATGTGCAACTTTATTTCCAAACACTTTATTTGTTTCTATCTCCTTCATCAAACATTTTCTCTTCAACTCAAAAGCACGGACAATTAAATCAGGACGATCAATAGGTTTTTGATGTGGTAATAATGTTGAAGTAATTTCTGGCCAATTAGGATTTGCAGTCATAGTAAGAAAAATATCTGGGTGTTGGTTGTATCAGGTGATAGCCATTGAATCTTGAAAGATTTCAAACATATGTCTAGGACTACCAGTAAATGAAGATGGCAAAACAAACCTTTGACCAATTTGACCAGGTGGCACATAATCTGGATCAATATCTGACAACTCTTGATAAAGCTCAACCCAAAGTTTTCCTTCATTAAACTTGTAGTAGGTCGATTGATTTTGCTCAGTTGTGGCCCAAACATCTACCAAAAACTTTTGAAATAGTTTCCCACCTCTCAAAATTGTTGAATACTCCGTGGGTCGTTCAAACAAACAATAACTATAAAAATCCATTTGAGTAAGTCGATCAGTTGAAAGTCGATCATACTAAACGTTCCATAATTTCAACTCAGGTTCCTATCCAAGCTCACCATATGGTAATAATAAAACATAATGTAATGGCAAGTATGCTGGATGACATTCATTAATTTGTATCAACTCATTATTTCCTTGCAAATGTAAGATAATATCTTTTATTCGACTTACCTCTGTTTCGTCACCTGGTATTACAATTGCAATCTCATCTACAGTTGGTAGGTTATATCGACGTCGATCAATTGTTGAATTGTAATGAAGATGAGTAGGTAGATTGTGTCCTACCAAGTCTAATTGATGTAAAATGGCATGAACTTGGCAAAATGTAGCTACAAATGCATTCACTTGCAACAAACTATCCTGAATAGTTTTGAGAACATCCTTTCTCAAGTTAGGATTTCTACGATTACGAATTTCTAATACTGAATCAGGGTCATAGATATATAGTTGAGCATAATTCGCATTCTGCCCTGGTTATGGTTATAGTGATCTTGTTCGATGTCATAATTCCTCATGAATTGTGAATGATGTAGGGCCCGTTCCACTGAGTACTCTAGGATCCAATGTAGCACCAAGACTCATAAAAACATTGGCTGCATTGTACAATCGAGTATAACTTTGAAAGGATTTTGATTGATTATTATTCCCATCATATAACGCCTGAAGTGATGGAGGAGGTGTAATAAGTAAAGGTAGCCTAATCTTTCCTTCTAAACAGTAAGTTCCGAATAAGGGACGCTTTATAGATGATTTGGTCAATTTTTCATCCATCCAATGTAAAGCTAAACAATAAGGACATAATACATCCATCTTGCCAAGATAATGGTGGCAAGAATCTTTGTGTGCTCAGGCATCAATTGATGTACTCATAGGTATATCTTCTAATTCATCATCAGTACATAGATCTTCTTGAAGAAATTGATTTATAGGAGTTGACCTACGAATATTTGTGTATAAATAAAATTCTATAAAACAAAATGGTATGAATAAGAGTATGTATTTCAAGATTAGACATAGTAGTTTATCGATTCCTTTGTGGAGCTAAAGATGTGCTTGGCATTGAAAACAAACATGTAGAATGATGAGCAACCATTGTTCATTTTTGTGCCGAATGAGAATCTTCAGTTATTGTTTTCCATTCCAAGCAAGCATGATTGCGACGAATTGGTGTTAAAGAAGGTTGTATTGGTTGAATACATTCTTCTGATCCCTTTTGTTCTCGTTGTAAGCATTGAAATTCAAAGTATGACTTTTCATTTTTTTCATGTTCTCGTTGTGCACGTTGGGCCGATACAGCTTTTGATATTATATTATCATTTTGTGCCTAAAATAAAAATATTTTGTCCTTAGTGCAAAATATGTGAATATTTTGTACTTAAAATGAAATATCTTCTTGTTTCTTTCGTTTCTTTTAATTTTGTTTTATATTTTATTTGTTTTATATATTTAATAGTGTTGTCTGTATTTATTTCTTTTTTCATTTTTCTGATCCCTTTGTTCTCGTTGCAAGCATTGAAATTCAAAGTATGACTTTTCATTTTTTTCATGTTCTCGTTGTGCACGTTGGGCCAATGTAGCTTTTGATATTATATTATCATTTTGTGCCTAAAATGAAAATATTTTGTCCTTGGTGCAAAATATGTGAATATTTTGAACTTAAAATGAAATATCTTCTTGTTTCTTTCGTTTCTTTTAATTTTGTTTTATATTTTATTTGTTTTATATATTTAACAGTGTTATTTGTAATTATTTCTTTTTTCATGCATTTTTTTTATTAAAAAAATAAAGAAGAAATAAAAATCTATCTTATTTAGTTTATCATTTCATTAGATAGTTTGTCTTTATTGCTTCGGTTTTTTTTTTTTCTATTCGCTTCATATGGTACATTATAAATGTACATGTATCATGCAAAATAGAAATAAATAAATTTGGAAAACACATATCAATAATAGCAAGTTATAGGAGAATATATTACAATCATTCTACAAAAATAACATAAAGTAACAAATTCACATAGTTTTTAAAAGGAATATATACCACTTGACATGCATTTGTCATTTTCTTGTCAGAATGAGCCACCTTTTTTTTTTCTTAGACATTAGGTTGACCTTTTCTTTTTCTTTTGCCTAAGAAATATAAATAAAATATTCAAAAAAAAAAAAATTTAAAAAACTTATATAAATAAAATAAATACAATGTTTGACTTGATTTTGTACTTACCGCACGAACATGAATAACATTAAGGTCATGCTTATCACGAATGACCATACCAATATTTCTAGATGGGGTTGTAGGAGTAGGCCTACAAAAATAGATTGTGAACAAATAAAAATTGTATAATAAAGTGGTAATAGTAGAGTATATATTTCAAGAATTTAACAGATTTGTTTACCAATTGGGTGTTAAAGAAGGTTGTCTTAGGTTAATATATTTCTTTGATCTCTCTTGTTCTCGTCGCAGGCGTTGTCCTAATTGGTATGCAGAACATGGGTTTTGATTTTTTTCACGTTCTCGCCGTGCACGTTGAGCCAATGCAAGTTTTGATAACACATTATCATTGTGCGCCTAAAATGAGAATATTGTATAATTAGATGCATAAAATGTGAAGATTATCTCATCTCTTGTTTTTTTTTTTATCATGTATTTATTTTCAAAAGTTTAACTAACTTTTTTTCTTCACTCAATTGAGTTGTTAGTCACATAAGAACCAATGCGTGTATTGATAAAATTTAAAAAGGGAGGGAAAAAACAATTTGAAAACACATTACGCATACAAATCTACAAACTACAAACTGCAACCTGCAAATTGATTGTTGTCTTTTTCTTCTTTCCTTAATAACTCATAAGTAAAATAAAAATTTTAAAAATCTATTTTATATAATTAAAAACTTCATTTAATTAATTTTAAAAATCTATTTCAAATTAATGTTCAGATAAATGCGTTAACATGTATAAATGCTTACTTTAACATGGTTTAGAAAAATATTTCACAATCAGTCAAAACAATTGAATAAATATTTAAAAAACAATAACTCATAAAAATGTACATAAAAAAGAGTATATGACACCATGCAATTCTTAAAAAAATCTATATAAAAACAAAAATTAAATAAATATTTGGAAAACAAACTTTTTAAAAATGTTAAGAAACCATACCACAGGATTTGCATGTTCATTTCCTTTGCCAGAAGGGATAGCCTTGTCTGTCTCCTTTGATATTGTTTTGTGTTTTTCATTTGCCTTTGCTTATAAAAAAATAAGTAGAATCTATTTATAAATAATTTATAAAATGATAAGAAAATGCATTCGCATATTAGTTACTTTTAGGCTTACCTCATGAATGCGAATAGTATTATTAAGGTCACGCTCATCGCGAACGACAACATTAACATTTCTTTGTTGAAGAAATTAAACCTATATATACAAAAACTTTAGAGTGATAAATAAAACTTTGTACAGATAAATAAGAAAAAAAATCATTTCTTTCTTGATATTATCGTTCGGTGTAAGTCTTCATCCACTTATAAAGTATGAGTTGTTTAAAGCATTTATTAGAAGAAAATTAAATATGATAAGTTTAAAATAAATAAATAAATAGGCTTTACATTATAAGAGAGGTACTTAAATTTATATGGAGGGGGAGAAAAAAAAACTTACTTGACCGAAAATAATGATATTGTCCATAACTGTTGTATTTCAACTTGAAAATATTTGGTTATATAATTATGACTATTGAATGATGTATTTTAACAGTCACATTAAAATGATAAAATTAAAATCAGTCCTAGCAACATAAGGGGTATTAAAATGGGAGCACAACAATTGTTTAAATTTAAACTCTTCTCTTCCCCAACTAACTTCAATTTTATAGTCTTCAAATTAAATTTATGATTATCATTTAGAAAATCCAAACATAAATTTATAACTAAAAAAAAAAACTGTTTAATCAGCAATTTATACTAACTATCAAGTAAAACTAACCCAACACATTGAAAATACAATGGAACATTTTCAACAAAAATGGAACAAACAACCCCAAGTTCATAATAAAAAATGAAACAAACAAACAATGGAACAAACTATACGTAGTGGAAAAAAACTAGAAAAACACATTGGTTAAACCATACCTATTGTTTTGAATTGGAGGAAGGGAATAAAATAAATTTATCGCCTATCTTATAATTCAATTAAAAACACAATTGAAACTGATAATCACTTCAACAATTAATTATTAAGCATTAATAAGTCTGTATATCTTGATACAGAAAAACATGATATATGTTATAGACAAATGAGACACTTGGTAATGAAAAAAAAGAAAAAAAGTAGAAAAATGTCATAGACAAACCATATTTGTATATATAATAAACAGCTATTAGCCAAACCATATCTATACATGAATAATTTACAAAGCAATACCATAATGAGGCGTTCACGCAAACCATATCTATATAATATTCATGCACCCAATTAAATTCCTTCAGTTCTTGAACCCAAAGCAATAAAACCCAAGGATCTGAAACCTCAAAAACAGGTTCTAATTGCTTCTTTAGAGTCCTTTAGTGACAATTTTTTAAAGATGAATTCAAGCTATTAATTAAGAAAATAAACACACATGTTTCAAGTGTTGGACAATCTTCACTGTAATTAATTAATTCAGTTTGTGTACTTAACAACAAACAGAATTTAAAAGAAATAAAGGAAATGAGAGAATTTGTTTGATTACAAAAATCAAACTCGAAATAAAAATAAATAAAGAAAAACAGATTTTATTTTGTTACAAAAACAAAATTAAAATCTGATTTAAATAAATAATAAATCACTGAAAATAAATTAAATAACTTACTTGATTAATTTATTCGAATTATAATCTAATCAAGTCCAGTGTTTGACACTGTATCCTTAAGACAGATTCGTCATTTCCTCGGTACTTTCAGAATGTGGACGTCTATCTCCCATGATGAAATGATCTATCAACGAATAAAAGCAGCACTACAATTTATTCGTTCATCGAACACACTAAGTGTTTATACTCTCTCTCACAAAAATAAAATGCAGCAAAATGAAGAATAGGATTTGCAGAGGTGAAATACGAAACTTCTGAATGTAATACATCAAATGAGGGTTGTCCTGTTTATAGATGTAAAGGTTTTGAATTAAACAGGTATGAAACCTGTTGGTTTTGAATTCAACAGATTTGAATCTGTTGGGTTCATAATTTAAACAGATAAAAAACGGGAAGGGCCCTGTTTGGATGTACAATAAAACCAGACCAGTTTATTTCCGGTTTAATTTGAATTCTGAATTTTATTTTACCAAAAAATAAAATAAAATTCAAATGTTTTTGGCTCAAAAAGATTAGTATTGGACTGAACAAGCCCAACACAACCACACACCACGCACCCGCGCTCAAGTCTAGCTCGTCCGACTGACCGGACGGACGACGGCGACGCGCGTGCGTGTGTGGTGATTTTTGGGTCCAATGGGTCTAGCCCATTTTGCCCATAACCTCTCCCTCTAAAACACTTGGGTACCCCTTGGGGCACATCCCAAGTACCAAACCCATGCCTTATAAACCCATTCAAAACTTCCCACCAAATTAATGTGGAACAAGCCTTATTCAATACCTTTAAGGATTTTACACCAAAACTCCATTTCCATGGAGCATACTTTGGCTTCAATTTCCTATTCACTCGATAATGGTTTTGAGCAACCAAATATACCACGTGAATCACAACGCGGCATAGAACGCGTTACCACTTTGACTCACGAAAATCGACGCATGGGGCCCACCTAAAAAATAGACTAAACTTTGGAAAAAATTCTGATTTTACCCAGAATTTTATAACTATTTCCAACATGGTTAGAAGTGATAGGGGTGGTAATATGATGTACCATTAAATGAATTTTGTGCACAACATGGCATTATTCACCAAACTACAGCACTCTATTCTCCTCAGCAAAATGGAATTGCTGAAAGGAAGAATAGAACCCTAAAAGAAATGATAAATGACATGTTACTAAGTTCAGGCTTACCACAGAACTTGTAGGAGGAAGTAATATTGTCTGCTAATTATGTTCTTAACAGAATTCCACACAAGAAAACCAACAGCACTCCTTATACGCAGATGAATAAGTTGATTAGGTCGATTATATGGATTTTTATATATTAAATTCAATGTCTATCCGAAATAAGAATTAAATTCATCAATCTCAACCACAACCGAGTGGTCAAAACCGCCTCCATCGTATTCTGCTGATCGGGTCGATTCTTCAACTAATCTAGATTTCTACATTCCCCCTAAAATTATGACGTTTGTAAAACAATAATTAAAAAATATGGTCAGCCTAAACAATAATTAATAAAATGAACAGGTACGCATTTCAAGTTGTAAGCATTTTCAGAATAAAACTCTTCTCAACTATATTTAGGCTCTATTTGAAAATTGCTAACTCAGTTAATTTTCTAATTTTTTACAAAAAAAATCTATAAAAAAATATACAATATTTAATAGTGATTTTTAAATTTTTAATTAAAAATTATAATTTCGAAACGGACTTTAAAATTTTATTTTTTACACACCCACCCCAAAGAGTTCATTTACACATCGACCACAAAGAGCTAAAGGGTTGAGTCGACTCAATTTTTTTTCACTCTCATTCAAACCATAATTTCCAAATGGGTTTCAAAACATAATCCGATTAGAAGCAGGTGAGTTTTTTTTCATCTGATCTTGTCAAGTCGGTTGAGCAATTGATGGTAAAATTGAGCTTTAACTTGATTAAAAAAATGATACATGAATCATCTAAAAGTACACAATTGTGGGAGTGATTTTTCGATCATACTGCCCTCCTTAGTAATTCAGCTGTAGAACATAGGCAGAATAGATGATACCCTGCTGTCCTGCACAGAAAGAAAAAGGCTCCGGCGGTGGTTCTTCCACCCGGGGGCACTTCGACGATCAAGTTAGTATATCTCTCAAAGATAATCAAGTATTCAACTCACAAGCTTGAGTATAAATTACATATCTTAGACCCATGGGGGTGCCTCTCTGTTATAGCCAATACAATCCTAGTCCCAATAGGAGCCTGGCCCTAATGGATTTAGGATTACTGCTAATCTGGGACTCCTAGTGGGATTAGGATAAACTCTCTAAAAGTCTTGTCTTTATCCAAACTGAAGTCTTCTCCCAATCTAGGACTCTTGTCCATATCCAGGTTGAGTTCCCTCTTCATTCTAGGACTCTTGTCCCCTATCCGCTTATCTCGGATTCCGATATCTTCGGAGATAACCTCGACAATTCCGAGATCACCTCGGCGTAATTACCACGACACGTGGCACCTCGGCTGACACGTCGGCGTCACCTTGCCACGTGTTGGTACTCAGCGAATATATCCCCACAACTGCCTTCTAGGTTCTATTACCTCGGCATTCTGAGGCGATGGAACCTATATTGATCCTCTTTCTCATACGTCGGCTTAAGAACTTTTCAGCCGAGGTCTTTCAATTCAGGCTAACATGTCTTTTTTCAAGAACAGGAATTCAAATGAGCTCTCTCTCGCGTATGAGCTGTCATGCATCACTTTTCAACCGTTTCACTTACGTATTATATCTCTATTGGCCCGTGTCTGTGACGCGCTTGCAAGCCGTCTTTTAGCTGTCTGTGCCGCCTGACGTATGCGATTTTCCAGGCGCACTAAATGTCTTATTTTGCCACCGTTTCACATTTTAACAAAACTTTTCCATCTTTCCTTTTTCCCTTCACTTTTGCATATCAATTTTCTCTTGCTTTCTCTCTCTTTAAACCCGTTCCTTTGAATTCGCCATTGTTCAAGCTCGAAGCTCTGCCACTGTCTTCATTCTTCCATTCCTGTGAAGCTCTTGCTACTGTTTCAACCGTCGTCTGTCCTCGGCGAATTTCGTTCCGGCCTCACCTTGTATGCAGTAAGCAATCGCCCTTCTTTTCCGATCCTTGATCGTTTCGAATTTCTGTTTTTCTTACATTCGTTCAAGCATTTAATTTGTGAATCATTCACCTGAATGCGTATTATTTCATGATTTTGCACATGTCATGAACACTTGCACTGTTTCACCACTGTTCTTGGCCTTCAACTCTTCGTATTCTTCAGGCTTTTGACAGCCCACCCTCGTTCTTGACTCTGAAAACTTGTTCTTGTTTCTTGTTTTCTGTGTTTTTCACAGATTCGAGCCTCCAGTCTTTGCTTTCATAGATTTAGGGTTGGGATTTGTTTATAGAACCTTCAATTCTTAGGAAAAACTGAAACAATCCTTACCAGTATATACCTAGGTTTAAGCCGAGGTCCCAGTAACCCTTTAAGAGCACTCTGTTTCTGTAGTCAAGTACCTTTACACAAAAATCATGGGTATGTGAAGACATAGGGTAAACACCCCAACCAAACTTGAATTCTTTAGGCAAGAGTTTTCTATTCCTAATGATGTTCACCTTAGGCTAGCTGGGGATGATGATTCCATCATGCCTACAGATAATACGATGCCTTTCCCTATTGTAGCTTTTGTTGAATGTGGACTTCGGCTACCACTCAATCCCCTCTTTCGTGAAGTTCTTCATTATTACACCCTGAACCCTATGCAACTCACCATTAACTCCTATAGAGTGCTTAATGGTATCATAGCCTTAGCCCGGCAAGAGAATGTTAGGATCACCCTCACCGACATCCAATACTGTTATACTATGTGCGCTCTTAACCTGAAAGAAAAAGGTTATGTGTATTACCTTAAACCGAGGTCCACTGAATTCAAAATTGTAGCCGACCTCCCAGACTCTAACAAAGGGGCTGGTGATGATTATCTTATTGCTTCTGGAAATTGGGAGTTTGGCCCAGACGAAGATGTCCATTTCTACCCTCTTCCTCGAACGGTTAAAGAGGGCAAGGGTAAGAGCCCAGTGTTAATCACTTAGTTGTTCTTTCCATATCCTCAAGATTTTGTCTGTCTCTAATGTCGTGTTCTTCTTTGCAGACGTTCGCAAGCCACCAAAGGACTTCCGCCAGTCCTATTTTCTTGGAAAAGACCTAAAGAAGCTCCTAGACCTTCCGATTCACAAGCGCAAGGCTCCCTTGGTACTGAATTTCATCCCAACGTACAAATCCACTTTGCTCGACGTTCCAAGGAGGGTGAAAAAGAGCCTTTCTCCACCTACTGCCACAACTCAAGTCGATTCCTCATCCCGAACAGATCAAGAGTCCACATCTGACCCAACCAATCAACCTTTCACCTCGGCACCATACTTGGTACCAATTCCTGAAAGAAAATGTCGGCACAGACTGGTCAAAACTGCCAAAATGGTTCGCCCAAAGCCTGTCGCCCAGGATCTCCTAACCGACCTACCAGCCGATGTCGATATGGTTCCAACCCAAATGATGCCCCCACCAAAACCAAAAAGAACAAAGAAGGCTCAGCCAAAGACCAAAGCTCTTGAGGCCGAAATTTGGTCGAGGATGCTTTGCCCATCTCACAATTGGCCGAGAGCAGCAAATCCCAACCCTCCGCTGGGAAGAGGCAAGCAGAGACCCAGCCAACAGAATCCTCAAAGTCAAAGAAGTCGAGGTCCTCCTCCGCAACGACGTCAAAATCCAAAGTACTAGACGTCCCCTGGACGCCTGCAATTACTTTAGAGAACAAGCCTGTCCTCGCCAGTGATAGCGCTAACGATATAAATATCGGCGTTGCACTTAGTACCGCTCTTCTTCTTCCAGGTGATCTGGAAAAGAATGCTGAAATGAGTGAGTACGAAAATTATGCTTTAATGCTTCAACGCTGTGTGCAAGTAAGTGTCTTCACTTGGTAACTTGTTTTATCCTCATCTCTCCATACTTGTAAAATTATGTAATAACTTTTTACTTTGTGTTCTTTCAGGCTGTCCAGCATGCACATTCCTTCTCCATGCAATCCTTTGAGACTAGGGAGAAATTAAATGACTTGAAGAAGGAGTTTGCAGCCCTTCAAAAGATAAATAAAGGCCTTTAATCAAAAATGAAGAAATTGGAAGATCAAGCTGAGGCTGCTACTAAAGCCCAAACCCTGGCTGAAGAAAAAGCTGAATCTACCGAGGCCATTAAGAATGTCGCCGAAGCTCAAAGGAAAGAGGCTGAGGAAAAAGCAGCCCAAGCCGAGAAGGAGCTCCAAGAGGCTTTGGCCACCAAGGATGTCGAGATCAAGGCGTCTGATGAAAAGGCATATGCCCAAGGCATGGTCGACGTTACTGAGGAATATAAACTTCAAGTCAAGCAGGCATGCAACAGGGGCTTCTCCCTTGGTTGGATGTCTCTTGCCAAGAAGCTTAATATCCCAGATGACTCGCCATTGCGCAAGGCTGATGCTATTCCTCTGCCATTCCCTCCTCCTCCACTTCCAAGTCAAACTGAGGATGAAGATGAATTCGAGTCTGAAGCCGAGGATGAGGATAAGGATACTGATGCGCTAGTAAGGAAGCCCAAGGATACCAATGAGACCAAGTCTCCTCCTCAGGGTGATCAAGTCCTTGACTTGACTAACGAGGAAGATGAGGAGGTCATTAAAGAGGCCACTCCTGAACAAGCATTATCCGATGTCCACTTGGTTGGAAAAAGTCTTGATCAAACAGTCGCAGAAATTGACGCCGAGATTGCGGCAGAAAAAGACGCCGAGGTGGAAAAAGATGCCGAGGTTGTGGCAGGAAAAGATACCGAGGTGGTTCTCCCAGAGTCCTTCGAGGTCCTAGCCCAACCATCTGTTGATGTTGAAGAATCTTGAATGTCTTTTGTTCTCTTTTATTTTTTTGTACTTTCTTTTATTTGCTGGACTATGTAAGCTTCATTCCATGGCTGATGTGCCTTCTTTGTACACAACTGTGACTATTTTTGTCTGCATGCTTTGGTCTTTTAATTTCTTCTTGATTGCTTTGTTCTATGCTTAGAATATTTTGCATGCGTTTCATACTTTGCCTCTTTTGTGCAATCTTCTCGGGGTTACTTACCTCGGGTATTATAACTATAAGTCTTACTTCGGCAAGATACTGACCTGCAAACTTTTCATAAATTTCAACAAGTGTAAAGCATATACTATTCAATGTTTGACTTTGCAAATTTTTCTCAGGTTTCAACAAGTGTTTAAACAGTGATCTCGGTCTAACCTACTTGTAAATTGCTACAAATTTCAACAAGTGTTAATCTCTGTATCGGTTTGACCAACTTGTAAATTGCTACAAATTTCAACAAGTGGTAAACTTTGTATTGGTTTGACCAATTTGTAAATTGCTACAAATTTCAACAAGTGGTAAACTTTGTATCGGTTTGACCAACTTGTAAATTGCTACAAACATCAACAAGTGGTAAACTTTGTATCTTTGCCTGCTCTCCGCCCTTAATGTGAACCTAAGTTCCACTTGGGTTCTCATTATTCATGTTTTTCAGAAACAATATTAAATATCTTTATCAATCATATGCATTTGAAGAATTCTGAGAAGATTTTATTGATGACATCAGCCAAAAATAATGAACATCTAATGATAAAAGAATTTCAAATTACAAGTGTTCCAAGGTCTTGGCAATGCTTTGTACTCATTGTCTTCAAGCCGATAAGCTCCATTTCCTAACACCGAAGTAATTCTATAAGGTCCTTCCCAGTTTGGGCCAAGCTTGACCTCTCTGGGATCCTTCTTGTTGCCGATGACTTTTCTTAAGATTAGGTCGCCGACTTGAAAATCTCTTAGGTTGACCCTTTTGTTGTAAGCTCTGGCAAGCTGTTGCTGGTATACTGCAAGTTGAATTGCAGCCTTCTCTCTTCGTTCTTCTAAAAGATCCAGATCTCAGGCTAAGAGTATGTCATTGGTCCCATTCTCAACTCCTTGGGTTCGGATCCCTAGAATGCCGACTTCTAGTGGAATGACTGCTTCTGTGCCATAAGCCATGGCAAAGGGGGATTCCCCTGTTGATCTTCTCGGTGTAGTCCGATATGCCCAAAGTACGTTGGGCAATTCGTCTACCCACTTTCCTTTTGATGCCTGCAGCCTCTTCTTTATTCCATCCAAAATTACTTTGTTGGATGCTTCTGCTTGCCCATTACTTTGGGGGAAACTTGGTGTTGAGAAGTAATTCTTGATCTTGAATTTCGCACAAAAGTTTTTGATAAGTTTGCTGTCAAACTGCGTTCCGTTGTCGGCAACGATGGCCCTTGGAATGCCAAATCTGGTGATAATGTTTTTCCATATGAAATTCTTGACATCCACATCTCAGATTTTGGCAAGCGGTTCTGCCTCTATCCACTTTGTGAAGTAATTTGTTGCTACTAGTAAGTATTTTCTCTGCCCAGTTGCTTAGGGAAGTTGTCCAACCAGATCCATGCCCCATTGGGCAAACGGCCAAGGGCTGGATACTGGATTCAGGTCAGCAGCTGGCTGATGAATCAAAGGTGCGAACCTTTGGCATTGTTCGCACTTCTTTACGTATGCTTCTACATCTTTTTGCATGTAGGGCCACCAATACCCCTGGGTAATGGCCCTATGGGCTAGTGATCTGCCCCCAGTGTGGCTTCCACAAATTTCTTCATGAATTTCATATAAAAAATCTTCAACTTGTAAAGGGTGTACGCACCTTAAAAGGGATCCAGTGAAGGACCTTCTGTAGAGATGTCCATCCGTGGTCAGGCTGAATCGTGCCGACTTCAACCTGACTTTGTGTGCCTCCTTTCGGTCTTCTGGTAGCTTTCTTTCTTTCAGGAATGCAACAATTGCGTCTATCCAGCTTGGCCCCATGTCCACACACATTGCTTCTTACTTTGCGTTCTGTGGTTCTATGCTCGGGCCTGACATATAGTAAATCATAATTGTTCTTGTTTTTCTAGTCTGTATTGAACTTGTCAGGTTAGCCAACGCGTTGGCGTGGCTATTATCATCTCGGCTTACTTGGAGAAGTCAGCAGTTCTGAAATAGGGCTGCCAATCTGATGACCTTTTTTGCATATGCCGACATCCTCTCGTCTCTGGCTGCAAATTCTCCTGTTGACTGGTTAACAATTAACTGTGAATCACAAAAAACTATTACCTCATTTGCTTTGTTCATTGCCAAACTTTAGTCCTGCAATTAATGCTTCGTATTCTGCTTCATTGTTTGAGGCCTTGAACCCCAAACGGATGGATTATTCTATTATTTCCCCATCTGGGGATATTAGCAGCACCCCTGCCTCTGCTCCTTGTCGGTTTGAACTTCCATCGACAAATGCGCCGATGTAGATCTTTGCCGAAGGTCTGAGTTTTTCCTTTCTTTGTTCCTTGGCCTTTGGCCGAACTCTCGCCTTGCTAGGACCTCGTTAAATCTTGGCTCAACGCGAGGCCGATGTTCGATGGATTCAGCGTGAATTTACGCGCGAAGTCGGCCAAAACCTGGCCTTTAATCACTGTTCTGGGCCTGAACTCCAGGTCATACTGGCCCAAGGCCACTGCCCACCTTGCAATTCTGCCTGTTAAGTCTCCTTGTTGCAACAAGGACTTCAGCGGGTGCTCTGTTAGCACTACAATCTTGTGTGCCTGGAAGTAGTGGTTCAACTTTTTTGAGGCCATTACTAAGGCCAAAATTAACTTTTCTAGCGGTAGATACCTTGTTTCTGCGTCGGCTAAGGTTTTACTTACATAATAGACAGCCTTCTGTTCTCCCTGCTCTTCTCGGATTAGCACTGCACTTACTGCGTGTTCTGACACGGCTAAGTACAGAAACAACTCTTCCCCAGGTTCAGGTGTTGAGAGGATTGGGGCCGTGGTCAGATACTTTTTTAGGTCAGCCAAAGCGGCCTCACATTCTTCAGTCCATAGGAAGTCTGCGGTCTTTTTTACCAGGTTGAAGAAGGGTTTACACTTGTCTGAACTTCGGCTTATGAACCTGTTTAGGGCTGCGGCCCTGCCAGTGAGCATTTGAACTTGTTTTGCCGATGTTGGGCTTTGTAGATCTAGGATGACCTTGATCTGATCTGGGCTGGCCTCTATTCCCCTTCTTGTTGCCAGGTACCCTAGAAATTTACCAGATCCAACTCCAAACGCGCATTTAGATGAGTTGAGTTGGAGCCGATATGTTTTGAGTATTTCAAATACCTCTTTCAGGTCGGCAAGATGACTTTTAGACTCCTTGGTCTTCACGACCATGTCATCGATATAGACTTCTACTGTTTGGCCTATCAGGTGTTTGAACATTTTGGTTACCAGCTTTTGGTAAGTTGCTCCTCAAATTTGACAAAAGGCATCACCTGTAATAAGATGGCCTTTTGGGGTGATGAACGCTGTCTTCTCCTCGTCTGGGGGGTACATGGCTATTTGGTGGTACCCCCTGTAAGCGTCCAGAAAGCTCATCCTTCCGTGTCCAGATGTGGCGTCTATTAATTGATCGATTTTGGGCAGCGAAAAGATGTCTTTGGGACAGGCTTTATTCAGGCTTGTAAAATCCACGCAGACCCTCCATTTACCGTTTTTCTTTTTTACCACCACAGTGTTTGATAGCCATGTTGGATAATTGACTTCTCTGATGGCCTTGGCTTCCAGAAGTCTGTCTACCTCCTCCTCCACTACTTCGACATGCATCAACGTCGGTCTTCTAGCTCGTTGTATTACAGGTTTAGCCGACCTGTCAACGTTCAGTCTGTGACATGTGACCTCGGGGTCAATGCCAGGCATTTCATAAGGTGTCCAGGCGAACACCTCTATGTTTGTTCTTAAAAAGGCTTCCAGTTCTTTCTCTTCTTCTTCGGCTAATCCTGAGCCGAGAAGAAAGAAGCACTCTTCATCGCCCTCCTGGACGAGGATTTTCTTCAGTGTTTCCTCACTCTTCTCGGCCGGCTCCTTGCCGACGTCATTTAGGACTTCCACGTCCTCATCCTCAATTTCTACATTCCCTGGTTCTTGTATGCTGCAGGTTGTTTTCATTACTGCCATGGAGCAATTTTTGGCCTGTAGCTAGTATCCTCTAACTTCTTCAATCCCATGTTCTGTTGGGAATCGTAATAGTTGATGCAACGTTGAGGGAACTGCCCCCATTGCATGCAACTATGGCCTTCCCAATATGATGTTGTAAGGAGAAGGTGTATCAATCACGATGAATTCTGTCCTGATCTTCTTAGTGCCGGCCTGTACTTCCAAGTTTGTAGCGCCCAGTGGCCACGTCGGCGTTCCATTGAAGCCGACCATCGGGCCATTCGATTGTTCCATATCGTCTGGGTGAAGGCCTAGCTCCTTGTAACATCTAACATACATGATGTCACAGGAGCTGCCTTGATCTATTAGGATGCGTTTTACTTGGCACTCCCCAACTTGGAGGGATACTACCAAGGCATCATTATGTGGGTGCTTTACCATCTCTAAATCGGCTTCGGTGAATGCTATCATCGGTCCTTGGCACTCCGCTGGCCGATGTCTCTTTTTCCCGACTTGGTAGACATGCTGCAGATGCCTTACCCTCTGAGTCTCTCCTCTGACTTCGTTCTCGTTAACTTTTGAATGAATCACATTAACTATCCGAGGTCCTTCTGCCCGAGGTTGCGGAGGTGGTGGGGCTGCTGGAGCCTGAGACAGTCTTGCCTGTTCTTCTCTTGTTCTGGTTTCATCGACAAGGTCTCTCAGGTGACCTTGCCTTACCAGATCTTCCAAGTGTGCTTTTAAGGCTCTGCAGCCCTGTGTTGTATGTCCATTTTCATTGTGATAAGCACAATGTCTGTCCATGTTTCTTCCCATAAATTCTCCCGGTTCCCTCGCTGGCGTTCTGAAATAGGGCTGGTTCCGAATTTTTCCTAGGACTTTTTGAATTGGAATTCGGAACACGATTGTCACTGCCTGTTTAGCCCTTAATTCCGTCTTTGTTTTACTAAATCCGTTGTTACTTCGGCCTCATTTCGGCGAGCCGCTATCTTTTTCCTGTTTTACCTCTTTATTCCCCGATGTATCCTCCTCGGCTTTGGCATACTTCTCGATTCTTGCCATGAGCTCCTCCATGCTTTTTGGCAATGTCTTTGCCAAAGATTTCCGTAGTGAACAATCATCTTTCAGGCTGTTCTTGAAAGACACGACCGCTACCTCCTGGTTGCATTCAGGTATTCGATTGAACACCTCGTAGTACCTTTTTGCATAGGCCCTAAGGCCTTTATCCTTACTGATCTTCAGGGCCATTAATGCATCCACCCTTAATGGCTGCAGCTTATTTGTTACGAACCTGGCCACAAACATCTCGGCCAGGCCTTCCCAAGTCTTCACGCTTCCTTTTGGCAACTTATGGAACCAATCTGATGCAATCTCCCCAAAGAACGAAGGGAACACTTTGCAAAGTAATGGCTCGTTTCCACTGTATAACGCCATTGAGTTCAAGAATAGTCCAACGTGGAAGTTAGGGTCTGACTTACCATCGTATATTTGAAACCTCGGCATGCTGAATATCTTTGGTGCCTCAAATTTGTCCAGTTTTACCGAGAATGGTGTCCTCGACTTGACGGGTGAATTAACCTCGGCTTCGGCGTTATGTTCCTTCCTCTTGAGGTAATTCCTTAAGTCTTCTTTACTCCTCCCCGGAGCTCGACTATCTTTTGACTTTAGTCTCTTTGGCACACTACTTTCGGCCTCGTGGTGTGCCCTTTTTGATTTTTCTCCATGGGTTATGTCAAAGCAGAGCGCCTGCTTTTGTACATGCCGATGTTCTCTGGGTTCTGGGTCCTTCGTGTGATATGTCCTCTGGGATTTCTCTTGTCTCGGCTCTTCTCGTCCGACTTCCCTGGAAGGCGAATGGGAGTGCCTGGCGCTCCTGGTGTGCTGTGGTGTTTCGGGAATTATTTTTCTTTCTCCTTTCTGAGTATTAACTGCTGGAATTGGGGTGTCCTACAGCGGGTACGGTGGCTGCATGACATTGTTTTGCATCATGAAGTTGACGACCGACTGCAGGTCTGCCAACTTGTCTGCCAATTCTTTTACTTCCTCATCCCTCCGTAAGCACCTATCCCTCTATACCTGGAGGTTATCTTCGTTGTAGTATCTGTCCTGGTCTGTCTTCTTTGAGGTGTTGCCCTCCTGGCTGACGTTTTTTCCTCCATTCCCCTGGTTACGGGTTTCTTCATTGTGGTTGTCTCCTTCGACGTCAAGGTCGATAGACCTGCCACTCCCAGTAGGAGCGTCGTCTCCAATCTTCTCGTTTTGTGCGTTACTGGCCATCTATTCGTCTTTCTTTCCCACAGACGGCGCCAAATTATGGGAGTGATTTTCCGATCACACTGCCCTCCTTAGTAATTCAGCTGTAGAACACAAGCAGAATAGATGGCACCCTGCTGTCCTGCACAGAAAGAAAAAGGCTCCGGCGGTGGTTCTTCCACCCGGGGGCACTCCGACGATCAAGTCAGTATATCTCTCAAAGATAATCAAGTATTCAACTCACAAGCTTGAGTATAAATTACATACCTTAGACCCATGGAGGTGCCTCTCTTTTATAGCCAATGCAATCCTAGTCCCAATAGGAGCCTGGCCCTAATGGACTTAGGATTACTGCTAATCTGGGACTCCCAGTGGGATTAAGATAAACTCTCTAAAAGTCTTATCTTTACCCAAACCGAAGTCTTCTCCCAATCTAGGACTCTTGTCCATATCCAGGTTGAGTTCCCTCTTCATTCTAGGACTTTTGTCCCCTATCCGCTTATCTCGGATTCCGATATCTTCGGAGATAACCTCGGCAATTCCGAGATCACCTCGGCGTAATTACCACGACATGTGGCACCTCGGCTGACACGTCGGCGTTACCTTGCCACGTGTTGGTACTCAGCGAATATATCCCCACAACAACATAGAAGAACCAAAGTAATGAAACCCAAGGATCTCAAATCTCAAAACCAGGTTCTAAATGCTTCTGGAGTCCTTTGTTGTTCCTGAAATACAAAAATATTTGTAAAGCATTATTGCAATAAGAACAACAAAAGAGTAATTTCAATTTCAAGTTCAAACATAACAAATTGGTTAGACTAACTCCCCAAAGCTATTTGAAATGAAAAATGTTACATGAATCATCCTAAAGCACACAACATAGAATAAACAAAGTATTGGGAAGCACTTTTGTCGAAAATAAAAAGAAAAAATATAAAGAAAAATAAAAGAAAATTTAGCTCCTCTAGTGAATTAAATGTGAAATAGAATGCTTATTACACAAATTCATAAAGCAACTTGCAAAAAAATTAATAGTACTACAAAAAAAAAAATTCCAATTATGGTTGCTAAGCCTACCCACCATCTGTGAATTAACAATCACAATTTTTACTACTCAAACAATACCTAATTAACATATCCTCTCGGATCACGACACATAATTATTAACTCTACACTTGAGCCAAACAAAAAAAATTGAATAGGAGAAACAAACAAAAAAAAAAGGTGAAAAAATACCAAATAGAAATATACTAAACACAGAAAACTAAATAATCATTCTGTTCTGGAAAGGTTGTTTTCGAATTGGGTAAGAGAGGGAGAGCAATAGAATCTCAGATAAGCTCAAGAATAAAAATTAGAATTTATGAATAATTATTGAAAAATGTTTACACATATGTAGAGATAGCTATAGAAATTGATATATAATTAAAACTCAAAGCAAATAACCCTACATAGCTAGGTGAACGGAAGCATAAATTGGGGAGAAACATAATTCCTCCATCCCTTTATGGTTAGATGTACTCATTACATAATGCAAAAAGAACAAAGGAAAAAAAAAAAGAAGTATTAAATAACTTATGGTTCTTTGATTTAATAACATGCCTTTGAATAGTGGGTTTGTTAGCTTTTGATGATTTGATGATTAGAACTCTATATATAATTGTTATTGGTGCTTTGATTTAATTTTTGTCCATTTTTATATCTGCTTCAAATAGGTAATTGCTTGTATACACTCACTCAAATTATTGAGTTGGATGGATTTGAAACATAGTTTAGTTTGGTTTGATATGATAAAGAACACACCAAAAAAAAAAAAAAAAAATCAATTATCAATATTTCAGTACTTTTACAAATCTATTATCAGCACTATTATCATACATATCAATATAATAAAATCATCTTACCATTCAAATCTATAAAACTATTATCAGCACTATTATCATACATATCATTATAATAAAATCATCCTACCATTTCAAAATAATAAGAAATGGAGATTAAAAAATAAATAAATAACATATGGTAGATAAAGATAATGAAATATTAAATAACATGGTTTTGCTTATAAACTATGTTATTGAATTCCCTTACTTCTTCCCATATATCCTTTTAAAAAAGAAAACAAATTACTACTTACTTTAGGAATTCAAAATTTTCCTGATGAAGTGTGGCAGCTTTTGTTATAAGGTCAGTTTCTAAAGTTGGAACCAGAGAAAGGTTGCTGCTTTCTTCCTGTCCACTTCCCTTTGGTTCCCAGTGCTGCTCTGTGGTTTGATTGTGTATCTTTTTGGAAGTGTTCCTTTCTACTTCAACTGCTTGATTATGTATTTGGATATTATCCATAATCTGTAGATATCATTATTACAAAACGACCCAAAAAAAAATTTTCTCTAATGGTTGCAAGAAACCAAATAATTACAAAGTCAATGAACTTTCCATCTATACCATTTATATTTAAGTGAAAAGCCTTTAAGATATCAAGAATAAATAAATAAATGTGTGTGTGAAATCTGTAAGCCTTTATGTGTGCATTTGTGACAACATGGTAATGACTATGAGTTCAATAACCAATTTGGAATGCAATCCCAATAGTGAAGAACCCAAGTCCAACCAACATAAGTATCATTTTGCATACCAATTAACCCACATAAACCACATTTTTTTATCAATTAACATCAAACCTAGATGAATTCACATACATATGTATAGATGCAAATAATATGCAAAACACTTCAATTGTACCCCAAATAAAAGTAAATCAATGGCCAGAAAACACAAAAGTTCCAACAAAAAACCATGTTATTGAATTCCCCTACTTCTTCCTATATATGCCCTTTTAAAAGAGAAAACAAATTACTACTTACTTTAGGAATTCAAAATTTAAGGAACCAGTTTCTTATCTTGGAATGTTAAAATCATCTATTTATTGGTAAAAAAAAACCTCTGAAACCTCACACAAAATCCACATTTAGAGGAAGAGGAAGAGGAGATCAATAGGGGTTTTACCTTACTCAATACCAATGGATTTCTTACAAACATTTGATATCCAGATCGTCAGTGTTGTTGTTGCCCTTTTCGCCATTGTTGCTACTGCTGCTTTCTTCTTTTCCTTCAAAAAAACCAATGGTGTAATATGTTTTTCTGTTTATTTGTGTCTTGAATTTTAATGGGTTTTCAAATATTCTGGCTAATCAATCTTGTGCAGTTTTTAAATTAGTTTGTTTTTCAATTTGTAAAACTGGATTTTTACCAATTTGTGTATTTGTTTAATAATATATGGGATTTGCTTAATAAGGTGCTTAAATCCTAAGAACTTCAAGGAATTCAAGCTTGTGAAGAAAACCCAGATCAGTCATAATGTAGCCAAATTCAAATTTGAACTTCCTACACCTACTTCAGTCTTGGGACTTCCTATTGGACAACAACAGACACAGCCACACAAAAAAATAAAAATAAATAAATAAATAAATAAATAAATAAATAAAGAAACTCAAAAGTTCCAACACATCAAACCAGATGAGATTACCCACATAAAATGAAGAAAGAGGAGCGAGCAATTTCAGGTAACTAAAGAAACTGCAACTGAAGAATTTAAGGACAAACTAAAGCAAGTCATACAAACTAAAGCAGAAGCACCATATTTTTTTTATCAAACCAGATGAATTCACACACATATGTATAGACACAAATAATATGCAAAACACTTCAATTGTACCCCAAAATAAAGCAATACAGTACCTACAATAAATATGGTTGCAACCTGCTGCAAGTTCAACCATATGGCTGCAATTCACACACTGGCGCCATAGATTCCTCTTTGCAAGAGTTTTCAGCTTCTTATCTTCTGCAGTTCATACAGAACAGTCCCTAAACAAACATGCATTATTGTCGAAGAATATTTTGTTTTTTGTTTTTTTCTTTTCTTTTCAAAGAGTAGAGAGTGAATACAGCAATTTATAGTAAATTCAGAAAATTTATAGAAACAGAGCATTGAAAATTATAGAAATATTCAACTAAGAAAATCAGCGAACTTGAATTACTCAATTACTCGAAGGGAGAAAGGGAGAAAGTGAGAGAAATCGAAATCAAAGAAATTTGGAACAAAGAGGGAATAAAACCCCAAATTCAATTGCCTCAGGTTTGTTCTGGCCTCAAGGATTGGACGGTGGTGTAGACACCCCATTTTGACTGGCCCTAGACTTAGGCACTTTCTTTTGATTACCCGATGATGACAATTAGAATGTATTTCTTACAAAATTCTCAGTGAAAGAGATGGAATTTGAACTTTAATCCCAATCTTCACCATTATGGCCAAATTATTTTAAAATATTGAATATTTCATTAATGTAGTATTTTTGTAATTTTTCATAATTTTATGTGTTTGTTCATATTTTTAGTGTATTTTATATAAAAGAAAATAATAAAATAAATTATCTTATGTGTTTAAAATTATTATATTATATGTTTGGTATTTTATATAAAATTATATTAGTATATTATATGTTTAGTATTTTGGTATAAATTATATATTTTAGATATTTTATATATTATAAAATAAAATAATAATTGATGTCGGCATGCCGACATCAACTGTGTACATATATATATATATTATATTTATATTATTATTATTATTATTATTATTATTATTATTATTATTATTATTATATCATTTGCCTATATAAGGCAATGATTTTAGAGGAAGAGGGGGATTCGGTAGGGGAGTTTGAAGGAAATTCTGGAGAGGCATTCTGGAGAATGGGAAGAGAGGATTCTAGAGAAAGAGTCTGAGGGGGGAAGAAAAAAAGAGAAAAAAAAAAAGAGAGGGAGATATTTTTATTTCCATTTCATCAATACACCATTCAAAAAATAACCACTAAAGCTGTAATTCTAAATTTTGGACTGAGAATTGAGAATACATTCCACAGACTTGAGAGTAATCAAAAGAAAGTTTGTGACTTAGAAAATTCATTATTTCCCCAAAAGGTGAGTTTTCGCAAATTTTCATTTAATTTAAAAATGTGATATAATTTGTTTAATTAATTAGTTTAGTTCAATTAATTAATTAGTTTTCGTTGAATAGTTAGTTCATTAGAATTTTATAATGAATTAATTAGTATAATTAAATAGCTAATTAGTTTAGTTAATTAGAATTTAATTAATTAATCGGTGTTAATTAATTAGTGTAGTGTTTTCGCAAATTTTTATTTAATTTAAAAATGTGATATAATTTGTTTAAATATTTCATTTACTTTTTTTTATAATTGTTTTTTTTATCGCTTTAATGGGATGGCTACACCACCCACATATCTACTGTAATTTAAATATTGTATATAAAGTGTTGTAATTTATTACTTTAAATAGTACCTCCGGCGGTGAATAGTACCTTCGCCTATTTAATTTTACTTGCTTTTTGTAGCTTAATTTCAGCACTATTATATGCTATTTAGGGGGCTGTTTAATTTATTTCATGATTCATGTTTTAAATATCAAGCTTGTTTGTACTAACCAATTAATCAATTTCGCATAATCATCTCTGCAACCTTCCTCCATTCTTTGCTTATTTCGATTAAAAAGTTGTGAAAAATTAAGATTGTGGTTCAAATATAAGAAAGAAACTGTTCCATGCTTAATGGCTTAATCTGTTTAGAGGTTTCTTACCAAAAGTATAAAACGCTCTATGCTTAATAGTTTAATCTCTTTGGAGATTCACTACCAAAGGCATAAAACGTTTTATACTTAGGAGCTTCATCACCGAAAGTATAAAACGCTCTATGCTTAATAGTTTAATCTCTTTGGAGATTCACTACCAAAGGGATAAAACGTTTTATACCTAGGAGGTTCATTACCGAAAGTATAAAACGCTCTATGCTTAATAGTTTAATCTCTTTGGAGATTCACTACCAACGGCATAAAACGTTTTATGTTTAAGAGATTCATTACCAACAGTATACAACGTTCTATGCTTACTGATTTAATCTCTTAGGGGATTTACCACCAAAAGCATAAAACGTTCTATACTTAATGATTTAAATTCTTTGGAGGTTCACTACCCCAAATGTATACATGTTCTTATACTAAAACACAATATTTTATTTTTCATTTCTCTTTATTCATCAGTGTGTTTACTTTTAAGGGACTAATTGACCCTTGGAAATCACTAGGGAAAATGTCATTATCACTTATTATCAAGTTTGGATTTCAAGTCATTATCACTCAAGTTTGGGTTTTTCTAAGTCATTATCACTCTTTTGAATTTGACTAGTCCTTGTTGCACATCTTGAGTTTGACTTGGAATCCTTTATCGCTTATAAATAAGTTTGATTCTTCCTTTGTAATTTCTCCCGAAGAAAATATTCTCGGGTTAAGTTGATGCTTGTTTCTCTTTATTGCATTTTGGATTTAGTGGACGTAAATATCACTTTTGCACAAACAGGAGAAAAGATAAAGAAATGGACAGGTAATAAAAAATGCTAATAAAATTGGTTAAAATTGGATTACAATCGACATAAAGAACCAATATGATTAATTGAATTCGGTCGGACGTTATACCGAATTTATTGTGTCAAGGCTTGCCTTACATCAATTATTGTAATAAATTAGACAGCCCATTTCATTTATTATTCATTTGGTTTTGTAATAATTATTTATTCGGACATTCAGACCCTCCTGCGCGAGGGCAGACAAATTTGTAATAATGTGTATGTCTTCCAACCCCACGTCTTTCTCCCTTTTATTTACCAGCTTATGATGGTTAGATTAGGGACATCATGTTTAATTTAGCATACTCATGTTTGCATCCACTTGTATTGCATGCACTGAGGCTCGGTTCATCATTCGAATTCACATTGTCGTTTCAATACTTCTCTGAATACATGCTTAGACCGCATGCGAGCAAATCATTTCACATATTAGTAGCCGAGCCTAGTAATTGCATATCATATGTATTGCATTGTCACATTGTATAGTTAGGAATCATGCATATTTTCTAACTTTGTTTTGTAGCTTGTTCGCGGGACGTCGGTAAATATGTGAGTTGTTATGTTTTAGCATCCCGTCTGTACATAATTTTCTTATTATGTTTAGCATCCTACCATGAGGCTAATTTCTTAAATGATAAATTGTTTGAATACCTGTGGATGAAGGCTTGTTGTTTAAATTGGAATGATTCAACGAATATATGTTTTAAATCCACTTTGTTAAGTGGAAAATTAAGCCCATCTAAGGTGGCCAATTCAAACCTTTTTCGAGAAACAAACATGAAATTGAATTGTTCAAATTTGAGAAAACTAGTCTATACCTTGTATACTTCACATAATAAATTTTAGGATTTATTAAATAATCAGAATAAGAACATATACTGTATATAAAAGCCACATCATGATTAGTAGAGGTCGATCTTTGATCAGGTAAATGGGGTGTTCAATTATTGACCTTCCCCTCTCATACCTAAGTTCCCGAACCAAGACACTTTGGTAACGACGGACTAATGGCCTTTGGCACGAGTCATGGGTTTCCTAAATTTTCTAAAATAAATATTTAGGTGGCGACTCTGATATCTGGCAAGGCAGTCCATTTTTTTGGCATTTGATTCAAATATCGATTGTCCAAAAGAAATTGCCAGATTTGTACTTTTTTTGTGTTTTCACTGTTTCACATTGCACTTGTGAAATCAGACTCAGAACCAACACACAAGTGGAGTCCGAACTGCAAGGGCTATTTCATTCTTCCGAAAGGGAGCGCGAAAAGCAGAGCTACAGGTGGCGATGGGAAAATGAATTGCATATCAATTTCTTTTCCCAATCAAATCACCATAATGAACCAAAATTAAAGTTTGAAAAAAAAAAAATAGAATACAGCCCGACAGAAAATTCTTAAAATCTGAAACCAACAAAAAATCAATACAAACAACCCTAAAATAACCTGTTGACAGAGCATTGAAATTTATAGAAACATTCAACTAAGAAAATCAGTGAACTTGAATTACTCAATTACTCGAAAGGAGAAAGGGAGAAATGGAGAGAAAGAGAAATCAAAGAAATCTGGAACAAAGAGGGAATAAAACCCCAAATTCAATTGTCTCAAGTTTGTTCTGGCCTTAAAGATTGGACGGTGGCGTTTCTTAGAATCTGAAACCAACAAAAAATCAGTACAAACAACCTTAAAATAACCTATTCACAGCCCATTAGAGAGAATTCTGGAAAGCTCAAAAAGATTGAGTAGCGAGAGGAGGAAAACATGGGGGGAGGCAGAAATACAGAGAGCAAAAGGGAACATAAAGAGAAGGGGAGCGAGCATTTTACCTTGCGAGCCGAGACTAGACAGCAGTTTCGGGAGCGAGCGAAAAGGGAGGGTAGAAAAGAAGAAGAAAGCGTGGGAGAGAGAGATAAAGAGGGAATGAGAGGCGACGTAGGTGAGAACAAAGGGAAAGAGATAAATATAAAATGGATGGGAGATGTGGGTAAGTTGGTAGCTTACTATTTGGGCGGGAAGTGAATGTATTTCAACCATTGATATATACTTAGGATTGATATTGGCCGTTGATTCGAATTGTATCTCTGATACATTTTACCTATTTTCAAAATCCGTTTTGTTTTATTATATAGACTAGTATATGTCCGTGCTTGAAAGCACGGTGTAAAACATTTTGTGATTAGAATATAATTTAATTTGATAAAATCACAAATTTATTATAAAATTAGAGTTCTTACAAAACTTCTCACGAAAACTCATTTTTGCATATATAATAAATAGTTAGATAGATAGATGTGTTTAGTATACATATAATTTCCACGGGCATACATACAATACTATTTTTGCTTATATAATTATATGAAAATTGTATATATACCAGTAATGTCCTAGTTTATTACGGCATACATACATTGTATGGAAATATGTGTAAAATATATTGAATAAAAAAGAGAAAATAAAAAAAATAAACAAATAGATAAAAAAATAAAAACGGGAGAAAATAAAAAAAAAAAAAAAGAAAAGAGAAAGGAAGGCGGGATTGTGGGATCATGGAAGGAGGGGTGTGAGAAAAGGAAAAAGTATGAGATGGAGAAGCAGAAAAGTAGAAAATGTATATGTAGAACATTTTTGAAAAATATATCTCAGTTGTTGTTTTATAATTTGAACAGATCTGAGTCATAAAAATGTCCTAATAGGACAAAAATAGGTGGAAGATTCAAAAACTATCCTGCTTTATTAAAATACGTTGAACATTCATATGAGGTCTAAATTTACGAAATCTATCAGGTATTCAATATATTTAAAAATAATAATTAATTGTTCAAATTCATTTAATTTGTGGACCAAAAAATTCATTAATACAATCTACACTACACACAATAAAATCTGGTTCTTAATTCTGGGATCGCAGAATTTTCCATATAATATGAATAAAAATATGTAAACAAAAAGGAGAAAATAAAAAATAAAAAATAAAAAAATCAAATAGAGAGAAAAGTAAAAATGGGAGAAAATAAAAAAAATAAAAAGGAAAAAGAGAAGAAGGTGAGATCACGAGATCATAGAAGGATGGGTGAGAAAAGGAAAAAGTAAGAGAGAGAAGGGAGAAAATAGAAAATGTACATGTAAGATATTTTTTGAAAAATATATCTCAGCCATTGTTTTATAATTTGAATAGATCAGAGCCATTCAAATGTCCTAGTAGGACAAATGTGTATAGGATAAATTCAAAAATCATCATGCTTTATTATATAGATGTTGAAGATTCATATGAGGTCTATATTTGTGAAGTCTATCAGGTATTCAATATATTTAAAAATATTAATTAATTGTTCAAATTTATTTAATTTGTGGACTAAAAAATTCATTAATATAATCTCTACTATACAGTAAAATCTGGCTTCTAATTATGGGATCGCAGAATTTTTCATATAATATGAATAAAAATATGTGAAAAAAAGAAAAAAATAAACAAATAGAGAGAAAAATAAAAATGGGAGAAAATAAAAAAAATTAAAATTAAAATTAAAAAATTAAAAAGATAGAGGAAGGTGGAATAATGGGATTATAGAAGGAAGGGTGAGAAAAGAAAAAAGTAAGAGAGAGAAGTGGGAAAATATAAAATGTACATGCAAGATATTTTTTGGAAAAAATATATCTCAACCGTTGTTTTATAATTTGAATAAATTTGAGTCGTCTAAATGTCATAGTAGGACAAATGGAAGTAGAACAAATTCAAAAATAATCTTGCTTTATTATATAGATGTTGAAGATTCATATGAGGTTTAAATTTACAAAGTCTATCAGGTATTCAATATATTTAAAAATAATAAGTAATTATTCAAATTTATTTAATTTGTGGACTAAAAACTTCATTAGTATAATCTCCACCACACACAATAAAATCTGGCTCCTAATTCTGGGATCGCAAAATTTGTCCATATAATATGAATAAAAATATGTGAACAAAAAAGAAGAAAATAAAAAAAATAAAAAAATAGAGAGAAAAATAAAAATGAGAGAAAATAAAAAAATAAAAAGAAAAGAGAGAGGAAGGTGGGATCACGGGATCATAGAAGAATGGGTGAGAAAAGGAAAAAGTAAGAGAGAGAAGGGAGAAAATAGAAATGAACATGTAGGATATTTTTTAAAAAATATATTCCAACCGTTGTTATATAATTTGAAGAAGGGAGAAAATAGAAAATGTACATGTAGGATATTTTTTGAAAAATATATCTCAGCTGTTGTTTTATAATTTAAATAGATCTGAGCCATTCAAATTTCTTAGCAGGACAAATGTATATAAGATAAATTAAAAAATCATACTACTTTATTATATAGATGTTGAAGATTCATATGAAATCTAAATTTATGAAGTTTATCAAGTATTCAATATATTTAAAAATATTAATAAATTTTTTAAATTAATTTAATTTATGAACTAAAAAATTCATTAATATAATCTCTATTATACACAGTAAAATCTGTCTCTTAAATTTGGAATCGCAGAATTTTTCATATAATATGAATAAAAATACGTGAACAAAAAGAAGAAAATAAAAATATAAATAAATAGAGAGAAAAATAAAGTTAAAAATAAAAAGATAAAAAGAGAGAGAAAAGTGAAATCAAACACCATAGAAGAATGTATGAAAAAAAAAAAATAAGAAAAAAAAGGGAGAAAATAAAAAGTATATATATAAAATATTTTTTAAAAAATATATCTTCATCGTTATTTTATAATTTAAATAAATCTACGCGGTTTAAATATCTAACTAAGCCAAAAATATGTAAGGCAAATTCAAAAGCAATCATGCTTCATTGTGTATAGATTATTAATGGCTAGACAAGGATCGTCAACGCCGGTTCTCAAGTCAAAACTAGCAGATAATTGCCCTCCATAAATATCCCACTATCCTCTGTTCCTAAAGCCTTTCGTTCTCTATCCCTTAGCGAAACCTCTCAGGGTTGCGAATTGCGAACCGCGAATTGCGAATCGTTAGGTAAGATTGCGAAATACTTGTATTGTTTTTTTTTTTCTTCTCTTTCTCTTTCCCTTTTTCATCATTATATGTTTAGGGTTCGTAATCTATGTTGTGTCTTTTATTATAATCGATGAAAATCAAGAGTTGTACATGCGATTTTTGGACTTGTTCTTCGTTATTTAGGATTTTTGTCTTGGTACTTGTTATCTTTCGAGTTTTTGTGATGTGTTTTGGTTGTTAGGGTTTTCCTGAATCTGTTATTTGCTGTTCTGAGGTTGTAGGATTCGAGTTTCATGATCATTCTGCTTTTTTTAGGGTATATATTTAAATTAAAATCAGGATTTTAAGCATATTGGAATTGTTTTTTGAGAAATCTATGTAGTATTTGGTAGCAAGGTCTTGAACCTTTTTGTTCATAAAAAAGTAAAGGTTACTTATCAAAAGGCGGATGATTGCTTTAAATTGTTGAAGTATAGTTTGCCTCTTTAGTCCTTAAAAGAAAATTGAACCTAGTGCGATGGCAAGTGCTCACCACCTCCACCCTTGTAGGCTTGTAGCGCGAGTTTAAGTCACGTGAATCAACCTTTGTACCCTACCCTGATAGCCTGATGAATTGGGTATTACTTATTTATTTATTTATTTTATTATTATTATTATTATTATTATTATTATTATTATTATTATTATAAGTGGGATAGTAACTTCTGATATGTTTGATAACTTTAGAAAGTGATTTCGATGTTAAAATTAATTTGCACTACGACTATCCAGAGTGATGTAGAGGTGAATGCCCGTTTTTAGGAGTTAGTAGTGCCTTATAAAAATGCATCTGGGTATCTAGGGGTACATATAAGCATATGTACATGTTAATACTGTTTGAACTCTTAACTTGACTTGGGAAATTTTACTTGTAATTCATGTTTTCATAATAGCATGAGTTTCTGTTTTATGTTTATCTACTGTAAATAAAATGTGAATGACTTTATTCCACAATCAGTAAGGAATATTTTGGTGGAAGTCTTTTTAATGTGAATGTAATGTAACTTCTATTCGATTTATGATTCAGCGTTGGATATTGTCACTTGTTAGATGTTCTTTAGAAATGATCTTTTAGAGTGAGAAGCTTGTACAGCGGGAAAGATGCAATTGCTTTTGAAGAGAGATACTTCCTACTGCTTTTAAACATTGAACTACACAAACCGAAATAAACAACAGAAGTGACATTGAAAAAGGAAGAAGTCCTCCGTTTTTTAATGATATAATTTTCTTGGAATACAAAGAAGTGTGATAAGATGAATATCAACTACAGATTGGTTGAAAACCATGCTGTCGGTTGGTACCTAAAGCAATGACCGGATTCCTACTACAAGCCAAGTAGCTAGGAAGAAATGTAAAGAATGAGAGTTGTTGAAACTAGCATATGGGAAAATGAATTGGCCAAAATAAACATGACTCTTGACTGAATCTGTAATCAGCAAACTCATTTTTTATGCTTTCACCTCCTTGGATGAACAGCCAAAAGAATCAAATACTGTTTCTCACTATATATTGCTTCATTTATTTAATCATATAGATGGTGGGTTAGGATTTTAAACATTTCCATCATCTGCATAATTTATGATTTAACAGATGAACTGATGAGTTTTTGATCATACTGAAGGAAAAGAGTGAGTTGAAAGATGGGTAAAAGGAAATCAAGGGCTAAGCCACCCCCAAAGAAGAGAATGGATAAGCTTGACACTGTTTTCAGCTGTCCCTTTTGTAATCATGGAAGCAGTGTGGAATGCCATATGTAAGTGTTTATTAAAGAAGTTGCCATGTGATCACTGTTGTGCATGGTTTGGAGCGTGTTATGTTTACTTGGCAATGAGTGAGGATTGTTGTACCTCAAATTTTTATGATGTCTTAATCTTCTCTTATTTGCGTTTTGGGATTTAATATAGTAGTAAAATGAGTTGATGCAGCTTAAGATTATCAAAGTTCACTTCTTTTTTTATTTTTTATGTGCAATATTTATGCTATTGTTTTTTGTACTGAAACATGAGAATTTATGTGTTTACAGTGATATGAAGAACTTGATTGGTGTGGCTACATGCGGGATTTGCCAAGAGAGCTTTAGCATGACTGTGACAGGTATACATTACTTCAAGGACTGAGTTTTGAGTTGTTGGAAATGACTTGGACCATAAAAGAAAAAAGAATGCTTTGAAAGTGCTGTAGTATGTACTCTGGGATATGGTGGGGTCAGGATTTCCATCCAATTTTTAGTGGCGGAATTGTAACTTAGAGAATAAGATCTCAAATTTCTGACATGATTTATGGAGAAGAAATGGTTGAAGTATTATTTTTTTTTTGGACAAAAATGATGGATTTGACTCTTTCCAATTTTAATAAGTCATCAATTTCGCACTACTCTGCTAGTGGTTGTGGCTAGCTTTGACAACTTAGGAACGAAGGATTAAAGTGGGAGGTCGTTAAATCACGAGTTTTGAGGTTGTGGAGTTCGGTATGGTTTGAGGGTGATGAATTTTTCCTTGGACAAAAGAGGTACATGAGATAAATTTATGTGACATTTATTGAAAAGTATAGGTTAACAATATGTGATTTATATTTGATAAATCTATTCAAATGATGTCATGTTCTAGGAATTTCTGTTACCATCTTCATCACTTCTCTCAGGAACAAAAACTACATAGATATTTAAAAAGGAAAAAAAAAAAATCAAATCTTTTATGCTTTAAGCAGCTGCACTGGTTAATATTCAGCGGCACACTTATCAATCAGTCATACTAAGTAGACTTATTTACCTACAGGTCCTATTGATAAATTAGTTGCATGTCCAAGTCCAGATGTTAGGGCAAATTAGTTTTTGCAGTCAACTTCAGCACATTGATTGGAGTATCAAAAGTTATGATTCGATGGGTGCTGGCTAATATATGGCATGGGTATTTGATTAAACAACATATAACTTGCTTCTATAGAACAAGAGAAGTTCTATTTTGTTGTTCCCTGGACTAATTTAAATTTTTTCGGTTTTTTTTTTTTTCTTTTTTTTTTGTTTCCTGGGCATGTTGTATACCTCTGGGACACACTGATGCTGTATTTGGATCGCTCTCTCCACACACACACACACACACACACACACACACACACACACACACACACACACACACACACGTGTATGCATATGTTTTTTCTGTGTGGTTTGAGATGTCAATATCATGCCACTTTTGCATGCTATTGTTTGTATGATTCTGTCATGGCTTTTGGTGTGAACTGACCTTACTTATTTTTTGTTTGCAGCTTTGACTGAACCTATAGACATGTAAGTTAATCTTTATTTGTTACATTTTTTCCCTTTTTGGTAGTTGTTTAACTGACATAACTTGCAGTGTTACATTTCCCCCCTTTTTGGTAGTTGTTTAACCGACATTACTTGCATGGTTTACAGATATAGTGAATGGATCGATGAATGTGAACGGGTCAACGCTGTTGAAGAAGATGATGGCGCTTAGGAGGGTAGTGCAGATGTGCAGAAGTTCTGGTTTCACCCTTGGGTGAAAAAGAGCAGAAGTCAATGTTTTCCTTCAAGGCCAACATGGGAGTATATAAATGTTTCGAACTATTTGCCAGACGTGTATCTGTAATGATGTTGGCATTTTAAGGACATGGTATCTGGTGAAATCGACCTAATATTGCTTTTATGTGGTCGTGTGTTGTATTTTAAGTTGGCGATACATCAATACTTGTTTGAGTACTAGCTGTATTGATCATATTTCTGCAGTTTTTATAAATTAATATGTTGTTTATGGGAACTGTTTGAGACGATTGAGTGCTGAACTTACTTCTTTTTCAAAGTTTTCATTTTACTTATTTATTTTTAGATATTGTTTAGAGATGCTGGTGTTTCAAATCCATGGTGCGGAGTGGTTGCTAAACAATTACCAATATCCCGAACTGTGATTCAGCTTTCTACACTATTCAGGCTTCGTTTGGGAACTTTTTATTTTAGTCAAAAAGTTACTAAATTAATTAAAAAGTCAACAACTCATACAAAAAAGTTAAAGATTCTCTTTTCTTTTTACTTTTTATATATTTTTTCGTAAAAAGTCAAAAAGTCATTCCAAATATATTAGTTTTTTTTAGTTTATATTTTAGTCAAATAATTAAAAAAATTATTAAATTAGTCTGTTCCCAAACGAGGCCTCAATATATTTAAAGAGATGTATTTGTCAGAAATTTTATGAGACGTCTGTGTAATTAGAAATTTTATGGGAGGCCTGTGTAATTAGCACTTAAAAGCCAAAACTAGAAGCACATAAGAAAACTGTGCTTCCAAACCGTTACCAAAATAATTTATGTAATTTTATGTTAAAGAATAGTGATATTTAATTTTTAAAAAATTGAGAATTTTAAACTTATGGAACGACAAAGTCTTGCCATGAATTTGAATTTTTTCCCCACTTTATACATTTTCGATATTTTTCTAATAAAATTTATTTTATATTTCTTCTTAATTTTTTCTTTACATTATTTTATTTATAAATTTTAAGATTCAAACATAACTTAAATGTATAACTTAAATGTGAATATCATTTAGTGTATTTGGTTTGAGTTTTCTTGATAAGTTTTTTGAAAATTGAGTTTTTTAGTTTTCTTGTTTTTTTTTTTTTAGTGAATATTTTTAAAATTTTAAACATTTTTTTTTACTTTTTTAGATGTACCTTACTTAAATGTATCTAAAAAGTAAAAAATTTGTGAAAAAATATTTTAAAATACTAATAAATACATAGAAATATAAAAAATGTACTGAATTCTTGTATTTTTTTAATTTTTTTTTTTGTATTTAGTGAATTTTTAAAAGAATTTTTTACAATTTTTTATTTTATTTTTTAGATGTATTTATGTTAGGTGTGTCTAAAAAGTAAAAAAATTGCTTAAAATATTAAAAAAATTCAATAAAAACAAAAAAATACGAAAAATAAGAATGTAGAATTTTCTGAAAAGTGTTTTTGAAAAAATGAAACCAAACAAGCTAATTGCTATTTTTAAATTACACTATAATATATTTTCTGATGAATACCTATAATGACAAATTATTATTGTCTTTTGATACCTATGTGATGAATTTATTATGTATACTAATTTTAAGAACAGAAATGCTGTGGTCCCCAGTGGAGGTGACCCCACCATCTCTGCTGTTTTTTTATTGGTATAAAATATATATATATATATATATATATTTTTAGCCTTCCTCTCACAGTCCCCCACGTGAAGGTGGAAGTGCTGGGGTCTGCAGCAAGGTTCTTTTAAGAATCATGCCTTGTTGTGAGGCTGAATTCTAAACGCATACATCATCCATAAAAAAAATGAATTTCATCATATATTTATAAGTATAAGAAAAAAAATTACATTTTGTTTATAAAACGAATAACAAATGTGATTATAAATTTAAACCACTTATTTTTTAAAATAAAATGTTATTTATTCATATATTTATAATTATTCAATGAAATAAATTTTTTATAAGAATAATATTTACTGTAATAATTTATAAAATAAACGATTTGAATCATTAGTCATAGTTTAGAATTAAGTCATATAAAAAGAGTATGAAAAAATATGAAGAAATAAAATATGAAAAAGTGTCTATCTCATTAAAAAAAAATAAAAAAAAAAAAAACACGACAAAAGGTAATTTATAAATCAATATTGAAAAAATTACTAAACTTTATATAAAAGAAAATTATCTTAAAATAGTTTGGAACAGAAAATCGAAAGTACCAAACGCCCCCTAAAACTTTGAAGCTTAATCCGATTCCACAAGGTTTGAGCCGAAGCCCAACGCCTCTCTCTCTCTCTCTCTCTCTCTCTCTTCCCCAAACTCCACAGTGTTCAGCTCTCTCTCTCTCTCTCTCTCTCTCTCTCTCACACACAGAGTTGGAATTGATCGAGGCTTCAGGAAGAGGAATCCATGGGGAGACCACCGAGTAACGGTGGCCCAGCCTTCCGCTTCAACCCAAATGAGGTTTTTAACTTCTCTCTATCTCTGCTTTCTTCTCTTTGTTTCTGCATAAATGTGAAAATTCATCCAAATGTTTGCTCAATTTTGTTCTTAATTTCCATAATCGTGTATTCGTTGTTGATATTCGTTGGAAAGATTGAGATTTGCTTTTCTTCAACAGTTGAAACCAAAATCTTCGAATTTTCGCGCCCAGGACCATGTTGTTATGTGATTAACGTTAATCGTAGTTATTTTGTTTTTTTATGTTTATTTATTTTGTTTTATTTTATTGGAGAGTTTTGTGTTTCTTCAACATCTTTGAACCCTGGAGATGCACACTGGAGATCTATATGTGATTCTATATGTTTTAGTTATTCACTAACAATTGACCCACCCCCATGAAGCGTTTTGACCCATTTAGGCCACTTGCCCGGCTTGTGCTCGGTAATTACCCGGTATGTGTGGGATGAGTGATTGTATGTACTGGGGAGTGGGGACTAGTCGGGCAAAGCCCTGGATACCCACGTTACCAAAAAAAGAAAAAAAGAAAAAATGATTGTTACATGAAAATTTCTATTTTTAATTCAACAAATTTAAAATATGCGACTTTATAAATAATTTAATTCAAATTTGTGTAAGCTTCACAAAGGGCAGATATTAAATCTCCTTGTATAAGATTAGGTAATTTTTTGTGTTTAGGAAGGATTACTACATTTTTAGTTTAATAGACAAAGTTAGCTTGTTTTGTTTTTAAAGGCAAACGCTGATAATTATCCAATTTGTATATGAACTAATTTTAAAAATTTTCAAATTAATTCAGATTTCTAGGACAACCAGAAGGCTGTAATAGTTTTGCCTCTACATTTTTTCTTTTGGGATTATGATCTTGTCTAGATTATGAAATTTTCAAGCTGACAGAAGCTTCTGGTGGTTAGTTTGGATCTGTTACGTTTTTGGGCTTTATTCTTTTGCTAGTCCATGAAATTTTATATGTATATGAGTAAAATGATTTTCAACAACCCACAAGCTCTAATGTGTTATGTGAACAGTTGTGTGCCACTGCATCTTCTTTCAAAAATATGGGAGAAGTTGTTCATACATAATTTGGAATGCATTCCAATAAAACCTCTCTATTTGGAATATGGGTTTGTTTAGTGCATGTGTTAATTGCTTTCTATGATTTAAGTCATTATTGTCTCTTTCTTAAGGTTGTGGAGATGGAAGCTATTCTGCAAGAACATAAGACTCAGATGCCAGCACGTGAAGTCCTTGTAGCTCTTGCAGATAAGTTCAGGTATGTAATTAATGTGGATTAATTTAATAATTCAAACACTTGGGAACTTATTGCTTGCCTCGTTAGTGTCATAAGTCAGGTCATGATGTGGTTTTCTTTGGTTACAGTGCTTCAGAGGAACGGTCAGGAAAGATTGTAGTTCAAATGAAGCAAGTAAAATATTTCTCCTTTACTGCATGTTGATGACTTACCAAGAATCTTTAGCTAATCTAGATTTTTGTGTAGGTGTGGAATTGGTTCCAGAATAGGCGATATGCTATCAGGGCGAAAGCAGCTAAGACTCCTGGGAAGTTAAGTGTGTTGCCTATGCCTCGGGATGAGTCAACTGTCGTGAGAAATGTCTCTCAAGCCCCTCAATCTGTAACTCTTCCTTCAGGTATGCTTAAAACTATTCCAGCTTCTTGAGTTTTGGCACATTTATCTTCTTAAAACTATTCAATCTGTAACTGTTCCTTCACCTATATTTACTGCAGTAATTCTGCTTCTAGTTTGTATCCGGGATTGATGTTGCTACATAATGAACCGTACTTTGGGTACTCAATTACCTTTGTGATTTCGTATTTATTTAAATGTTGTGATCACACCTTTGATGGTTGTGTTGCCAATATGCCCACTACGTAGTTATCCAAAAATAAATAAAAACATGGCTACTACCTTGTTACTTTGCAGTCTTTATTTGTGCAAGGCATTTCATATATATTCTCTTTTATAGCTACAATATTTTTTCTAGTTTGAATTGTTAACTTGGAGACAATATTGTAGTATCCCAAGGGATGGCTTAGTAGTGTAGGCTTGGGACTTAGGAGTTTGCTCCTCTGTAGGTCTCAAGTTCGAAACCTCATAGGTGCTATCAATCTTTGTGTTGGGCTGGTCCATACGGAGCTCTGCTCTAACTTTAATTGAGGCCCCTGTTAGTGGACGGTGGGATTGGTCCCCCTAGGAATTGGTCGAGATGTGTGTAGGTTGGCCTGGACACCTTGAGATATCCAAAAAAAAAAAAAATTATATTGTAGTACACAAATCTAGCCTAAGAGAATCCACTCACAGCATGAATGGCTTGGGCCACTAGGCATAGAAAGAAGCTTAAGACATGCCCAAATGCAACACCCATGCAGGAGGGGAGAAAACACTCTTAACCTTAAAATAAAACTCCCACAGCTAGAGAGGCTAGGGACAAAAAAAAAAAAAAAAAAAAAATGATTGAGAACTCTAATTTTGGAGCTCCCACCATGTGATGTGATGTTTATGCTTTCTTGTTTGTGTGTGTGTGTGTTTTTCCCCCTATGCCACATCACTAGAGCTCAAAGTAGAGCTCTAGTTTTAGAGCTCTTAATCACTAAAAAAAAAAATCCTCAAACAATCTCTCAGAACTAGAGAGAATAGAGACTCAACTTAAAACATATAACTAAAGAAGTTTGTGAACCCCTCCTTGCCCTTGCTTCAATGAAGTTGGTTGTTTGCTAGGGGTGAACATGGTTCAGTTTAGTAGGAAGTCAAGGACCAAACTGCTACTTACAGTTTCATAGAATTTGGAACTAAACCAAATCATGAAAATCATGGAACCATGATTTATAGCAACCTGCCATCATTTTGTGAGTTAACAGCTTGCTCTTAACTCCAGGGATTGGTTAATCTTTAGGAATTGATGAGACAAATTTGATAAATGAAACTGTGGGTAAGTTTTACATAGCCAGCTTCTCTGGTTCCAGCATTTTTCTGTGTCACTGCAGTGAGGAATATAGAATAACTCTTAACAACAGTTAAATGTATGGGTCCACTTACTCCTTGGTGCAAAGCAGTCTGCCTAAAATATAATCGACTTCTTGGTGCAAGACATTCTGCCTGTCCTCTTGCTCTTTACTGATTTATGAGTCTTAGTTTCTATTTCAAAAGACATCCTTTTTATGTTTTTCTTTGTATCTTGCTTTATTTGTTTGCCTTCTTGTCTTTTTCAGCAGTTCAAAGTGCAGGAAGGACTGTTTCAGATAATTCTCAGTTGGAGTTTGAAGCTAAATCTTCCAGGGATGGTGCATGGTTAGTATTCTGGCCTTTAAGGTTTAGAACTTCTGGCTTCAGGGTGCTGATTATTTGATGGTTGCTGACATCTTTTCTGATAACATTAGTCTTTGTTTGATATAATTAATTTTGTGTTCCCTTCCTCAGGTATGATGTTGCAACGTTTCTATCTCATAGATCTCTTAAGACGGGTGATCCGGTAATTCTTGAAAATGATTTGCCCTTTACATATTAATATAAATTGTTACAACGTACATAAATTGTTACAACTAACACGGAAGAGTTGAATCCTACTAATTCATTTTATTTCTTAGTTGTCCTGATTGTTGTTGTCAATTATTTTGTGCAACTGTTACGTTACGTCACATTATTTTATTCTTAAGGACGTACAATAAATTCTGTGCAAGTATTGTAAAGAGCCACACCAAACTGACACTTCATGGCCACTTCATCCAGTGGCATACTTGTTAGACCCTTCATGAACTATCAGATTCCACCTGATGTGTATGCTCTATGTGGTATAATGAATGGAGCAAAAGGGTCTTTGTTTAGGAACTTAGGATATGGTATACTGTGTTTGTTACTGAATTGTCCTCAAACGGTGTACTGTTGATGGGCAAAATCTGATACCTACCCTTAAACAACAGTAGTCTTTTTCCTTGAATGTTTGTTACAAACTCTGGTTCATTTATGACTTGCTCTTGTTTCTTTGCTAGCCTTTTTTACTAACATTATGGTTCAAATTCTGCTGGCCATTCAGGATGTTCTAGTTCGGTTTGCTGGTTTTGGACCAGAGGAAGATGAATGGGTTAATGTTCCCAGGCATGTCAGACAACGGTCTCTTCCATGCGAAGCATCAGAATGTGTTGCAGTTCTTCCAGGAGACCTCATACTCTGTTTTCAGGTGTGAATGTTTTTATAATAATACCATGGAATAGTCATGTATCTCAACTTAAGAAGTTAAATCAGGTCGTCAAAATCCTCTTCTGAAGGTTTTTTATAATTTTTTCAGGAAGGCAAAGAGCAAGCTCTTTACTTTGATGCTCATGTTCTTGATGCACAGAGACGGAGACATGATGTAAGAGGTTGTAGTTGTAGGTTCTTGGTGCGCTATGATCACGATCAGTCTGAGGTATACAACTGAATGTGCTTATGCTCTTTACTTAATGTTGTTTAATATACGAGTATAATCTGGGGTTGATTCAGCTAATTGGTTGGTAACATCTTTTGCTTTTCTTATTGTTTGTCAAAGTAGGAGCGGCTGTTGTAAGATAACATGTCTGTTTTCTTCTTACAAACTTTTTAAGAAAATTTAGCATTTTAGAGTTCATTTATTGTAGTGGATCAAGATATCTTTTTCTTTCTCATTGTGATTTTTGGGTTACTATTTCTCAGAGAAAAGGTTCAGGCCCCGTTTGGGGACTTACCTTTTTAGCCAATTAGTCAAAAGTTATTAAATTAGCCAACAAGCCAACAACTCATACCAAAAAGTCAAAGATTCTCTTTTCTCTCTACTTTTTGCACATCTTTTTGTAATTAGCCAAAAAGTCATCCCAAACATACAAGTTTTTTTTACCTACCTTTTTAGCTAAATAGCCAAAAAGTTACTAAATTAGCCTGTTCCCAAACGAGGCCGATAAATGATTTCAAACAGTAACTGCTGCAGTGAGTGAGTATGGTGCCATGGGCAAATGTCGTGGAAACAACTTCCAGTTGACATTGTCTCTTGAAAATTTTGTTTAGTTAATTATCAAAAAAAAAAAAAAAATTTTTTTTTTGTTAAGTAGTTTCTTCTAGATGAATGTGGAACCTGACTAGTTGTCTGTATAGACTTTAAAGTAGCTTTCTTCAATCAGTTGGATGACAGAAACATGGGTTTTCAATGAGCAACTTAAATTACTACTAGCAAAATCAGCAGAAGTGGGGGATGACCAGGGTGCATAGTTTTTCATGCCTCAATGAAGTGATGTTTTGTTGTTCTCGATTCTAATTGAAATGGGTTTTCTTCCGCATTATTTTTTGCAACAGCACTTTGCACATTCTCATTCATTCACAAGCTTTTACCAGAAATAATTCCTTTTTTTAACCCTTCATTGAAAAAGGAAAAGAAGACGTCTTTCATTTGTGTTCTACTTCAACATTACACAGCTTTTTCAGGCATGATTTTTTATGTGCTTTCAACTTTGCATCAAATGCAACATACATGCATTAAAAGACATTCTAGCTTACTGTTTAGACCTATTTAATTTACTGCATGTAATGGTGCTTATATTTAGGTGCTTCACGTTGGCTAACATTTATTTGGTTCTTAATTTTTCCTTCAGGAAATTGTGCCTCTGAGAAAGGTTTGCCGGAGACCAGAAACTGATTACAGGTTGCAGCAACTTCATGCCATAAACGAATCAGGGTCCGCGAACCAGCAGAAGGGCGGTGATCCTCATACGGGCAACACTTTGAGGGTGTATCCTCCGATTGAAACACCACCACAAAAGCAGCAAAAAGTAGAGGTACGTGCAGAGGGTGCAGCAATGGTTCCCCCTGCTTCTCATGGTAATGTGGAAACTAAAGTTCCCCCTGTACCTATGGAAACTAAAATTCCCCCTCCTGTACCCACGGAAACTAGAGTTCTGCAACCCAAAAATCCTGAGGTTAGCACTGCTGGTAATGTGGGAACTTCAGTAGTCCAACCATCTAATGTTACGTTGACAAGTGATGTTGCCACAAACACCATCACCGGTGGCTCTGGTCAAAATATGTCGCTAGGATAGGCGTGAGTAGTTTGACGTCGTTTGTAACTTTCTTTTGGATTGTTATTTGAATTTTAGATTAAATTTCTAGTTCAAAGTTAGTTTAAATTTAGTTCAAATTTCTTCTCTCTAGATGGTGGGTAAATTTTCCAGTTTTGGTGCTGTCCTTTCAACAGCAAAATAGTGTTTTTCAACCCAGCTCACTACAACTGAGTAAGGGTTCTCCCTTAGGGTCTGCTGGATTACAAGTCATAGGAAAGAGTCAAGAGAAAAGGTTTGGGCCAAGAATCTTGTGTTTCCAATTACTTTGTTGTTCCTCTGTCTCAAAACACTTACAGTATATCGAATCATGTGAGAATTTTGGGCGAGATTTTTACATAATCCACTGGTTGCAAGTGTTTTGAGACAAGAAGTCTTGAGGGATTTGAGACAGGACAACTTGTGCCGAAAGATTGCAATCCTGTATTGAGAACTCAGTGGCATCTTCTGAAACCCTTTTAAGAGATCCATATGGTTCAGTTACCACTAGGACATGGGATTGGGTAGAAGATGACCAGAAAACAAAAGAAGATTTTAGCTTTGTTCTTTTATTTTATTTTATTTGCTTTCACTGCAAGAGGCAAGGGATCTATGCCTTTGCTTGGCTGCTGGGAAAATCAGGAAGGCAGGGGAACACAGAAAAGGAAACTGATCTTGCAGTAGCAGAGCCAACTTCTAAATGAAATGAGAAATTGTTAATGATGTTCAACAGGATTTTAGTGTTTTTTATTTTTTAAAATTTATTTATTATTCATTTTTTTTATGGGTGCGAGATGGCTAATGGTCATGAGAAAGCTCTGATGACAACCTTAGGACACTCTTGACTCCTTTGCACTCTACGGTTTTCGAATTACAAATGAAAAGTTGTTTCCAAGGCAAAGTGTGCAAACAATTTCCACAAAAGAAGAGTCAACCTGGAAAACATTTGCAAAATTTCCAGTGGATTGTTTTTTAATGAGAAAATTTGCAATATAAAATGAACCCATTTTGTGGGCTTCCTGTCTGAATAATTCGATAAAGCAAGCCATTCACTTTAATTGCTAAATAAATTGTTTTATTCTCTAATAGTGGTATGTACTCCCGTTACTTCGGATATTACAACCATATGGACTTACTTTTGATTCGAGATGTTATAATTTATAAATATTTAGGATTTCTAATACCAGACACACAGTATACTAGTTATAATAGTTTATTATAAGTTAAATGTTAATAATTGAAAAGTAAAAGTGAAAGATATTCTCTCTCATTTTGTAATAATTAGTTTTTAGATTAATTATAAGCAACACTCTGGCATTTTTATTATAATTTTATTTTTTTAATTATTTCATTTTTAATTATAATAATCAATATTATTTACTTTAAAATTAAGTTATAATATCACTTTTGAATCTGTCTATAAGCAATTCATATAAACAATAATGTTTTGTTCCCCGAATCTTTCTTCCCTGAATCTCCCGACTGCTTAAGACGACGTCGTTTTGGATTCTCTTACCGGCAATATATCTTACCGGTAAGATAATTTTCATTAAATAATTCTCTCGTAAAACAAAATTATCGTTTAAAACAATGTCGTTTTGGATTCGAATAAATTTAAACTTAGAAATTTTCGAACTACGTATTTTCATATAAATTACCCAACATCCTATTATCTGATAATTTTCACACAAGGCATCCTATCCCAAGCTCAACTGCTTTTGCCAAAACACATCAATGCAGTGAAGAGTGAGTCAGAGGTCTTGGCCAAAAAAACATAGTGAGGGAAAAAATTATAAGTTAGTTCAGTGCGTCACATGATAATATTTTTCATCAATTATAAATTATCATATTTTTAAGCACAACCTCGTGCCCAGATCAACCAACACGGACGGCTATAAAAACTGAACTACCGCAGACACAAAATGCGTCCACGCGACTCACCTCTACGCCCAACTCTCCTCTGTGGTTACAATTACATACACGTCCCCCTCGTCTCTCTCTCTCTCTCCAGCAACTGAATTAGACTACGAAACCCTAACACTCACCACTTGGCCTAGTTCTCTGCATGCTTTCAAGTTTCTGATTCGAAACCTCAGGACTTGTATTTCTGCTCGTTGACGATGCGGTTGTTATTGAGATTCAATGGGTTGAGAAATGCAGCAATTGGAGGTGCCGATTCCGAGCGGTGGCTTTGTTCGCCGTCGTCTTCGAAGAAGCTAGAGTTTAGGTGTATTGTTACTAGCTGCAGAGCCGTGCTTTTGCCGCGGTTCGGTGGGCCTGAAGTCCTTGAGCTCCGTGATGATGCCAACGTTCCTGATCTCAAGCCCAATGAGGTGCTTGTTCGCGCTCGTGCCGTCTCTGTTAATCCTCTCGATACAAGTGTAAGTTCCTAATGCGTTTTTGTTTAAATTGATCACTTTTTATTCACTTTTATGTCTGGTTTGGTTGCTGATGCATTAAATCTTGATGAGATATTGAACAGTGTGTTGGGAATGGGAGGAATTTGACTGAATTTGATGGAATTGGCATTTGAAAATGGAACTTGATATGTTCGGAATTAATGGAATTTTAATTGAATTCTGCTGAATTTGTCCAGCTCAGCTAAGTAGTGCGAGGTTTATTGTCCCATTACTTGGAAAATTATGGAATTTGATAGGTTTGGTGTTTTCATTTTTAGAAGTGAAGGCCATAGTTATAAATTATATATTAGTTACTTAGAGCATCTCCAATCTTTCACCAATTTTTTCATCAAATTTGAATCCAAATTCAAGTTAAAAGCTTGATTTGATATGAACTACTCCAATCCTTTTATTATATTTTCATCAAAATATTTTTTAAAAATTCCCCTCTTATCCCGACTTTATGTTTCATCAAATTTGATGAAAAAAAAAATCATCTCTAATGCTTATCTTTTTAAATTTTCAACAAATTCAAATTTGATGAACATTTGATGAAAGGATTGGAGATGGTTTTTGAGTACTTTTTCATCAAATTTAAATTTGATGAAAGAAAAGGTGAAGGATTGGAGATGCTCTTGGTATTTAACATTTAGATTTTTCCGTTTCTTTCCTTTTTATGCTCATCCAAATGGAGTGTCAAGCAGATATATATTTTCTTTAGTGGATCATTATAAATATAATGCAGTAGCAAAGAGTAAGATAAGATGAGATTCAATTAAATATCATTTTGACCTTTTACATGAAATTAGATTAAGCGACACACACCAACTTGGAGATGTAAAAGAATATATATGATGATGGAAGTAAAGTGTTTCTCTCTTGATGGAATGTTTTTGGTGGTTAACAACGCCCTTGATCCTTTATGAGAATGCATTTTAACAAGTACCACTTGCTTTGAAAGTGCTATTTGGAAAAAATTAGTGGAGTTTAATGTGGGTTGGATTGGTTAATTTATCTTGTTTTTGGAAGTTAGAAGATACTATCAGAATCAAACTCACTCTTTATTTATACAATTTTAGGAGAGAATACTGGCATTCTTCATGCTGATGTATGAATGTCTTATGGAAAGAATCATGTTTGACATTTGATCACTGACCTCAGCATGATACGACTTATTTTAATGCAATTGGATGGAACCAATAGCAGAAGAATATTGTTTGAAGCATCTGAACTCCATATTAATCATTTGTCTGATAAGATTCTATGTAAGAAAAACCTAGTTTTCTAGCATGGTGATGTTCTCTAGAATTTTGCTCATGCTTAATCCTTAGGTACTGTGCTTTATCTTTGGGAATGTAAATCTGCTACATTTTGTTTTTTTTTATATAAATCACATATTGGAGTTTGTATTTATCCAATATTACAAATTTTAATATTTCCAGATGCGATCAGGCTATGGTCGTTCCTTATTTGAACCACTTTTGCCACTCATTTTGGGTCGTGATGTTAGTGGTGAAGTTGCAGCTATTGGAGCTTCTGTCCAATCTCTGAGTGTTGGGCAGGAAGTGTTTGGTGCACTGCATCCAACTGCTGTACGGGGTACTTATACAGACTATGCAATTCTTTCAGAAGATGAACTTACTGCAAAACCAGTATCAATCTCACATGTGGTATGTCTTAAGAGTACTTACCTTTCCTGGCATTTTCACCTACTTGTATGATCCAGCTTTCTCATTATGATATCATTTATTTAGTTTACCATTTTACCTGTCAAGTGTTATTCAGATGCATTTGATTATAAATTGCAATTTCACGGACCTTTTATCAATTATTGTGACCATGCAGGAAGCAAGTGCCATTCCGTTTGCTGCTCTGACTGCATGGAGGGCTTTGAAAAGTACTGCTAGGATAACCCAAGGGTCTGCTTGTAATTCTGAAGTAACATTTTGTTTTGGAGTGTAAATTTTGGTGAAATATATAGGTGTTTATAATATTTACTAAGTATGTTTATATCAATAATATCACAAGTATTTTATAGGTATTTAGAAGTTCCACTTCTAGTTGCTTTCCCTCTGCATTTGGGAAGACAAGCCATGGCCTATCTGGTATTCCTTGGAGTCATCCTAGTTTATATCATTGTGGAGTTATGAAAGAGAAACATTTTGTGAGATCCCTCATCATCTCATTCTAAATAAAGAGATATATTTTAATTTTCTTTGAAAGCCATATTGTAGTCATATTATCTTCATTTATTTGGAGCCGAATGAATGACTATTTTGATTAGATGTTCATTTATTGCTTGTTAAGTTGTTATAAAACTAAAATATCGTTCTGAAATTTTAGTAATGATGACACATTGATCTTAGTTTACAGTTTGTCAACAATAAAAATAGAGAATTAGAAGACACTGAGTCAATTACAATATGGTTCTCCAGATTGTCATACTAATGAATATGCTTTTGATTGCTATAATCCTTCCCCTGCCCCCTCCCAGTTTGGTGATAAAGCATTTTGTCATCCCAAAATGTTTCATGGCTTTGTTGTGTTCAGTGTTCGATAATTTCTGTGTGGATTGTGCAAGATTTTTGTGTGTATTTTCTCATGATTGCATTTTCAATCTCATCTCTACAGACAAAGGGTGTTGGTGGTTGGTGGAGGAGGAGCTGTCGGTTTTGCAGCAATTCAGCTTGCAGTAGCTGCAGAGTGCCATGTTTCAACTACATGTGGAAGTGGAAGTATAGATCGGGCTATGGCAGCTGGAGCTGAGCAGGCTGTGGACTATACTACTCAGGTGATGATCAATAAAGAGCGCATCTCGTTTGTTCCATTGCCAGTTGGAGATTTTGATGCTTGTATAGCGTGCCTGTTTTCCATTCTAATCTTTGGGTTGGGTATAACATTTAAATTTCCCCCCATAGAGTTAACCATTTTCTTTTTTTAATTTTTTATTTATAGGACATTGAATCAGCACTAAAAGGGCAATTTGATGCTGTTTTGGACACAATTGGTGTACTGGAGACGGAAAGGACAGGCATCAACCTTTTGAGGAGAGGTGGACACTACATGACATTGCAAGTGAGAGATGGAAACTTTAACTACATTACTTGCTTTTTTTCACTAATATGGAATCTTCAGATGCACGTTGACATTTCAATAATTTTGGCTGTCTTTTCCTGTAGGGGGAGGCAGCATCACTGACTGACAGATATGGGCTGGCTATAGGGCTCCCTATTGCTTCTGCTATTTTGCTGAAGAAACAGATTCAATACCGATATTCTCACGGAATAGGTACAGAAAAACCTCTTTATAGCATCGTAATTTGATCAGGTTATTTGGTGGAAATTGGATGTTAATGACTGTTGTTCTAAATTGTGAGGTTGTGACCCTAAGATTCATTAGAAGGAGAAACTTGAAGCTGAAAACCTGAAATTTGAGATGGTGGAAGTTTGTTTTGAGTAAAATTTTCACAGTTTGCTGTTAGTGCCAGAATCCAGCGGCAATGCTTTTTTTACATTCATGTGAATTTCTGCTAGCAGGTTGTCTGAGAATAACCTTTTTCTGTCTTAAAGTTCCTTCAATTTGGATTACCCCCAAAAGGAAAAAAAAAGCTCTTGTATGAGTAACATGTCAAAATTTTACTCCTATGAGTAAGCTCTTGCAATTACGACTCTTGTCAAAATTTGGCGTTTCATGGCACTTCATTCTCCAAACCTAACAAGAACAATTCATAATGTGATTAGACCCAAATGCGGGCTACTTATATGTGCTTGGGATGTGCTCGGCTGCCTGGATGACTTTGTTTTGTGATGCAGCTTCTTGTTCTCCCGTATCACTTTGGCTATGAAACTTTGTTTGTATAGGATCGTTTTTGTTTTCTTCTTCTCTGTTTTGAGTTCCAGAAAGTGAAACAAATGTTCGTGATCGTCTCCTTCTGTAATTTGTTCCATTTTAGTTATTTTCCAGCTGTGTATGCATGGAAATGCTTTTACAATTCCTTTAGCTGTGCAAGACTTCCTCTCTATAGGCTATGATATTTCCTCTAGTTGTCAATTGGACCAATATATTTCTTTTACTTAATGGTGCAGAATATTGGTGGACTTATATGAGGGCCGATGCTGAAGGTTTGGCTCAGATTCGTCGGCTCTCTGAGGTCGGGAAGTTGAAAATTCCTGTGGAGAAGACATTTCCCATTACACAGGTGAGGGAGGCTCATGAAGCCAAAGATAAAAGGCGCATTCCTGGTAAAGTTGTTCTGGAACTTGATTGAATATAGACAAATCCATGAGCCCAAACTGATATAGTTCACGGGTAGAATCATGAAACAAACTTTAACCAGCCTTTTTTTCATTTTTGTTATTTGGATTGGAGACTGGAGGCTGCATTTGCCAGTCCTCCCCATACAATAAGTATGATCATCTTGTATAGGAAACTGAGTGGGATTTTTGTGAAATGAGCTTTTAAAATTTTAATTGGCAATCTGTAAATTCTCAGTGTCTCTTCTTTTGTTGATTCATGAAGCGGTTAACTATCGTGCCTATGAAATTGTACTGCTCCATAACCCTTGCCCTTTATTAACTCAACACGGGGAGTGATAGATGAATATTAGGTCCTTTCTGCCAGTCAAAAATACTTTTGATTTGGCTTGGGATTGGGAAGGAATCAAAATCATCAATCTACAAGTTCCAAAACTAGAAGGTTCACTAATTTCTTTGTGGGCTTAGGGGTCTTAGCTAGTGTTGCTTCAATTGGGTTTGGGTGGGAAATCTGAAACTTCTAAGCATGTCGAGGAAACTTCTTCCCTTGGCAAGGCGCTCCACTTCTTCCAGTTTGAGCTTCAAACATCCCACCTCTTTCGTTAAATCCTCGTTTCTTTTCGTCATGGCGTATACACAGCCAGCCAAAAACCCCAACAAATTTTTATAAAAATTAAAAAGAGGGTAATAATTATTATTAATAATTAAAAGTGTGACTAAATTTCATGTAAGTGGTTACCTCGAGTTCTTGCCTGTGGAGTTCCTCCTTCCTAGCTTCAGCTCTGGAGTTTCTTTGAACCTCATATATCAAAGCCAGTCCTGCAACCTACGTGTCAACTTAATAGCTGGTTTTGGTCAGTAAGAATCTTAAAGTATATATATATATATAATTTTTAGGTTTGGTGATGGAACAAATTAATAGAAGGAATTATTGTGTGGGAAATATGGGGTTATGTATGGTGGTGTTCGGTGAGAGAGACTGACCGAGAACACAAACAATTCCCCAAGAATATTGGAGGCAGCTTCAATGGCTCTTCCTTCGTTCAGAGGTCGGATCTCAAGCCCGGTTGAATATCCATAAATGCGCCTTTGTACCATGGTTGAGAAACGATGGTTTGCCTGCAATGCAAAAAAACATCTCAACCACCTTCTTGTAATGTTTTTATACTATTATTACTTTTTAACAGGCATGCATGCATTTTTTAAAATATCAAAATTAAGAACAATAATATTATAAATTCAGAAAAAAAGCATTTCGAAAATAAAATGTATTTAACAAATTTATTTTGATTGTGATGCACATAACACAAGTTTAAATCCGTATCTTAGACTTCATTTTCAATTACTTCTTAGAATACTTACATAGCTTTTTCTAATCAAGAATGAGTTCTTGAGTTATTCAGATTTCTTCGTCCTCATTTTCTGCCCATTTATTTACATTGGACCTGATACAGGCTACCATTCTATTGCTCTTACATATTTAACTTCTCTTTTGTTTTTTTATTTAAAGCTTAGAGAAGCTTTTAAATACAATCAGTCTAAAAATATAAAACCAAGTTCCATGTACACAAAACCAACCAAAAACGATCGATCCCAAGAACCAAAATCCCAATCCAAACATATATATATATATAGAGATAGAGAAGACCTGGGCGAGGTTGATGATGAATTGTCGAAACTTGGGGTGCAAACCAGCATCTGTTTTGAGCCTAGCAGCGATGGGTTTGGAGATAGTTCTAATGGCTAGTGTTCCTAGCTTCATAACTGGTAATACTGCCATACTCTTTTTCTTTGTTACATCTAATTCTACCATTACTCTCTCTCTCTCTCTCTATATATATATTATATAATATAATTAATCTTCACTTCCTCAAATCTAATCTAATCTAATCTAATAAAAACCAAACTTGAATAAGGAATTTGGTTTCTTGATGAGGAAGAATACCACGTGACCATCACTTTTGGCTCATTCCAATTCTTCTTCCAACCAACCCTCGCTGTACAAACCCGGGTCAGCTCTAACGGGCGGGCGCTCCATGAATAGATCCAAAAAATCCAGCCCAGAATTCAGTTCTTGATATTTAAAAAAAACAATAAAATTAAAATAAATTGTTTTGTAACAACTATATATATTGCTTAAATAATCAAAAACTAACTTTTTAAAAGTTTTTTTTAGTCTTTACCAAAAAGAGCCCCAATGTAATACAAACTAACAAAATTTTTAAGTTTTTTTATTCATTAATGTGACATTGATCATATTCAATAATATTAGGATGATTATATCATTTTATCATATTTTATTTATGGTACACTCACGCTAAGAGCATTTTTAACCCACTAGTCATATAATGTTTGTTAGTTAAAATGCCTAGTATAACTTACTTTTTTCAACTCTAATATAATAGGCATATGATTAGTTATTTTGGCTTAATTTATATTCACTAGTTATATGTAATTAGCTTTCGAAAGGTAGGCAAAATGTATTTAATCCTTATAACAATTTTCCTTCATCTTTGTTGATGATGTGACATTCTATAATATTGATACTATTTGGATAAATATCTAAAATAAAGAGCATGCTTGGAGTAGAAACATAAAAAAAAATTGATAAGCAAAATAAAATGTATATTTTATAATAATATTTAGAAAGGTAAATGTCTATTAACACTGGAGATGCTATAATTCTATATTAATGATAATTATGTGAGATCTATTATATTCATTGTGTCACGCAATAGAAATGGATCCTATTTCAAAATTCAAAATTTTATTATTATTACATAACAATTAATAAGCAAAATGTATTAATTTGTAATTTTCCTCACCTTTGCAAAAGCCAAACCCAGCCCACTAGGAAAATTGGTGTGGAGGACCAAATAGTGTAACGGAGGCAGAGACAGTTAATGTTTGAAGCCCAATATTTTCTGAACTGACCCAATGTAAGAAGCCCAATCTTGGTTGACCACACAAGTTTGTTCATTGCATGGACCACCTGATCCTTCGGCGGGAAATTCTATTTACACCAAAAAAATCATTAGGTATCCTAATTTTCTTAGTATTTAATTATTTAGAATTTTATGTTACTCTCAATATATCTTATAATTTTTTTCAAATTACCGTTCAAGGTACACTCAAATAAAAAATCTTTTCAAAATTAAAAATTCTAAATTATACTATTTTTGAAAATCCTTTCAAAAACTTTTAATTGTGTTTGGTTAGAAGATTTATGGAGAAATTTGAAAAGGAAAAGAAAAAAAAATATGTGAAATTAAGTAAAATATAAGTATATTTTATTTACATTTTACTTACTATTTTCATTTCTTTTTTTAAATTATTTTTCAAATCTCACCACTAAACACGGTATTATATTTTAAAAGAAATTTCTCTCGTTGAAGTTTCATGAGAATTTCACGTACGGTAACCCACTTGGCAATGAAGAAAATCGGAAAAAGAAGGACGGCGAGGTAGAAGTTAGAGGCAAAGCTGATCATCAGAGTGAGAAAGTACGAAGGGATAGATTGAAAAGGCATTGGAATGACTTTCATTATTTGATTCTGCAATTTTTCGAGGAGCCACAAAAATGCCTGCTTACAAATTGACAAAAAGGTGTATTTCGTTAATGTATTAATATATATCCGGTTATTACTTCTTAAAAAAACAATAATAATAACAATCTGAGTTTTTGTAAATCAACCATTTTTTTATTCAAAATTTTAATTTTACTTTTTCTTATTTTCTTTGTTGGAGAAGAAGATGGAGAAAATTGAATATAAATAATATGTACAGTGATTTTGGTGTACTATTAAAAACATATTATTTTATTTTAAAATTTAATATGTATTGTTCTTATTAATAAATTTACATTAAGATATTAAAATATAATAGAAATTAAAATTTTAATTAAATGTTCTAAGGCCCTGTTTGAGAGGAGTATTTGGACTATTTTAATAGTCATATAAGGCTTGGTTTGAGAAGTGGGTTAATTTTTTGACTTTTTTGATTTTTTTAACTATTTTAACATGGGGTTAAAAAGTCTGGTTTGGGAAAAGTTTTAAACTTTTTTAGTTTTTTTTTATTTTTTTGTAAAAAAAAGAATGTAATGATTATAGATTGAATGTGATGTTTTGTCATATTGGAGTTAAAAAGCCTATTTTGATTTTTGTGGTTATTTTAGCCCTAAACCCACGTCCCAAACAACCCCTAAGACAAAGGCCCCTTTTGGGAAGTGGGTTATAATCAACTTCCTAGATTATAACCCACTTCATCTCTTACAAAAAAAGCTGTTTATAAGCAACTTTTAATCAAAAAGTTGATTATAACCATCTTCTTAAAATAGTCCAAAATAGATTATTTTAGTCAAATAAAACAAAATGTCACATCTAAATCATAATCATTTTATTTTTTTCTTACAAAAGTTTAAAAAGCTAAAAATCTCTTCCAAATGAGACTTTTTAATCTCAAACTAAAATAACTAGAAAGCTAAAAAATTAAAAAATCAACTCACATCCCAAACCAACCCTAAATTATTATTTTGATGTAAATAGAATCATCCTCCTTCGGCAGGTGAGAAGCAGATGACTCCCTACCTAACATATATCACCTTTATTCAAGAACTATGATATATAGCTCTAATAAACATGAGAGCAGCTAGTGTGTTTATTTACAAAAGTATACGTGTTATTCATTTGTTTAATAATGAATTATAGGGAATGGTTTCTGTCCAATCCTTAATCGGATTGGATCGTATTGTTGGGCTCGTGAAGGTTCACCACGGATCCCGTTTTGATAATCTGAACCGTTTCAATGTTAGAATTCGTCGAGTACTATATGCCTGTAAAAATTCACGTTTATCGGATATTGATAGCTATGTGATCAAAACAGATTTTTGTCAACCGTTAATTTATTTACCGTTCATTTTTTTTTATATATAAAACTGATTTGATCACATAACTATCGATATCCGATTAACGTGATTTTTTTATAGACATATAGTACTCGACTAGTTCTACATATTCAACGGTTCAGAGTATCAAAACGGGACCTATGGTGGGTCCCCATGGGCCCAACAGCACGGTTCAGTCCGATTAAGGACTGGACAGAAGCCATGCCCTAAATTATATGATTATAATTATCAAATTCATTGTTTTAAAAATAATAATAATTTCCATAGATAACTCTAGAAAATAAATGGACTGAATGATAAAATTATAACTTATTCTGGAAAGTAGATTAAAAGTTAACTTTTTGACCTTTTTTTTACTTTTTTTTTTAAAAAAAATGTGTAAAAATTAAAAAGATGATGTGATCCAAAAAAAATTAAAAAGTCAAAAAAATAACGTTTAACCAAATTTCCAAAAGAATAAAGCTTGGTAGCTCGAATTTGGGCTCCCCTAATCCCCCTAATGCCCAAAACGACGTCGTTTTGGGCATTAGGCTTTTTTCTTTCTTTCTTTCTTTTTTTTTTCTTGCCATTTTCGTTGACCTGTGCAGGGGAAGGGGAAGGGGAGGAGAGGGAGAGGGAGAGAAAGAGGGAGAGGGAGAGGGAGAGGGAGAGAAAGAGGTCGCCGTGGCCGTCGTCTCCGATCCGTTGCTGTCGTCTCCAATCCGTCACAGATCCGTCGCCGATCGCCGCGCCTCCGCCTCCGCCTCCGCCTCCGTCGCCGATCGCCATGCCTCTGCTCGTCGCCTCTGCCATCGCCGATCGTCGCACCCCTGCCTCCGCCTCTAGCCCATTTTTTAGGCCTCCTCCAGTCCCCCTCCCCTTCCCCTTCCGTCTTCTTCTTCCTTCTGCTAAAAAAAAAAAAAAGAAATTAGGGGGATTCGGGGGAGCTCGTTTTCGAGCTCCCTAGCACGGTTGTTTCCAAAATAGGTCATATGTGATGAACGCAAACAGTTGTGAACTTTAGAGAAAAGCTTGTTTGGTTTTGTTTTTTTGAAAATAGTTTTCAGAAAATTTTATTTTCTTGTTTTCCGTATTTTTTTGTTTTATGAAATTTTTTTTTAATATTTTAAGAAAATTTTTAATTTTTAGACACACTTAGGCCTCATTTGAGAACAGGCTATTTTAGTAATTTTTTGGCTTTTTACGAAAAGATGTGTAGAAAAGTAGAGAGGTGATGTGACTAGTTTTAGTTGGCTTTTTGACTAAAATAGCCAGTCTCCAAACGAGGCTTTAACATAAATATACATAAAAAATATAATTTTTGTGATTTTCTTTAAAAATTCAATAAATACCAAAAATACAAAAAAAAAAATGAAAATTTAATATATTTTTTGTATTTTTATGTATTTGTTAATTTTTAAAAATATTTTCTCACAAATTTTTTACTTTTTAAATACATTTAAGTAATGTGCATCTAAAAAAATAAAAAACAAAAAAAAAAACTTAAAATTTAAAAAATATTCACTAAAAATAAAAAATACGAAAAATAAAAAATTCAATTTTTAAAAAACTTAATTCAAAAACTCAAACCAAACACATTACGTTAACCATAAACAACTTTTTTTAGGCACTATGGAAAATGCTATGAACAACCCTATGGATTGTTATTATTATTGAAAAATGTTTAAAGAATGAATAAAAATTTGTAGAATTATTTTAGAATATGTAAAATATATAATGAGACTACAAATATTTTGACAACATATAATTATTATCAACAACTTAAGACCATTATTAGCAAGACCCAGTTGTCAAAAGGTCTGAAAAGTCCAACATTAATGCTACAATTATCAAATTAGACAAATTATAAATAAAAAAATATATACATAATTTCATATTAAAATGATATAACAATGATTTATTTTTTTTAAAAAAAATCATATTGATAGAAATTTATTTCTAAAATGATAAAAGTCAAGACAATTACATCATTCTAAATATAATTTTATTTATATAGCAATTTAACATCACTACATTTTAACAAATATCTCTATAATTTTTTGTATCAAAAAAATAAAAAACAGAAAATTTCCAATTTCAGCTTTCACCACAGTTGTTGAGTTGGCTTTTGAGCCATCAGCTGAACAGTGAGCTGCCCTCAGAAAGCCCAAAATATGCTTTAGCCAATTAGAATGAAAAGTGCTTTTAATGATTTTTAGCTTTTTGCCTTTTTTAATTGGTTTGTTTTTGTCTATTGTGGTGTTAATGTTTTGGTCAAAGTCCTCCTCTTCAAGGAACCCTTCTCTGCCTTGACCACACTACTTGATAGTTGGTTTCCTTATCATCATCAAGCCCATTAAACTACATCAGAGGACTATTGAATTGTGTGCCAACAACCCACAATAACAACCCTGTACTCCACCATTAATAACCTTCCATATCAGCCAAATGCGCATGGTTCAACCTATTTGTAGACTTGTCAGTGAAATAGATTGATCAGGACGGAAGTTAAAGTGGGATTAAACGCAGGGAATCTGAGCTCCAAAACACTTTTCCATCACTCACGCGCTCACACTGCGCAGCTTTCTATGCGAGGGTGCGTGGGTAGCATAGTACGCAGCACATATCTCCGCTGCCAGCGTGGCTTTTGGTTTTACTTTACTTTTCACACCCACTCTCACCACTCGCGCGTACACTTTTGTTTTTAATAGTAATAATAATAAATTATTGAACTCGTTAAAAAATTAGGAAAATAAAAAATTTCCCTAAAAAAACTCCCCCTAATTCCCATAATTTCCATTTTTGGCAAACTATTTTTTTTTTCTGTTTTCTTTTTTTTTTTTTACTTGAAATGAGAATTGTGGGGATTCGGGGCCCCTGGATTCAGGGGCTGAATCACGATCGAAAAAATTATTTACAATTAATTGGTTGTATCAACAAATCAAAATTTAGCAATACAACCTACACATATGACCAAATACAGAATCAAATAACCCAGGAGGTGTGGTAGAGTGGAAGGGACTCCTCCTCCCTCAACCAAGTGTCGGGGGTTCGATTCTCACCTTAGGCATAGAGCAACCTTAAATCCCTAGGCCAGCTGTCCCATCCTTCGAGGTGCCTACAAACCAGCGAAGGGATTAGTCTCCGCGATCGACGGGGGATACCCTGGGGAGACCTAAAAAAAAAAAAAAAAAAAAATACAGAATCAAATATAGAAAGTGTTTCACCAGATGATCAATCGAATGATTAGAAAATACCATGACAGTCGCGGTCGACAAACTCTAATCAAGATGATAGTTGCGGTTGACATTATGACAGCTGTGGTTGACAAGTTTTAGCCAATCGTCCAGACCGGCCAGATGACTAGATACACAGTTTCTATGTTCGGATCTATACTCGGTCCTCTGTGCACCTATACTTTTTGATCAAAATTTCATATATTTTGAAATTAGTAAATTTATTAAACTTAAATGCGGATTGATAAATTTATATATATAGGTTGTCTAATTCAGATCGATTAAAATCCATTTAAGATTAAATCAAAAAAAATAATCAGCTTGTTCGGCTCTAGTTTTCAAAAAAAATTATTTTTTTTTATTTTTCGTATTTTAATATTTTTAATGAATTTTTTAAAATATTTTAAGTAATTTTTTTTAAATTTTTAGACACACCAAACATAATAACACTTAAAAAGTATAATGTTTGTAAAAAAAACTTTAAAAAATACACTAAATATAAAAAAAAAAAATTAAAAAAATGAAAATTCAATATATTTTTTTGTATTTTTGTGCATTTATTAATTTTTAAAATATTTTTTTCACAAATATTTTACTATTTAGATACATCTAAGTAATGTGCATCTAAAAAAGTAAAAAAAATTACTTAAAATTTAAAAAATATTCACTAAAAATAAAAATAAAAAAACGAAAAACAAAATGCTCAATTTTCAAAAAACTGAAACTAAACACAGTAAATAATAAATTAATTAAGCTTTTTACAAGAATGAATTTACGATCCTCTTAAACTCAACTCATTTATACTTGTAAAATTTTGGTGTTCTTTCATAACAACAAAGCTTTTCCATAAGAATAATAAACACACTTTACTATAATTAAATTCCAAATAAGGGTTTGATACATGTTATGATAAAATCTCTTCAATTATGTCCCTCATAATTAATTATACATGTAGGGTTACAAATGAGTCGAGCCGAGTTGAGTTTTGCTGAGCTGAGCTCGAGCTCAACTTGGTTTGCTTATTGAGTTCGAGCTCGACTCAATGGGTCCGTTTGGGAAGGGCTCAAGTGGCTCATGAGCCACAAAAGACAAAACAGGCTCATGAGCCACAACAGACAAAATATCACATCCAACCCCATAATCATTACACTCTTATCTCACAAAAAAAGCTAAAAAAGTCAAAAAGCCAAGAGCCCTTCCCAAACCAAGCTTTTGAGCCCAGGCTCATATAGCCAAAAAAGCCAAAAAGCCAAAGAGCCAGCCCACTTCCCAAACGGAGGCTAAGATTTTTTTAAGTATTATTTAATATATAATACTTATATATTTATTATATAATTTAAATAAAGATAAACAAATCGAGTTTATTTGAGCTCGAATTCGGCTCATTTATTAAATGAGCCGAGTCGAACTTGCTCGTGAATAGTTTGATTTATTCACAGCCCTATAAATGTAACACATGCCACATCTAAGTAAAGCCTCTAAAATGTAGAATTTTTTTAATGAGTTTGATCATTTTTATTTTTATTTTTTGTTGGGAAACATACCCAACATGTAACATGAGCGTATTAATGATAAATTTTCTATAATATTTTAATTTTCTTAATAACACTAGGTTGTCTAAAATCAAATAATAAATATATTTTTTATTGGTATAAAGATATGAAAAACTAAAACCAATTAAACTAATACATTAATAACACAATAATCGATTATAATTAAATTTTGATTTTCAAATTTGGTCACTCTAGTATTATTGTATTTTTCATAAGCATTACTATTATACAATTGGGTCATGCTAATCACACTCCAATAACTTGTCAATAATAGGTATATATATATATATCTAAATTGTTATTTAGAATTTTAAAATAATTTTACAGATTTTAATATATTTTTTTTAATTTTAACATTTTTGAGTAAATTACAATACACTCCCTAAACTTTGTTTAAAATATGAATTGCTCTCTGTGGGTTGGAAAATTTCAAATATATCCCTGTCAAAAAATTTTATTTAACAGAATTAATTTAAAAAGTGAAATTTCTAACTGTTTATCTATATAATAATAAAATTATCTGAATTATTAATTAAATAAAATTTTAATATTATTAAAAATTATTAATTAATTTAATAATTTATTAATAAAATAATCTATTTATTATGAAATTAAAAATTTTAAGAGACATAATATAATTTTTAAAATTATAAAAAATAATTTATAATTTAAATAAATTTCAAAATGTGTATTTATAAAGTGTACCAAAATTGGTCGTGCTGGTGACGGTGGAGGGAGAAGCGTGGGTCGAACATGCTGTTAGTGTAATTAGAGTCGCATCATTAAAATTCATGGATTAGGGAATTTTTTTTTTAAAGTTATGGGGCTCAAGCTCTAGGTAGTCACGTGCTTCCTTGGATTCTTCTGTCTCACCTCGTCCCTATCGACTCCCCTCGCCAACCCAACCCCCCATGTGATCTCCTCTTCTCTCAAACTAACTCCCTTCTTCTTGTTTCTTATTTTCGACAATGCCACTGTTTCGCTGTCGCCTGATTTTGACCTCTGAAAAACGGCTGCCTTTGGATGTGTGGCCAACCAAAGGCTGCTGGACCGGTGGTGGACCGGCGGTGGTCGGGGTGGTCAATGGGAGAAATTATTGATTCCCCATGGAGGGAAATTTTGTAATTTATTTGGTTGTATATTTTGAAAATAATTTTAAAGTTTGAGATTATTTGATATTTTGTTGTAATTGAATAGATATATGTGAAAGAAAAAGTAATTGAAAAGGAGAAAGAAGAGAGAGAAAAAGTGATTAATTAATGTGCAGGAGAGAGAATGATTTTAAATTTTTAAAAAAAAAAATTACAATCAAACAAAATTTTTAAAAATTTTCTCCAATTTTTTTTTCTCAATACCAAATCAAACAAGGCCGAATTGTTTCTTATGTTTAAAATAGATATGTCACCTTATTAGAGATCTAATTTTAATATTCTTAATCATTATTATTGAGGAATAGTGAGTTTTATTATTTATTTTTATTTTTTTTATAAAAAAAATTAAATATTAATCTAAACATAAATGACACAAAATAATATTCTTAATTCTGGATCAATGGTTGATTGATTGATACTCCCAAAGAGTGTACGATGAGAATTTATGGTACGTCCACGAACAAATTTGTATGATGTGTCAATTTATATTTTATTAATACTTTATTCATGCAAATTTTTTCCTCCCAACTCCTCTGAATGAGAGTCTATTAGGGCCCTGTTTATTTCACTAGATATAAAATAAAAGATATAATATAATGTGTGATTTAGTTAGGATATATAATAAATAAGATATAGGTATTGAATAATATATCCTTCAATTTATGTTTGTTGACTTTATATATAAGATTAGATATATATTATCCATGTTTATTTTACAAAATATATTATGGGATATAAACAAATAATTTTCAAGATTACCCTCATAATATTGTATTATATTATATTATATTAAATTCAAAATTTATATTAAATAATATAATATTATATTATATTATATTCAATAATATTTATATTAAATTAAATTCAATAATATTATATTATATTAAATTTAATAATTATATTATATTAAATTCAAAAAATATATTAAATTATATTATGTTAGATAGACAAAAGGGTAAATTGGACTTTTTAAATCATATCCCAACCAAGGGATATGATATAATGGGAGGTGGTGGTATTGCATATCCTCCACTTTTGGAGGATATACAATCCCATAGTATATTATATTCTCTTTGAAAAAAAATTGCAAACATGGGATATGTGGACCTCACATGATATAATATCCAATCTCACCCTTTATATCTTGGAATCAAACAGGGCCTAAGGGAATTAGGAAAGGAAAATTAGAAAAAAAAATTGTGTAAATTAATCATTGCTATTTGTATTTTGTTAGTTATATAGTAGTATTTAGAGCACGTTTGGCATAAAAAGGCTAAAGATTTTTTGGTTAAAATAATCACAAAAAGGTAAAGTAGGCTTTTTAATTTAATAAGATAAAATATCATATCAAACCTATAATAATTTTATTTTTTCTCTCACAAAAGTCAAAAAAATAAAAAAATCTATCCCAAACGAGATTTTTTAACCCTAGATTAAAATAGTCAAAAAACTAACCCATATTATAAACGAACCCTTAATATATATAGCTTAGATTCATTCCACATATAAATTTCATGATACATATTTTAAATTTTTGATATTTACTTTTATTAAATTAGTTTTAAAATTTTCAAAAAAAATTATAATTGTTTCTAAAAGACAAACCAAACATGACCACTTCTAATTTTATTGAAAATTTTTATTTTTACATAAAATTCATATAAAAAATTAACAAGACTGATGTGGTAATATCGTTATTCTAAATAAATTCAATTTCAATGGTATTTTGTTTGAAAGTTACAGGTTCATAATAAACCATATCATTATATATAATTTTTTTTATTTGTATAACATTACTCTTTTTTTTTATTAACTCTAAACTTAGGCTCCGTATGAGAAGTGGGGTTTGTAACTAAATAGTTAAAAAAATTAATATAAGTTATCACATTATTCTCTTTATTTTTTTTATATTTTTTTAATAAAAATCTAAAATATTAACAAAAATAGTCAGTTTCCAAACGAAATCTTATAATAAATTACACCAAATAATTTCATTATTCATAAAATAAAATAAAAAATTAATACTAAGACTCACTATTTGGTTGAGATTTTTTAAGATAAAATGAATAATTAAAAAGCAAAGCTAACAACACTTTTTTTCCTAGTTTTAAATAATTAACTTTTTACAACTTATTTAAATTATTTATATTTAATAAATTATAAATAAAATTTGCATCAAATAGCTTAACATAAACTTATAAATTAAAATAAATTATAATAACTCATTCAAAATTATAACAAACAATCCATAGTAAGTCTATAATATACAGTAGGATATGTACCGTATACACTTTATATTTAAAAAAAAAATGATATTATTTCATACTTTTTAAGGTTTGTTTTGTCAACTCGCTTAAAATCACTTTTTGATTTTTTTTAAACTTTTTGAATCATATTATCTTTTTATTTTTTACATTTTTTTAAAAAAAAATTAAAAAATTAACTTTTAATCTATTTCATAAAGTAAGCCTAAGTCATAAATTAAAAAAAATCATAATTAAATATTATATGAAACATAACTAAATAACCTTAAAAAAATATTATAACTTAAAAAAAATATTAGAGTAAAGTCAGTAGTTTTGGTGGTAGATTAGATTGGTAGTCAGTAGCCAATACTGATGTTGATTGGAGGGTTTTATAGCTGAGATAGAAATATGTGTAGTGATTAAGGATGTGTTTGATTTGATTTTGGGTGAGAAATTTTAAAAAAAAAATAATTTGAAAAGAGGGTTTAGAAATTTTTTTGGTTTATTTTGTTGTATATTTTAAAAATAATTTTTTAAATTTAAATTCTATTGATGTGACAAAAAAATATAAACAAACAAACATAAAGATTACATTATATAAGGATCCTACCATAAAAACTCCTAAAATTTTAAAATTAGAACTCTCATTTAGTTTTGTTTGAATATTATGCTTTGTTCTTCCATGATGTTTTTTAATGTACAAAAAAAAGCTTATATAATTCACTTGATTAGAGAGTTTCAAATCAATCAAGCTATATTGATAAAATGGAATCACAAAATTCAGCATAATTTGTTTGATGTGTAATGGGTCTCGTAAATGTGTACCACTCATCTCATGATATAAGATAATTTTATTTATTTTGTGATTAAATTTTATTTTTTTATTTATAATTTGAACTTCATGCTAAATAAAAAAAATATAATAATATATTAAAATATCTATATATATATATAGATTTTTTTTTTTTATTTTGTATAAAAAAGTTCATTTAAACATCAATCGCACTACGTAGCTTGGTTTGGAAGCCCTCGAATGGCCCAAATGTTTTCACCAGTTGCCCAGACTTTGCGTGAAACCACGCTCATCTCTCTCCTCCATTTCTGAAACACCTCACAGTTCTGCTCTCTCTCTCTCTCTCTCTCTCTCAAACCGCACTAACAATCTCTCGTTCATCACTGCCAACCGATGACGATCTCTCACTCAGCGCCGCCGATGATCTCTCTTACTCATTGCCGACGATCTCCCTCGCTCATCGATGAGAAGAAACATCTCTCTCTCAAACTGATGATCCCCGACGAGAGTAAACACGAACCAAGAAGATAGATTTTACTTGAATCAGTTGAAATTTTTTTTATTTTTTTGCTTGAATCAGTTGAAAATATTTTGATATGGGATTGAAGATTCTTTTTCTTTTTTTTTATGAATTTGGGATTGTTGATTTTTATGAGATAGTTTTGATTAAAAATTGGGGACTCGGTGGTTGTCAACGGTGGTCCGCCATGAAGAAACGGAACAAAGAGAGACAATGGAGAGAGAGAAGACAAAGCTTGTTGATGCTGTTGCTCTGTTTTTTCTTTTCTTTTCTTTTGGGTTGATTCTTCATTTTTGTTGATGCTTTGTTGTTGAACTTAGAATCTCACAATGATTCTTCATTGTTGTTAATCGTTTTGTTGATGCTTCATTGTTGAAACTTATTTGTCTTCAAATTATTTTTCTAAACAACATAGCACTTCTTTTGTATTTTCCTTTGCTTTGTCAAAACATAAATGTTTTTGGGGTCTAAGAAACAGAGAGACGGAGAGAATAGATAAAAGGCAATGGGTGTGAGTCCAAGAGGTGAGATAAAAGGCAATGGGCGTAAATCCAAAATTCGGGCCATTTGAGCTCGAAATTTTCGAGCTACAAATCATTTTTGTTTAAACATTTTCAACAATTAGGTGAAACCATGCTTGAAGTTGAAGAACAACAAACCTTGTTTGATTAACCTCTGCAATAATTTATTTGGTTAACCTCTGCAATAATTTATTTGGTTATTTGATAATTAGGTGGCCTAGTGTACCTACTTTCTTAATCCTCTACAATAATACTTTACACTCGTTTAGAAATTAGATGAATCAAACTTGAATTTATATACCTAGAGCTCATTTGGGAAGAAAAAGTCTCAAGTTTTTTTAATTAAAATAGTCATAAAAAAATAAAATAGATTTTTTAGCTTAATAAAACAAAATATCATATGCAACTCATAATTATTATATTTTTTTTCTTAAAAAAGTCAAAAAGTCCATCTCAAACGAAACTTTTTAGCGCCAAATTAAAAATTTTAAAAAGTCAACTCACATCCCAAACAAACCCCTAGTTTAAATGTTCTTATGTTATGTTTATATGTTAAATTTATCAAAAAAAAAATAAATAAATAAAGAACTTACACGTTTTTTTAGTGAGTACGGAAATTATTTATTTATTTATTTACAAATCTATTTATTTTATTTATGCACCGTAACCCAACCAATCCAAAGTTTAAAAAATAAATAAAATTATTTTCCTATTTTCTTTCTTTTATGCACAAATTAAATAAAACAAGTATAACATTAAATTAAGTGGTCTATGCTTCTCCACTCAATTGATCTTAAGTTGGACATAGCTAATAAATCTCACATGGTATTGAGTAAAGTATTGAAGTAGGCGAGTCAAGTTTTTGTTTTAAATCTGTTTTTATTTCCCATCTCCCTATCACATCTTATAGCGTAACCAAAAATAATAAATTCTATTTAATACAATTGATAATAACGTATCATAACGTGTTGTTATGATAGAGTGGCGTTACATATACTAATTAGTGTATTAATTACTGTACCAATAATAGTTATGACTTTATTATTGATCTCACACATTATACAAATTACAAATACTAAAAACATCTTAAATTATGTTACATCATCAATTAATACATTAATTAATATATATAAAATTACTCGTTATGATAAATCAAATCTTTCTAATTAAGAATTTTTTTTCAACTTCCCAATTTAAGTTGTAAGTTGTGAAAAACATACAAAATTGGAGAAGCTCAAAGAGAACTCAATGGGCTGACCATAGGGTTGACACACCTCTCTGTGAGTCCACTTTGGGTGAAAAGGACAGTTCTACTACTACTGGTCCCTAACCAACCACGAGGGATCACATGGATTTTTGTTAGGAAGATCCAAGGGGTTACTACTGCCAAGGGAAAATGACTTCTCCGCTAACACTATCAATCGAAATTAATATTTTTTACATATTGTCACATATGTTGACATACAAAAAAATTTATAGACATAATTATATAAATAAATAGTAACTTATTACAATTACTTGTAGAAAAATTGTAAACATGTAAATTTTTTTATAAGAATGATGTGACAATATCATTATTGTAAATAAATTTATCTTTAATAATATTTGTTTTGAAATGAATATTTTATAATAAATCAGAATATTATGTATAAATTTTTTTATTTGTATAACATTATTTGTACTTGTATACGCATCAATTTAAATTCTGAATTGGAGGGAATCTACCTCCATTAAATATTTATAAAATAATTAATTGTGTTTTGTTATATGGCATATACATATATTTATTTATGAGTAAAGTGAATCAATATTCATAAGAGATTGGGCTAATAATCATAAAAGGTTGGCATGTTGATTATTAGAGGTGTGCTCTCATGTATTCACTATTTATCAATTCTAAGGGATTAGCTTAATAGGTGTAATTTGGAATTTAAGAGTGTGTCCTTTCTATATTTTATGTTCAACTCTTATTAAGAGCAATTTGCTCCTTGGAATCACATCCGCTAATTCTGCCTGAGATTTGTTAGATTTACGTGGAGGGAATGGTTTGTGTAAATTTCAAAATTAGTCGCGATGCGCATAAATTGACCCGGTTATAAAATTATCAATGTGCATAGATAAGTGTGATATTTTATTAAAAATTTAAGATAAATGAATTAAATAAATTTTTTATTTGATTAATTTAGTAAGTTAATTGTTGAAATTAATATTTAGGTCTCGTTTGAGAATATTCTATTTTAATAATTTTTTAATTTTGTATGAAAAGATGTATAAAAAAAATAAAGAAAAGTGATTTGACAACTTAGACCATCTTTAATGGTTTACCAGATGGTTTCACCAAAACAGTATCAAATTGGGAAAATGTTAAATGTTTCACCAAACTAAGGATCTGGAAAACTTTCACCAATTTACTGTGAAGTAACGTTGGACGGGACCCACCGGACGATCGACCGGATATCCGATTAATCGAACAAACAGATCTGGATTTTGATATGCTTTGAGGATGTGGGTGTTCAATATACTACGAGTTGCCTCACTTTCTTAGGTCTTTTCAGTCTAATCCCGACGACCTATTCACTCCCACCACAAGGTCCTTGCAATGGCTGAACAGTCCTAGAAGCTGCCTTCACAGACCACCCACCATAAGTACACCAATCGTCTTGCTTCCGAACACAACTCTCTTTCTTATTATAGGTATGTGATAGATTGGTGGTTTGGTCCTTGTATGCTAATTCTTGAATTGCATGTGGAGTATGAGATTATGTTGTGTTGTAAGGAGTAGATGAGATAGGGATTTGGATACGCATGTTGCCATTGTTTTGTATGTACTCTGTTTTTTTCTTTCTGGGTTTTCTAATAGAAACTCTAACTTTTTCTCTAGACTCTCTAATTTGATTTTTATTTTTTATTTTTTATTAAGGTCAATTGGTATCCATGGGGTGAGGAAGCATTCGAAAAAGCATTCTGGGTTTTAATTTCAGATGCAAACTCAAAGTGAAATATTTGCACTAACTGGTCGACAGGCCGGTCGTCCGTCCAATCGACTGGTGATTTGATAAAAAAACAAAATCTCTCTGTTGGAGCAAGTAATATCAGATAGAGGAATTTGTCCTTTTTTTATTCAGATTTGATGAATTTTTTGGTGAACCGTTGAAAATGCTCTTATAGTAACTTTTTAACTTTTTGATTAAAATGTTTAATTGACCAACAAAAGCTTAGGAATAAAAACATCTCTAAAAGTGTATCAATTTTTTTTATCAAATTTGAGTAAAAGTTTCATTTGATATTAAGTATTCAAACGGAGAGTTTTGGAGCTTCATTAGAACACTATCGACTGAATAGACGACTAGGTGGATGTTCGGCTGGTCGACTGGTGAATGTTTTTTTTTTTTTTTTTTTTTTTTTTTTTTTTTTTTTTTTTTTGAGAGCATCTCCAATGGTTCTGCTATATCAGTTGCCAAAGCTAAAAAATGACAAGAATGGCAAAAATGAGTCTCCAACGGTCTGCTATTTCACTTGTCAGAGATGGCAAATGCCATATGTGTTCTCAAATTTGACAAGTGAAATGGCATATGCCAAGCTTGCCAGATTAGCAAAAATCAGATCGTTGGAGACCCAATTTTCAAAACATATCAATGCAAATTTCTGTATACCGGATGATCAAAAAATTGTTCATGACAGATATAAAAATTTGAAGACAGATATATATTTGAAAATATATATATATATATATATAATAGAAAAATTGATGAAGACATATATATCAAAAAATTTCAAAACATATAGATGGAGATCAAGACATATATGAGTATGTATATAGATGGAGATTGTACCATTATTTCGGAGAGTGCACAGATCGGAGGTAAGGATTGAGAGGGAGACAGAGTGAAACCAGAGAGAGGGGGTTCCGATCTTGGAGGAGAAGAGGGAGATCGGGTTCCGATCATGGAGAAGATCATTGCGGAGAAGGGGTTCCGATCATGTGGCCATAGAGGAGAAGACAGAATTTAAACGGCCAAGGAGGAGAAGACATATCATGTTTGATTTCGGCCATGGAGGAGAAGACAGAGTCAGAATGAGAGGGAGAGAAAGAGCCGTGGAGGAGAATGAGAGTGAGAAGAGAGTGGATCATTTTAGATCATTCTAGATGTATGGCCTCAATGTAATAACATAGCCGTTGGGCTCTGTTTGGTTTGTTTAACAAAAAAAAAAAAAAATGAAATTATTTGTAATAAATTGAAATTATTTTTAACAAAAAATTGAAATAAAAAAATTGAAATTATTGAAAATTGAAAAAAATTGAAATTTCATGGTTTTTTTTTTTTTTTTTTTTTGTGTGAGTATTTCATACTTCACAATGTAATATTATAATATTATAATAAAAAGACATTAAAATAAAGAACATTTTATTAGAACATTGTATTGAAATTTTATTAAATGAATAACATTGTATTAAATGAAGAACATTGTATTGAATTTTTTTTTCTTCCAAGTTTTTATTTTTTTTAATTTTTTATATTTGTCTAGTTGGGAATAATATAAATATATAATTTTTTTAACAAATAAGTAAAAAAATGTCACAAAAGACAAAAAATAAATAAAAATAAAATCACAAAAAACCTATATCCAAACAACACCTACAAACTTGAAAGGAAAGTTGATTGAGATTTGCCAAAAATAACAAATGACCATTACTATAATTTGGCAAAATAACACTATTTATTGTCAAATTATAACAATAGCAATAACAAAATAACAATAATCATTGGAGATGTTCTGAGGTGGTTGACCGGATAGTACAATTTTTTCATAAATTTTTATTTCAAGGTGATCATTCGAAAGAATATCCATAAGGATAGCAATAACAATGAACAATGATTTCATCAAAGGTACATTTATTTTTAATTTAATGAAATAAAAGTAAAATTCTTAATTTAATACTTATTTAATGTAACTGTTAAAATAGAATTTTTTTATTTTTTATTTTTTTATCAAATTTAAGCCGGGAGATGGTGTAATGGAACCCTCGTTAACAATAATCGTTACATTGGGCTAAAGACAAACAGCATTTCGTCATCTTCTATTCACCTTTTTTTCTCTCTCTCTCTCTCTCTGTCTCTTCGTCACTGCATCTGTATCTTTCTATCTATCTGCACTAACAACCCTCACCATACATGTTCTAATCACACACCTCATTTTCTTATCGTATTGGCGTACTTGTTAGCTCTCTCTCTCTCTCTCTCTCTCTCTCTCTCTATCTGTGCAATAAAATCAATCATCAGCCATTTTTATGGTTGTTAATGGCCGAAACAGAGCAATAATGGACTCATCAGAGAGACCCCATCGCACTGCCAGCACAAGCAGTACCAGCGAACTCTTCATCTGCTTCACCTCTCGCCTCTCCTCTTCTTCTTCCCCGTCCATGAAGATCTCTTCCAAGTCAATCCTCAGCCCAGGCCGCGCTCGCGACGCACCCATCTCTCTCCCCACCTCTCTCAGCCGCCGACTAAGAACAAACGGCAGCCTCAAAGGCGGCCAATCTCCCATGTTCCCCACCGGAGCCAAGAAACGAGGCTGCGCTTTCGAAAACCCAGAGCCTTCTTCTCCCAAAGTCACCTGTATTGGGCAAGTTCGAGTGAAGACGAAGAAACAGGGGAAGAAGATGAGGACACGAAGAGGAGGGGGTAGTGGTGAAGTGAGCTTTCGGAGAATCGAACAAGCTCGTGAAGGTGTGAATAATCAAAGTCATACCCAGAATTATCAAGCGACGAACAATGAGTGCTTGCCTCATAGGAATCAGAGGTGGGTTCACTTGCCATTGACGATTTGTGAAGCTTTGAGGGCATTTGGGGCTGAGTTCAGTTGCTTGTTTCCTTGCCGATCTTCGTCTTGTTTTTCGACGAGCAAGAGGGAAAAGGAAGAGAAAGCGAATGGATCGAGCGAAGAGAGTGGTCAGAGTTCTTGCGGGGCTGTGTTTGCGAGGTGGTTGGTGGCATTGCAGGACGGTGAGGGAGGGAAAGGGAGGGAGATTGAGTTGGTGGTTGGAGGAGGAGAGGAGGACGAGGAAGAGAAGACAGAGAGGAGAGAGAGGACTTTCAGGAGACATGCGATGGAAGAGATAGAGATCAATGATGAGGAGAAATGTGAAGTGAAAGATGGTGGTGTTGTGGAGGAGGAGGAAGAGGATGGGGGAGTGAGCATTTGTATACCTCCGAAGAATGCTCTGTTGTTGATGAGATGCAGATCTGATCCGATTAGAATGTCAGCTCTTGCTAATCGTTTCTGGGAGTCACCTGGTCTCAACGGTGAAGAAGAGGAAGAAGATGGAGAGGAAGCACATGAAGATGATTCGAGACTAATGGAGGATAAGGAGCTGGTTGAAGTGTATGAGAAGATGGTTTCAACTGAAGCCATTGAAGAACAAGAACAAGAGAACCCAGAAGCAGAAGCAGAAGCAAACGTGGTTATGGAGGTAGAAGAAGATGAAGCAAAGGAAAACCCAGGAGAGGAAAAGTTAGAGATCAATGACGAACTACCAGCAGAAGAAGAAGAAGAAGAAGAAGAAGAAGAAGAAGAAGAAGATCAAGAACCAGACCCAGAAGTCCATGAAGCGAAAGAGACAGTGGCTGCAGAAGAAAATGAAAACGATTGTTCATCTGAAGCTGTTGTAGATCCAAAGAACTTCGAAAATGAAGATCCACTGTTGATTCAAGAGACAGAAGAGGAAGAGATTAGAGCGAGCCATCGCTCTTCTTCAGTATCGTCCGTATATTCAGATTTAGCAGAAGAAGAAGAAGAAGAAGAACTAAAGGAGAAAGCAACATTGGAAGAAGAAGAAGAAGAAGAAAAAGATGTAGAGAAATCAACAGAAGAGAAAGAGACCGAAGAGGAAAAGCCTTTGAAAGGCGAAGAACAAGAGATGGTGACCCATGAGAGATCCGAATCAGAACAAACCCAGAAAGAAGAAGAAGAAGAAGATAGCATAGAGTCAGAGGAGAGAAACGAAGAAAGCGAACCCAATGTAGAGAGAGAAAGTGAAGTGAGAGAAACAAGTTCATTGTTGCCGGACTGCTTGCTGTTGATGAGATACGAGCCCAAGCTATCAATGGAGGTTTCCAAGGAGACATGGGTCTGCAGTGCCGACTTCATCCGATGGCTACCAGAGAGACACGTCAACCCAAAGGACGATGCTGATGAACCGAAGCAAAGGATCAGCACTGACTCTAATCCTCCTCTACCGCCGCACCACCACCACCCGCCGCGATCCTCCTGTTCTTTGCCGGCCGCCGTCGCTGGCGTGTCCATGGCGACGATGATAGAGCAGAAGCTTGTGAACGCCGTGGCTTATGAGCCGTTCGTGTTGACTCGGTGTAAGTCGGAGCCGATGAGGACGGCGGCGGCTAAGCTTGCGCCGGAGACATGTTTTTGGAAGGATAGGAAGCTTGAGCCGCATCGCCGAGCCACGATTGGTGTTGGAGCCGCTGGGGTTGGGTTTTGAGCCAAGCTGATGAAAAGGGTATCTAATCTATCTACTAGGGAAAAGGAAACTACTGGAGTGTTACTTTCTAGTGCTTTTTTACTGCTCTTCCATGCTTGTACATTTTTTTTTTCTTTATTTAATTATATTTTCAAGCAATTGTTTTTTTCTTTATTTTTTTAACTTTAGCTCTTTATAAGTTTATAATATGAAGTAGCTTGTTGTCTCTATGTTTCATCCATTCCCACAAGCATATTTTTTATTTTTAATATATCATTTAATGAAAATCTTACAAAGCTGCATTTAAGATAGATTTAATTTTAAAATAATTAAAATTGTAGTGTATTTTTTAATAAATTTTTAGACATTTGGGCACATTATTATACATTTTTGACAAGAATATCTAGATCATTATACATTGACCACTCATTAGTATTTTTTTAAATTCCTTTTTACATTGTGAGAATGAAAAAATATCAATATGTTAAAAAGAATTTATGCAAGGAAAGGGAAAAGAATTAATGAAATATAATGTTTTTTAGTCATTTACTTTTTCCTTATATGTGTATTTTCCAATCACAAATATCTTCTTCAATTCTTGATCTAAACACATCTATCAAGGATTTGAATACAATCAATGACTCTTATTAATCAAACTGGAGGGCAAACATGAATAAATGTGCATAGTTGAAGTTGAACATAGATAATTGTAGCATTTTACATGTTGTCATTAAAATTGAATAGGGTAAATTACATAGACACCCTTTGAGATTTGATCTAATTATTACCCATCTCGTGATATTTTGAAAATTACATTCTCACCCTTGTGGTTAATAGTCTCATTTCACAAATTTCTCTACTTATATAAAAAGTAACAACTTCTAATAAAAAAACAGAAGAAATTATATTAAAAAAAAGAGTAATGGTAAGGGAGAAAAAAAGAGAAAGTAAACCAAAGTAAAAAAAAAAAAAAGAGAGTGCATGAATTCAATGTTTTCATTCCGTCTAAATAATTACAATGACCGGGGGGATTAGTGTAATTTTCCAAACGTCAGAGAGTGATATGTATTAAAGCCAAACCTCAGGGGGTGTAAGTGTAATTTTCCCAATTGAATAAATAGGTGATGGATATTGACATTATCTCATACTTAACTAACCAAGTGATTCTCATATTCATTTGAAACAATCGATTAATTAGAGCTCGATGAACTCAAAAAAGCATTTAAAAAATGTACTGCATGAATTTATTTTAATAAGACTTGCACAACATCAAAGTTGAAACTATATATACTGTATATTTTATTTTATAGATACCTAAGAATTTTCAAATTAAATAAAAATTTGACAACACCACATAAAGAGGCCAAATGAAATGTTTTCTTAGCCTAGTCACGTGGCCCATGAACAATGATAAGCACAACAAACCAAATACTGTACAAGTATGGATGTTTATTATATATATAGAACAAAATCTTGTGTGTTCTCTTATTTACAAGCATCAAAGATTGCAAGAACAGTCTGCTAAATATAATAAAAATGGACAGCACTGTTTGGCCCTCCATGGAGTTTTTTGCTCATCATTTTCCAATAAATGATAAATAAATAAATAGTTAAACATGTCAAATAAACCCTTAAAAGGCAACATAAATTGGACCTTAAATTTGTAAAAGGATTTGTGTAAAGAAAAAAAAAATGAAAAGGATTTGTGAAAAAAAAGAGCTTCTAATAACTTAAGTGGATCTATCAACATGAGGCATGCAATATTGGATTCATTTATTTTCTGATCCAATTTATTGAAGGGAAAATAAAGCCCTTTCACAACCACCCTAGCAATGACATTATGCTGAATCAAATAACTGTTACTTGAGTAATTTTAATTCAGTTTGAAGACACAGTTTTTTCATTTTCAGGGCAGAACAAAGTGGAACTCATCTTTTACAGAGATTACAACCTTTTTTTCCAGGCAAAGGTTGTATATTTGGATCCACTTTTGGTTCTTTTATTTTCTAAGGCAATCACAAGGACAATGATAAAAAGAATTGGGGACCCAAAAATGAGAAAGAAAGTGGAATCTGTGCATGCATGGTAGGGCTCACTCTTTTTTGGCAGCTTCTCAATGCATGGTGGGAGGGGCAAAAACTCTTATCTAATTTTTTATTTTTTATAATAATTTACACTCAATAAGAAGAATAAGAAATGAAAAATAGCATAGAGCACTCGAATTTAGACACCACACTTAATAAGGGAGCGCCTCATCTACCAAGTCAATCTTTTGATCTTCACAAATAAATAGAAAAACAACGTTGAACAATAAGCTAAATGTCATAATTGTGATTCAAAAAATCAGAGCAACTAGTGCATTTATCTATTACCAAAATTAGCGTGTTTGGCGTCATTTTTGTTTTTTTTTAAAAAAAAAAAAAATCAGATAAAATAGAAATTGACACAATTTGATAGGTTATCTGTTTTGGAAACGGAAATTTTTCTACAAAACACCCATTAGGGTAGTAATAGAGAGCTCTAATACTAGAGCTCTAACATGAGTTTTAGTGAGGTGTCAAACAAAAAAAAAAAAAAAAAAAAAAGATAAAGGAAAACAAGTCAAAACATCACGTTAACATGTGGGATCTATCATTAGAACTCTATTAAAGTTCTCAAATTCGAACTACCAAATATTATTATTTTTATTAGTACCTTTTGTTTTTGAAAACATAAATGGAAAACAACACCAAACATGTGCAGCTATAAGTAGTGAAGGTAAATATTAAGATGCTCATATAAAACATAATGAAAAGGTCTGTGAATGATAGGAAGAACATGATTATTTAAATATAGACAGCATTTTCTTGGTAACATTTTCTCTTTGTTTTTTAGCAAAGCACCACACCCCCCCCCCAGCTCATTCCCAACAACTAAACTCCAAACAAACAAGTACAAAGTATAGAAATAAATAAATAAATAAACAAATAAGTACCCACTTATTAAATAAAAAATATACTTAATCAGTAATGTTTTTGTGTATAGAAATATGAATAACAAAAGTTATATAAAAATTAATGTATGATGTAAATTCAGTATGAGATAGAAAGATTTAACCTGAAAGGTGTGAGCTTTTGCCCTACACTGCCCCATGTGATGGTTGCTTTATTTATAGAGTAATAAAAAGTCATTTTTAGTGGACTTGGATCAGCTGCAACAGTAAGATATGTTAGTGAATGACATAATTTAATGGTTTAGAGCATCTCCAACGGAGAACCAAATGTTTCATCAGATTTAAGTAAAAAAGTAGTAATTTCCTTCATTTGATACTTCACGCTCCAACGGTTCAGCATCAAATCTTTTCATCAAATTTGCACCAGGCAACCGGTTGGTTGACCGGCCGGTCGACCGGTAACGTCAAATTTTTTTTTTTTTACCGGTTTGAACCTTTTTTTGAACTTTTTGAACTCTTTGGTGGTCGACCGGGTGGTCGACCACCTAGGCAAAAAAAAAAAATATTTTTTTTTTTGACTGGTTTGAACCTTTTCAGTGAACGGTCTGAACTTTTTCCGGGACGACCGGTTGGTCAACCGGATGGTCGACCGGTTCGTCTCATCTCAATGGTCAGGAACAGTGATTTGGTGAAATTTGGTGAAATGCTTCGCCTGTACTCAGTTTGGTGAAAGATTTGCTGAATTCTCGATTTGATATTGATTTGGTGCCACCGTTGGAGCCTCAAAAAATGAGTTTTTCATCAAATTTCAAATTTGATGTTGGATTTGGTTCTCCGTTGGAGATGGTCTTAAATGTAAAATTAAGATAAAATAATATTATTTTATTTCAACTAAAAAATTTGGACCGTCAGATTATTATAATATTATTAGCTTGCCTCCGGTCCAATTTACATGGATGTTCGTAAGATTCATCAAACAAATCACCTATTTAAAAAATTAAATTAATCGAATAATCTGTTTTTTATATCATACTTGCGTCCATTTCTTTTTAATGGAGGATGGACTACACCCAACTATATAACCCATTAATGACTTCTTGTTCATGTGATGTTTGCTAGCAGCATCAGTGAGGCCCTAACTTTAATATAAAAAAATTCAAAAAAGCCCTAGTTTAATAATTGGGTTGACCTCACCTGGCCTGAATTTGGATTTTGAAACTGAATTTGGGCCGAACTTTAAGTCCTACAAAGGCTTGCCAAGCCTGATTTGGTATCTCAACCAATCAAATTCGGATAAAGAATCAAAACCCTCAATCCATATCTGAGAGATTTGAACCAATATCCAATCCATTAATAGGCAAAGGCACATAATAATTAAAAATTTAAAAAGGGTTTTTTTTTTTAAAGGTACTTACGTATAGGTCCTAATAAATAGACTTATTATCTAATAGGTCTTATGAAAAAAAATTGTCATAAAAAAAGTCACTAATTGTAAGTTTTAGCGATAATTTATAAAAATCATGACAAAAAAAAAGTCACTAATTGTCAATTTTTAACGACATATATAAAAAATTGGTACAAAAAAATTAGTTTTAGCGACAATTTTACCAAGACTTATTTTCAATAGGACTTAATGGGAATTAAGTCCAATTATTAAGACCTATTAGTAGTTTATCTCTTTTTTGGGTGAGAACCGCTTCTTATTGGTTTTTTTTTTTTTTTTGTGTGTAAAGGACATGAGATAAACTAATACTGTCAAAATTTCTCAAAATTAAAAAATAAGATGAAAAGATAAGAATACTCTTACATATTTATGGGCAATAGTAAGTAGTTGAGCTGTTTGTCTCTTTTGTTCTTTTTTTTCGTTTGAAAACCATCGAAGTTCAAAAACCCTTAATTCGAAAACCTTCATTTGAAAACTATCAATTGAGCAAAAATTAAAGCATAATGAAAGATTTTCAAGTGCCATTGTCGAATGTTTCGAAGTTATTAAACGAATACATCATCGTCTATTGGTCGTTACTTCCGAATCAACCATCAAGAAACTCTCTCTCTCTGTCCACTAACTCCATCGTTGATGATTGTTCATCACCTTCGCCATCTTCATTATCGGTCAGCATCACTCATCTTCATCGTTGACCAGTGATCACCATTTTTACCATCAATCACCATTTCAGATTAGATGAACGTATGTTTGAGATTAATTACTTCACATCTGAGATAAAATGACCCTATATATGTCAAAAAAATGATAAATTAAGATATTACAATGAAAAATCGAGAGTTTTTTGTTTGTTTGTTCATAGATCTAAAGTAAAATTCGACTATAATTCATTTATCTAGTATGTACTCTATTTTTGATAACCGTAAACTTTTACTCTAGTTAACGAAAATAAAGTTTGATTAATGATTTTTAGTAGAACTCATACTAAACTTATATTATTTCTGACAGTAACATTTTGTTGTCTTTTAGAGTAAAATTTTACTTTGCTGTCTTTTTGGGTAAAATTTTAGTCAACCTTCACTTTTATTGAAGAAGCTCTATTACAAATTCTTTTACATGAAACTAATCAAGAACGTTAAAAAGATATTGATGATACGGTTCGTCCTGGTGAATGGCGTCGACCGATCCAAGCTCCTCAAGCCCACTGGATAACCTGCAAGCAAATTCAATCGGGGAACGGGGTAGTCCCTCGGCGAACCCTCCGGTGTGTGAATTAGAAAGGGTGACAGACCAAAAATATGGAGAGAGAGAGGGAGAGAGATAGAAAAACTTAACCTTCTTCTTGTCTTCAAGTTTGGCTTATATCCTCTAGTAATCATTTCGCTGTCTTAGCCGTTCTGACCTCCCCGCCGAAAGTTTACGCCGTGGTTCGTCTTGTTCAGGGTGAGGGGATGCCATTCCGGCTGAGAGGTGTTGTCGCAATAAATGCTGTGATGGCAGCATTAATGGTGATGTACTGTGGCAATAACTTTGCAGATCTTTGTCTGCTGATGTGGCCTGTCCTGCATCTGCCGTGTGTCCAAATATCATTGGCCTTCCCTGCCCAGTTGGCTTCCAGTGATGCTGGGCTTTATTGACAGGGTCATGCAATGGGGTTTAAATGGTGGGCCTGGGTTTGCTCATGGTGGGCTGTGGCCCTTGTGGGCCTATCCATGTCAGATATATTAAAGTGTCAAATTGAATTATAAAGCAACTCAGTGAATTGGATAGACAACAATTCAACAACACAATAAAAATAGACTGTTATTGCAAAAGTACTTCATTATTTTCATAGTTTTATTACAAAACAATAATATCTTTCATGACAATGTCTCCTTACAAGTCTTTTTGTTATGACCGCACTTTTTGCATCTACCACACTATACTCGTCTAATGTTCTCACTCCTAGATGAAATCATATTCTTTCTTGGCCTATTAGGTAGTTTCTTACAAATTGGATAAAAGACAACAAGATCATCCACAACTATCTATAGTCTCTGTATCGACAATATCAATTGCAAGGGGGAAAAAATCTGAAAGAGAAAACATTTTACAATTAGTAAGTATAATACACAAAAGGCCAAAAAAGTAAAACAGTAAAATGTTACTATAATTAAAAATAAAAGTTTACTCTAAAAATAAGTAAAATGTTACTCTAAAATTAAGTAAAATTTTACTTTAACACTGACAGTAATATCTACCTTGATCTCCATCTTTCATTGTAGTTGATAACAATGTGCCTTATGTTTGCCATTCAAGAAAGTAACATAAATAAACAATAGAAATTGGTTAAATCCTTCAATGTGCAATTTGACACAACCTTGAATACAGTGGTACGATCACTATACTCGCATAACAACATAAGAGATGAAACCATTCTTCAAATCTGCAATCAATTGATAGTAAAAATTTACTATCAATCAAAGTAAATTTTACTATCACTACGAGTCCAAAAACAAATCACAAAAGCACACAGTACTAGAATAAAATTTTACTGTCATTCTATTAAACAAAAACAGAACACATAATACCAGAGTAAAATTTTACTCTTATTTTATCAAACAAAAATAGACACATAGCATCAGAGTAAAATTTTACTTCCAAACAAAAACAGACACATAGTATCAAAGTAAAATTTTACTCTCTTTCTATCAAACAAAAGTAGAGCGCATAAGTAAAATTTTACTTTTATTCTATCAAACAAAATTAGATCATACACAATAAAAATAAATAAACAAATAAAAAAAACAACTAATCAACAAATCAACATACCTGATCAAGCTCGAACAATAATCAAACATGTGATCGAAGCAAAACTTCTAAAACTTTATCAACGCTCTCAATCTTGATGAAACTCTCAAAATCTAATACAGATTTGAAATATAAGCTCTCGTTGATACAGATTTCAAGATTGCCAGAGAACATGTGATCGAAGCAAATTTGGTGAGGTTATCGGCAGCGAATCGTCTATTGTTGACAGCCAGCAAGATCGGAGGTAGCAAAATCTTTAGATTTTGATATTATCTTCATTGATTTCGGATCGTCTTCATTAATTAGATTTTCAAATATATAAGATCAGTGTATATATCGATTTGGTATATACCAGATTGCCAAGCCTGATTTGGTATCTCAACCCAGTTTGGAATCCGTCGGAGGTGGGTTTGATCAAAATTAATTTCAACGGCGTTGTGGAAAAGGATGGATTGACTAGTGTGGGTGTCGTTGCGCAGGATTTCAGGGGCAGTGTTCTGGCATTGTGCATGGACCAAATCTTGTATTACATTGATGTCAATCATGTGCAGCAATAATTAAGTAGCTCATTATCTTGCCAGGTTGGCTCTTAGTAGGGATTTTTGTTTTTTTAAGACCAAATATCTCATCTATGCTATATTCTAATCTCTTAAGTTATCCCTTCTCTTGCTTCAAGATTTGCTTCTACATGGTGGATGGGATGTTTTCTGGTATTCTTCATTTTTTGTATGCGATCTTTTATAATTAGAACTAAGAACCCACTTCGGTTATCCAGATTTGCTATGAAATTTTTTCTTTCCTTTCTATATTCTTGTTTATATATGCAAGATCTTGTGGTGATTCTCGTTGATGAGTAAATTCGTGTTTTTTTGAAAATCATTGATTTGCCATTAAGAGTGATATCAGAAAGCCTTCAATTTGTGGGCCCCTATGAGATGTTTATATATGTTTGAGATAGTATTCTTGTTCTAGCATAATCGAAGTTTTGGCCAACCGATCTTCATGTGTGCCTGCCGTTGATATTGCTGAGGAGTTGCTGCAATATTGTTGCTGCTAGTTTGTTTTTTGTTTAAAACCCATAGGTGGTTTTGTTTAAAACCATGGGATGGGTTTTGTGGGTATTGATTTCCGACCACACAACCAAACGGGAAACTCAGCTGGAGAGTACCGACAGAATAGATTAAGCCCAACAACTTGCACAAGAAGATGAGATTCCGGTTAGGGATAGCAATTTGAAATCGACCTGACGAGGACCCAATCCCCCGACCCCGATTTGAACTGTTTTTCTCGAAAATACACCCAACGGGATGGGGATGGTATTCAAAATTCAATCCCCGATCAATTTCGAGCCGGGAATGGTGATAAGTGTCCAAGCCCCGGCCCCATTTGTCCTCGAAATGGTACACACACACATATATATATACTTTTTGATTAGTTTCTCTCTCTCTCTCTCTCTCTCTCTCTCTCATACACACACACACACACACATTCATTTTTTCATTTCATATCTTCTCTCTCTCTCTCTCTTTGTCTTTTCCTTATCTCTGATCTCTCTCACTTCCTCACTGTCTCTCATCTCTCTCTCTCTCTCTCCCTCACTCACTTAGAGAGAGAGAGTGAGCACCGAATCAGAGTCGACGCGATGCCACGATGCTAAAACATCGAATCTGATCTCTCTCTCTCTGCCGCGATGCCAGAGCACCGAATCGATCTCTCTCTGTGCCACGATGCCAGAGTCGATCTAAGCAGATCTCTTTCTCTACTTAAATCTCTCTCCCCCTCTGTGATGTTGATGATGTTGTTGTTGATGTTGGTCAATGACGTTGTCGATGATTTTTTTTTTTTTTTGATCGGATGTTGATGATGTTGAGGATGTTGAATCGTTGCTGCTGCTATTTGGGTTTTTTTTTTTTGGTCCGGGGAATTTTCGGGGTCAGGAAAATCCAATCCCCGTTAGGGGGCGGGGACGGGGATGATGATAGGTTCTTCGTCGGGAATCGGGGCCAGGGAAGGGGAAATGTTTACCATCGGGGATCAAGGACAGGGAGTGTAATCCCTGCCCCACCCCGCCTCATTGCCATTCCTAAATTCAGCTGTGGTTCGTCCACCTGAGAGCATTTCGACGATCAAGTCAGTAATCAATATCTCTCAAAGATAGCAAATTGTGCTTAAACTCACAAGAAAAAACTTACTGCTCACAGTATATCATACATGCCTGAGACCCACGAGGGTGCCCTGCTTTTATAGCCAGCACTGACCTGATCCCTGTAGAAGCCTCACTTCAGTGGACTCAGGCTCAATGCTCATCCTAGACTCTCAGCTAGATAGGGATAAACTCCCTAAGAGCTTTATCCTTATCCAGGCTAAGATCCTCCCCTATTCTAGGACTCTTGTCCCTTATCTGCTTATCTCGGATTCCGGTATCTCCGCAAATAATCTCGACCTAGCCGAGATCACCCCGGCATCAGGACTAGGCCACGTGGCACCTCGGCTGACACTTTGACGCCACTTTAGCCACGTGCTGTCATTAACAAAATATGTCCCCACAACTGCCTCCTGGGTTCTATTACCTCGGCAACCTGAGGTGATGGAACCTACATTGCTTGTTCATATATTATGTCTGCTAAAATTCTTTATTCTCTTCGACCGAGATCATGACTCGTCGGTTTCAAGTACCCAGGACTCAACTGTCCATCTTTATCAAGGATCAAAAACCAAGAGTCAAGTTCTTTGAGTATCTTAACCGAGATCGTTCTTTTAGCCAAGGTTTTTGCTTCATTAATTAAGAATTCCAAGAGTTTTGACTACGCATGAGCTGTCACGCACAGTCTTCCCAACTGTTTCCTCCACGTGTCGCTTCCTCACTGGATCGTACCTAACACGTGCTATCAAGTCGCGTCGTTTCTGCGCACGCCGTTTGACAAGCACGCTGTCCAAGGCTAATCTATTATGTTTTGCCGCATTTTCAATTTTTAACAAAACTCTCTTTGTCTTTTCACTTCGTATTCTCGTATTCTCTCTGCTCAAGTTCTCTCTCTCTAAAAATTTCCCAAACTGCCATTTTTATACCCTTGAAGCTCTGCAATTACCTCTTTCGTCACTGCCAGTACGTCTTTCATCATTTGACTCTGATTGTTCAAGTCGTTTGACTATGGCATATCTCACTTCAGCATCTCATTTTTCGGCTCCAATCGGTAAGTCCTTGATTTCTATTCATATTTCTGTTCATATTTTCGAATAACTTGTACTGTTCTTCGCCATATTGTTTTACGTTGTGTCTGTTTAAATGCCTCACATGTTGCCATTGAATCCACTTTCTGTTTTTCATCTATTCTCATGTTCTGGTCTTCATAAATCATTTCTGGTTTCTTGAATTTTCATTGTGCTTTGAATTTCATCATTTAGAATGTCAAATGTACTTGTTTGCGATTTGTGCTGTTCAATCTATCTCTGTGTCTATATACACTGTTCGTGGTTCTTGCACACACATATGTATTTGATGCTTTAATAATTTGTCATTGCTCTTGACTTTCGCACATTCGCACACACCTACTCAGTGTTCTTGAATCTCTATTAGTTTCTTAAGTCTGAATCATGTTCTTTTCTGTTTCTCTTTGACTTGTTTTCCAAATTCTTGCATTCGATTCTTGTTTCTATAGTTCTAGGTTTGGGGTTTGCTTTAGAACCCACACACTTAGGAAAAACTGAAACAAGTTCCTTAGATCTTCAGAATCCTTGCCCCTGTGCCTTTAGGATTTAGTTGAGGTCTTTAACCCTTTGTCAAGCCATTTTATCAAAATTATGTTTACCGAACCCACTCTAGCCGAGAGAATGGGCATGTTTAGGTGGAGAGTAGACACCCTTCCAAACTTGAGTACTTTAGGCAAGAGTTTTCCATTCTAGCCGATGATCAACTCTGACTGGCTAGAAAAGATGACTCTATCATGTCTGGGATGGACTACATGCCCTTTCCCATAGTCTCCATAGTTGAAGGCGGAGTCAGGTTTTCTCTATACATTCTTTTTAGGGAAGTCCTCCATTACTACAAGCTTAACCCAATGCAACTGGCTGTAAACTCCTTTAGAATCATCAACTGCATTGCTGAGTTGGCACACCGACAGAATGCTAGAATTACACTATCCAACATCCAATACTGCTATATTATGTGTGGCCTAAAAACCAACTTCGGCTATACATACTACCTCAAGCCGAAATCGACACAGTACAAGTTGATAGCTGACATTACGTGGCCAACGACTACCTGATTGTCTCAGGCAATTGGGAGTTCACGGTTGATGATGAGTTCCATCTTTACCCACTGGTCCGAGAAGTTTTTAGGGATGACAAAGGTAAAGACTTAATTCCCCCCACCCCAAAGTCCCTCTTTCTATTACTTTACGTAGCCATTTTTCTGCTTTGTATATTCTAACACTCTTTCTTTATCCTTGCAGCTATTTCTCAGCCAGAGAAGAACTTTTGTTAATCCTATGTGCCAAGCAAAGACCTGATTCAACTTCTCCACCTTTCTTTCGACGACCGCAAGGCCCCACTCCTTCTCAATTACATACCAACATATCAGAGCCCTCTGCCCGACATTCCTTGAAAAATCAAATCTCTCCCTTCTGCCACAACTTCCCAAATTGCTTCATCTCCTAGGCCAGATCAAGCCTCCATATTTGATCTTGCAGACTAGCCATCCACTTCTGCCCTTTAGCTAATTCATCCAGCCCAGCGCCAGCGTTGTCGCTGAGCTCCTGCAAACGCTCTCGCCGGTAAAACTCGAAGTAGAAGACGTTGAGGTCTTGAGTTTTCAGAGTCTGACCCCTCAAATCTGCTATTGCCCTTCCAGCAATTCGCTTTGGCACCAAGGTTACTATTGCAGCGATAGCCGACGAGATGGGACCCAAACTAGCCGTCGTTGAAGATCTTCTCGCCAACATTCCTGGGGTTGTGACTATCCAATCCTCTTCTTCCCCATTCCAGTCCAAACCAAAGCCTAAGAAAGTGAAGAAGGCTAAGACCAAGGCTACAGTGACTCAGGTTGATTTTGAGGATACTGTGCCAATCTCCAAGCTTGCCGAGATAAAAAAGAATACATTCGCTGCCGAGAAGAGACCAGCCGAGGTTAGATCGCACTGAAGGTAGCAGCTACTTTCCTCATAACATGATTTGGGCACCCGAAGTCATGGTAGGGGACAGACCTTTGACAGCCAACAACAGCGTGATCCAAGACGTTAAGGTCGGCGTCACCCTATCAACGGCTGTGCTCCTACCCGAAGACATGAATCACATGGCCGACCTCTACGAGTATGAGAACTTCGGCCTAATGATGCAGCACTTCGTATTGGTAAGTCTCTTCCTTTACCCTTTTAAGGTTTTTCAATACTTAGTCAAATTTCACTAATTTGTTTTACTTTTTGTAGGCCATCCAGCATGCGCATTCATATGCAGTTAAGACCGAGATGACAATGAAGGAGTTGGTTAAGAAAACCCAAGAGGCTGCCAAGCTCCTGTCTTCGCTGAACCACGCCGAGGCCAACAACAGAAGCCTGCTAGATCAAGCCAAGGTTGCCAAGGCTACACAAGACCAAGCCGAGGCCAAAGCCGAAGCTGCTGAGGCCATTACTGAAGCCGCCAAGGCCAATGTTGAGGCTGCCAAGGTCAAGGCAGCTGAGTTGGAGGCCAAGCTCAAGAAGGCCGTTGAATCCAAAGATGCCGAGGTAAAAGCAGCCGACGAGAAGGCTTTCGAAGAAGGCCAGGCCGCCGTCCGAGATCAGTACAAAGAACAAGTCAATCAGGCTTGTAACCAAGGTTATTACCTCGGTTGGACGGCGACGCTTAATCAACTATTTTTCCCAATGGACTCACCTTTCCGAAATATCAGCCAACTCCAAGTGCCTTTCCCTCAGTCTCCCAAGGAATCTGATGACGACGCCAAGGAAGAGGATGCCAAGGAAGAGGCTGATGATGAAACTGAAGTTGCGATGGGGCCAAGTCCTCTACTCTGAATGATCAGGTCCTGGACCTGACTTAGGACGAGGAGGACGAGGTTCCTAAGAGCTCTTCCCTCAAGAAGGCATTGAGGCCGAAGTCCAGGTGTTCGAGAGGAGCTTAGATTAGACCCTACTCGAGATAGATGTCGAGATAGAGGCGGAGAAAGAAGCCTTACTGCCAACCGAGGCTGACACAATGCCAACAGTCGAGGTTGAGCAATCAGACATAAATGCCAATGTTTCCAGCACTTAGGATTTTTTCTTTACTCTGAACTTTTCTCTTTCAATTGTAACTTCTCTTTGTAACTTGGACAAGTAATCTCTTATGCCAATCCGAAATGCCTTTTTGTATCTGAACAAGTTTTTTCTTTGAATGTATGCCTTCTTTTTTATTAAGTGTTGAATGTATGTTTGTTTCTTTATGGTTTACTGCTTTTCTTCTATGCATTGTACGCTTTCATACTTAGAATATTTTTGTACTTCCACAACTTTCTTTGAGTGATTACTTCGGCTTAGAATACCTTGGACAAGTATTACCTCGGATCCACCCAGAGTTGGTTACCTCGGACCAAACTACCTTGGAATTCACCTTTTATTGTGATCTTGGTCAAATAACACTTAAAAATATTTGATTCAAACATTTGTCAAACATTTGTCAAACATTTTTACAAGTGTTCTTCCATTACTTGTACTTGCTGTCTTCTAGCAAGACTTCACCCTGACAACTTGGTTGGTTATCTCCGGTAATGAATACCTCAGATACCCCTTCCCTTATTACCTCGGCTAACTTCAACTTGTAAATTTCTTCTAAAAATTTCAACAAGTGCCAAGCTCTCAAGCTTATTTATCATTCCTGCTCCTTGCCCCTAATGTGAACCTAAGTTCCACTTAAGTTCACATTATACGTTTATGGTCTATTGCCGAAGTCAGTTTCAAACAAATATTAGCCAACGTGTTTTGTAGCGACCCTAATTTTTCGTAGGTTATTATTACCTTATTTTATTTTTTACTTTATTAATTACGTAGTTACATGAGAATTTAATGTGTTATTTAATTATAGGTAATTAATCCAAATATTGATATATTTATATTGTTTATAAAAAAAAAAGTGTTTATATATTGATAAAATATATATCGTATTTATATTTATATATATTGTATTTATGTTGTATTTTTATAATATAAATATAATAGTCAATAAGGTATAATATATTAGATTTAGGTTATAATCATAAGGTGTGTTGAAGAATTTCCAAGAGAGAGGGTTGTGTGTTGTGCGGCGGGAGAGAGAGAGAGAGAGAGAGAGAGAGAGAGAGAGAGAGGAGAGGGAAGAAAAACAAAGGATTAGGGTATTATTTTGGTGGCTCTATTAATTGTCCAAGTGATTCTTTGATCTTCAAAAATAATTGTAAGTGCAAAACCCACTTCTCTTGATTTATGTTTAATTCGTTATTTTTATTTATTTGATGTTAGTTTGATTTTGTATTTACATGAAGATGATAAATTGATTTTAATTATTTTTAATTAGTTGTGTATGTCAGGTTTAGGGTTTTTATATGTGTTTATTTTATGATTGTAATCACACTCAAGGTTATATGAAATTAAAATAAACTTATAACCCATAGATAAATTCCTTATACTCCACCATGACTCTATGGATTGTTGTTTTATTTGAGTGTTGGTGAGAAAGAGTGTATAAAAAAAAAAGTAAGGATTATGAGATTTATTTAAATGTCCTAGGCTTGGCATTGTTATGTTTATTCTCATGAGTAGATGAGAGATTGTGTATATATATATGGTTGTCTCGTTCTCATGAGTAGACGAGTGCTTTGATTTATGCGCGTACGTATATGCTAACCATCCGGGGAGTGTGGGTCAAACTCGGGACGATATCCCGTGCAAGTTTGACTTCGGAGCAGTGTTAGGTATACGAGAGGCACATGGAATATATGTGTAAGCTGGAAGTGAAGGGCCGAAGTGGTGGAGTTAAGGTATAAAGAATTAAATATGAACTTATTAGTATAGGTTAAATTACTTTGATTTGTACATCTCGAAAATAGTAAACGTCCTTGATAAGTTATGAAATTTGGGCAGAGGCATGTATATGTAATTCTTGACAACTTTTGTATTTTAACTTTATGCTAAAAAGATCGATTGAAAATTGTAATCGGATGATCTTGGTTACAATAGTTTTTATTCGTTTTACCAATGCAGATTTTAGATGATGTTTTAACCTATGAAACGAGCTCATTTTTATTGGTTTCAAGTAAATTGAAGTAAAATATTATTCTACACACTTTTCATGTCTTAAACTTTTTCAAAAAAAATCATCTTAGGGCAGTTTTTTTTCGTTTTCAGTTTCAGATTTTTCGGTAGAATTCTGTCTAAGTTCTTCTATCAAGTTTTTCTCTCAACCTGTTCAATTTCTACTTAATTCATTCACGTTTTAGGAAATTTGATTCTGTACAACTTTTGTTCTTTGAGTTTTGGTTAATTCGAATTATTTAAGCATGAAACGGTACATTTTTATACTTTTTCAGCAAATTACTTATGATTAAATTATACTTATTTTATTTTATTTTTTTGCAGAATGATGGGTCTTACTAACTTTTATGCAGAGTTGACCTACCATATTTTTACGTTTATTTTATTTATTTTACACTCAATTTATATTTAGTTGCGTACGGGCAAGAAACTAAATACCACCGTAGCTCGGGAAACTATCCTTTCATCTCAGTACGGGTGGAACTGCTTGTCTTGTCCTGTAACAAGAATTAATGTGCTTTTTGTTGGTGTCTGGTGGACACATAGGTGTCAAATCTTGTATTCATATCAGTGTACTTGTATACTGACCCGTTTTGTCTTTTGGCATCTCAAGTGCGTTTTATTTGAGCGCAGCCGAGCTTCCTTTGTAGGATTAGTTGGGACCATGGTGGTGACAAGAACTAACCATGATCGTTGTGTAAGAATATTCATAAAGTGGCTCATATGCCACATGTTTGTTTTATTTATTTATGTATATATTTATTATATATATTTAATTAGTTTAATGGTTAATGGGTAACTGACGTCTGTTCACTATCCCATATGGTGGTTTTATGGGACCTTACAACTTCCCTGATGGTGGGAAGTTATAAGGAGTTACACTTGGATATGGGTCCAAGCCTATCTATATATGCCTGTGATAGCCATCAAACACAGACATTGTTTTGTGAATAAAATAGGCTTGAAACTCTGTTCTTTCCACTTTTCCCATATGGTTCTGTAAAAGTATTCAGTGAGTGGGTTTTGTTTATACATTCAAGATTTGATCATTCAAGGATAAAGATTCAAAGGCTTGAACATCATGGCAGGAGATATTCTTCTTTCTGAATTAAAATTATTTTAATTCTCACAATTGGTATCAGAGCCTCATTCTGTTTGTTGTTTAGCGTTACTGTAATTGATGGAGGCCAAATCTTGTTAAATCATATTTTATTTTGTTTTCGTTTATGCTATCCATATAATATAGTGGCCTGATCATTAGCACACTACTGTGGCATAAGGAATCAGAGAACCAAAATTGTTTTTAATTATTATTCTCAGTTTTGAGAATTCATGAAACTTGTTTATTTTAATTCTACTGTTCGAAATTGATTCTGCAAGTGTGTAATGGTTTGGTGCATTTAGTTTGGTTAATATCTATATGGGTATAAAGCATATCTTGCTGCGTAATTAAAAAAAAAAAAAAAAAGGAGGAAGGAATGATTGAATCACCAAATTGTTTCTGATTTTTATTCATCATCTCTAATAATGGATTTCCAATGGGATCAGCTTTATTAAAATCTAAATTTTATTCTTTAAAAATCTATTTTTCTTTCCATTGATTTAGTGAATTTATATGTATAATAAACGTGGAAAGTAGCAGATGATCAACTTATGTTGGGTTTTACTTGTGGAGATCACATTGATTTATAATTGCTTTCCCCATTTTTGGACTTTTGTGATTATGGTTTTACTGTTGATCAAACATTATGCATTCTAATAACTTTATACGCATTAGACAATTAGTCCTGTATATGTGGTTATGAGTAGATCAATATTTAGTCTTAACTTTTGAAACATACGCCAGTTTAATTTATTGTTAAATATTATAATAGGAATGACATGTTATGAAAGACATTTTATTGTAGTTGCATGTGAAAGTAATGAGCAAATTTAATTGAATTTCATATAGTGAATTATAACATGTTCTTTTATAATTTTTATAATTTTTGAGATTCATTGGCATGTTATCTAAAATAATGTAATATTATATTACATGCATTAAAGTAATTATTTATGCATTGAAAATTCATGTGAAATAAAAGCATGTATACACTCTGTGTTGGGCTTATGGAATTTATTTTGGTCCAATTTTTAAGCAAAATCTAGTATAAGGTTGAATTACATGTGTTTGGTCTTGGAATTTTTCATTTGATATTACTCTGATTGTATGTATTATACATTATGTGCATTGACAGATTATGTATTTGTTGTGACTATAAGGATTTGCTCTCATTAATAAATTATGCCATATTTAAATTTTTTTTTTTCTGTTTTAAGAGTAGCCACAGCATCTTAAGACATAAAGATGCGGTCCTCAGAATTTTGATCACATAAAGTTAAAAAAAAATTTAATTTAGCATTTTTACATTGCAATTTTGTTTTATAAATAATTTCTTGGTCCCACAGGAAAGTAATTATTTATGAAATTTAATTGGAATAAGATAATAGATTGGGTATTAAAGGGATTGAATACTCTAAACCCACAGGTATGAGTTTTCTTTTCCTTAAATATTTCGGAACCCATTAGTCTTATTATAAAGTAATAGCAAATCTAATACAGTTTAGTGACCTCTACCTACAAGAAGATTTAGATTTGTTACTGAATTTGACATTGGTTGATTCAGACTATAGTTATTGTTTCAAAGCATTAATAATGTTCTTGGTAATTGCAGTGATTTCTACCTTTGTACTGTCTAATGAGTCTTCTCGTATTCCATTCTTGAACGGTGATAATTTTTTGAACCGGAAGGACAAAATCCTTTTAACATTCGGGTGCATGGACCTCGATCTGGCACTCCGTGTTGATGAACCTCCTGAACCCATGGACGAGAGTTCCGCTGCAGAAAAGAGTGCTTATGATAAGTGGGAGCGATCCAATCGCTTAAGCTTAATGCTCATAACGTCACATATCAGCCAGAGCATTAGGGGCTCAATCCCACCATCTGATAAGGTCAAGAACTACGTGAGGGCTATTGAAGAGCAATTTGTTAGTTCTAACAAAGTATTGGCAAGCACCCTAATGAACAAACTATCAGGAATGAAGCATAACAATTCTAGGAGTGTGCGTGAGCACATTATGGAAATGAGGGACATTGCAGCTTGTCTTAAGTCCTCAGAGATTGAGAAGAAAGGTAATCTCATATCTCTTGTATGTTATGAATCTAATTTTGTTAATACTCATCAATATGATTGGTGGATTGATTTGGGTTCTACAATTCACATTGCTAATACTATGCAAGGCTTCCTCAGCCTAAGGAAACTACTGGGAAGTGAACAAGGCATCTATTCGGGCAATGGGATGCGTTCGCACGTCAAAGCTGTTGGAACTTTTGGACTTGTTTTAAAATTGTTTGTTTTGGATCTTGAAAACGCATTTTACATTCCATCTTTTTAAAAAAAATTAATTTCTGTTTCTAGACTAGTACCGTTTGGATTTGAATTTCAGTTTGTTGGTGTAAATTTTAGTTTGTTTAAAGACTCTGTTTCTGTAGGATTTGGTACTTTAATTAATGGTTTGTACAAATTAAATCTAAATCCTGTTTTTGAACAAAATCTTTTAACCTTGCATGGTGATATTGGCATTAAGAGTAATATTGTTGATGAGTTCTCCTCTATTCTTTGGCATAGGAGATTGGAATATATCTCCATTGAGAGAATAAAGACGTTGGTTAATGATGAAGTTCTTCCGACTCTTGATTTTACCAACTTTGGTATTTGTGTGGACTGCATAAAGGGAAAGCAGACCAACAAGACCAGTAAAGGTGCCAAAAGGAGTGAGGAAATTCTTGGAATGATACACACTGATATTTGTGGACCATTTACTCCACCTTGTCTGAATGGTCAGAGATATTTTATCTTATTTACTGATGACTTTATACGATACATGTATCTCTACCTCTTGTTTGATAAGGCCGAGGCACTTGGTACTTTTAAAGTTCATAAAGCAGAGGTAAAGAAACAAACAGAAAAGAAAATTAAAATTATGAGGTCAGACGGGGATGGAGAATATTATTGGAGGTACACAAAATTAGGACAATTACCAGGTCCATTTGCTAAGTTCCTTAAGGAAGAAGGCATTATTGCACAATATTCAATGCCTGGCACACCACAACAAAATGTGGTGTTGCTGAAAGAAGGAACTGAACACTTATGGACATGGTAAGGAGCATGCTGAGTTATTCTAATGTGTCTATAAATTTATGGAGTGAAGTTTTGAAAACCGTTGTGTATATCTTAAACAGGGTTCCATCCAAGGTTGTTCCCAAAACACCATTTGAGTTATGGAAATGATGGAAGCCAAGTTTAAGACACTTACATGTTTGGAGTTGTCCAGTTGAAGTGAGGGTGTATAACCCACATTTAAAGAAATTGGACCCCGTAAGCTTAGTGGTTTTTCATAGGCTATGCGGAAAACTCCAAGGGTTACAGATTTTATTGTCTTTCAAATTCACTTAGAATTGTTGAAGCCAGAAATGCTAAGTTTATTAAGGAAGTTGACCCTAGTGGGAGTTACCCTCGAAAGATAGAGTGGAAGGAATCACAGGATCCAGATACAACACCCGTGAATATAGGTGAATTGGTTGTCTTTCAAGATAATCAACCTGATATCCAGGAAAATCAACAAATTCAAGTACTTCCACCACAAGAGGAACAAGTCAACATAGAGCCTGTAGCTCAAGTCCCAATTGAGACTACAGAATTAAGGAGATCCTCACGAGCTAGAAAGTCAGCAATTTCTGGTGATTATTTTGTATACTCAATGGAGTCTGATTTTGACATCAGACCTAAAGATGATCCTATTTCATTTTCCAATGCCATGAATAGGGATGATTCTAAATTATGGTATGATGTCATGAAGGAAGAGTTGAAATCTATGGCTAAAAATCAAGTTTGGGAAATTGTCGAGTTGCCTAAAGGAGTTAAAGCTGTTGGCTGTAAATGGGTCTATAAGACTAAGAAAGACTCAAATGGTAACATCAAACGATATAAGGCCAGACTTGTAGCCAAGGGTTTTACTCAAAGAGAAGGCATCGATTATCATAATACATTTTCTCTGATTTCTAAGAAGGATTCATTTCGAATTATCATGGCATTAGTAGCTCATTTTGATTTAGAGCTACATCAAATGGATGTGAAAACAACATTTTTAAATGGGGATCTTGAGGAAGAAGTATACATGAACCAACCTGAAGGTTTTTGTTCTGATAAAGATAGTCACTTAGTTTGCACGCTCAAGAAATCCATATATGGACTAAAACAAGCTTCCCGACAGTGGTATTTAAAGTTCCACAATGTTATTACTTCATATGGTTTTACGGAAAATGTTGTGGACAACTGTATATACCTTAAGGTTAGTAGGAGCAAATACATTTTTTTAGTTCTATATGTGGATGACATTTTACTTGCATCTAATGATTTGGGATTGTTACATGATTCTAAACAATTTCTTTCTCAAAATTTTGAAATGAAGGATATGGGTGAAGCTTCTTATGTCATTGGCATAGAGTTTCACAGAGATAGGTCCAAAAGGACATTAAGACTGTCTCATAAAGCCTACATTGAAAGAGTTTTGGAGAAATTCAAGATGAGTGATTGCACTCCTAATGCAGCGCCCATTTTAAAGGGTGACAAATTCAGTTTAAGTCAATGTTCGAAGAATGATTTGAAAAAGGAACAAATGGTTAGCATTCCTTATGCGTTTGCCGTAGGCAGTTTAATGCATGCTCTGGTTTGTACACGACCTGACATTGCATTTGCAGTTGGAATGCTTGGAAAATACCAAAGCAATCCAGGAATGGAACATTGGAAGGCTGTAAAGAAAATCATGAGGTACTTACAGGGAACCAAGGACGACATGCTTACTTATATGCATGTTGACTATCTTGAGGTGGTTGGATATTCAGACTCGGATTTTGCGGGTTGTCAAGATTTCAGAAAATCCACTTTAGGATATGTCTATTTGCTAGCAGGCGGTGCTATTTCATGGAAAAGCGCCAAAGAGATGATAATTGTATCGTCAACAATGGAAGCAGAGTTTATAGCATGCTTTGAAGCAACATCACAGGCTATTTGGTTAAGGAATTTTATCATAGGGCTTCGAATTGTGGATTCAATTTTTAGGCCATTAAAGGTTTACTGTGATAATTCAGTTGCTGTTTTCTTCTCAAACAACAACAAAAGTGGCAGCTGAAGCAAGCATATTGATATAAAGTATCTTGCTGTTCGAGACCGTGTCAAGAAGCAAGAAGTCAACATTGAGCATATTAGTACCGATATAATGGTTGCAGATCCCATGACCAAAGGTCTTTCTGTAAAGGTGTTTTCAAAACACATTGAGAGCATGAGATTGATTGGTTAGCTCAATAATTTTTCTAGTTGTCATGACATTTTGATTATTATTAGTGAAAAGCATCATTTTGTGCACCTAAAGTATTTGTGATGCTATGCAGTCCATTGTGACTATTGATCCATAGGGATCATTGGACCCAGAATAACTTATTAGAAGTTATTCATAAAGCATAACACCACATAAAGTTGAGAGTGTGATACAATATAATACATGGAAGGAAATACTCTATTGATAGAGTATAACCGCCATGATTCGTGTATTATAACTCTAAGATTTGGGTATTTTTATTTAATGGCCATAATCAGTTTATTAGTTACCCGACAGTCAACAACGTGTGTTATATGTGCCAAGTGGGAGAATGTAAGAATATCCATAAAGTGGCTCATATGCCACATGTTTGTTTTATTTATTTATGTATATATTTATTATATATATTTAATTAGTTTAATGGTTAATGGGTAACTGACGTCTGTTCATTATCCCATATGGTGGTTTCATGGGACCTTACAACTTCCCTGATGGTGGGAAGTTATAAGGAGTTACACTTGGATATGAGTCCAAGCCTATCTATATATGCCTGTGATAGCCATCAAACACAGATGTTGTTTTGTGAATAGAATAGGCTTGAAACTCTGTTCTTTCCACTTTTCCCATATGGTTTTGTAAAAGTGTTCAGTGAGTGGGCTTTGTTTATACATTCAAGATTTGTTCATTCAAGGATAAAGATTCAAATGCTTGAACATCATAGCAGGAGGTATTCTTCTTTTTGAATTAAAATTATTTTAATTCTCACACGTAGGACATGTCTTTTGGACTTCTTTTGGTTTTCTTGAGCTTAAGGTTGATAGTAGTTTATGTATTTATTATTTTTATGACCTTAGTATTTTTTGACAATTTGGCATTGTGGGTTATTTTTCAACGTTATATTATTTAAGTTGTTTTGACTAGTTATTACTACTTTAATATTGAAGGTATTGGATAGTTATGAATTTATGATAGATAGTTTGGTTGGCATTTTTTTTTTTCCTTCTATTTTTTTTTTAGCATTGAAATTTACTTAAACCTTATGAAGATGAGAATGTATAGATTTTGTTTTACCCCTAAGATTTGGATGATGGAATATTGATTGGGGTTTAGTCCTAATTTAATATTTAATTGTCCAAATTTTAGGGTGTGACATGTTCGACCTTGGTTTCTTTGTTAATCTAACTAAAACAAACTTAGTTTTATTCTGCTGACATATTAAGTAAGTCTGATTTTATTCAACTGAGTTCAACTCTGTCGATATGGCAAGTCTAAGTTAATTCAACTTAGTTCAACTCTATCATATGCAAGTATAATTCAACTCTGCCATATAATAAGTCTAAGTTATTCGTCATGCTTTATTCAGAAATATCGCCAACTTAGTTCAACTCTATTATATGCAAGTATAATTTAACTCTGCCATATAATAAGTCTAAGTTATTCATCATGTTTTATTCGGAAACATCGTCATAGGATTGGTCAGTCCTATCGCACAAATTTTAAATTCATAAAAATCAAGTTAGCATTTTATTATTATTTCAGTTAATAAAATTATGACACAAACTTCAAAAAATAAAAAGCTAATGAAAAAAAAATTTCAAATTGTAAGTGTTCCAGGGTCTTGGCAACTCCTTGCCATTAGTGTCTTTAAGTCGATATGCCCCATTGCCGGCAATCGAGATGATTCTATAAGACCCCTTCCAGTTTGGGCCAAGTTTGCCCTCCCTAGGATCATTCTTGTTGCCAATAACTTTTCTCAAGACGAGGTCCCCAATCTTGAACTCTCTTGAGTTGACCTTCTTGTTGTAAGCCCTAGCAAATTGTTGCTAGTATGCCCCCAGCCAAACTGTTGTTTTCCTCTTTCTTTCTTCCAATAGATCCAAATTTCGGGCTAAGAACTCCTCATTAGTCCCATCTTTCGCTCCCTGGGTTCTGATTCGAGGGATGCCGACTTCCAGTGGGATAATTGCTTCAGTGCCATAAGCCATAGCAAAATGAGACTCCCCATTTGATTTTCTCAACGTAGTCCGATATGCCCAGAGCACATTGGGCAACTCTTCCACCCACTTCCTTTTTTATGCTTCCAACCTCTTCTTGATCCCATCCAAGATAGTCTTATTGAATGTTTCTGCCTGACCATTGCTCTAAGGGAAATTTGGAGTAGAGTAGTAGTTCTTAATTTTGTACTTTGCAGAGAAGCTTTTGATTAGCTTATTATCAAACTGTGTACCATTATCTGCTATTATTGCCTTTGGGATCCTAAACCTGGTAATGATGTTCTTCCATATGAAGTTCTTTACATTAATATCTCGAATCTTCGCAAAGGATTCAGCCTCTACCCACTTCATGAAGTAGTCAGTTACTACCAGCAGAAACTTCTTTTACCTAGTTGCTTGGGGTAGTTGCCCAACAAGATCCATACCCCACTGGGCAAATGGCCAAGAGCTGGATACTAGGTTCAAATCTACTACTGGTTGATGTATCAAAGGTGCAAACCTTTGACACTTCTCGCACTTTCTGACGTAAGCTTCAGCATCCTTCTACATGTAGGGCCACTAGTACCCTTGAGTGATGGCCCTATGAGCAAGTGATCTACCCCCAACATGGCTTCTACATACACTTTCATGAATTTCATACAAGAAGTCCTCAACCTGGGAGGGATGCATACATCTCAAAGGGGGCCCAGTAAAGGACCTTCTGTAGAGATGGCCTTCTGCTGTTAAGCTAAACCTAGCCGACCTCAATCTTGTCTTATACACCTCTCTTCGGTCATCTGGCAGCTTGCCATCCCTGAGGAACATTACTATTGCATCCGTACAGCTTAGTCCCATCACTACACACATTGCTTCATATTCTGTGATCAGTGGTTCTATATTTGGGCTTGACAAATAATCGACCATTATTGTCCTTGTCTCTCCTGATTTCATTACACTAGCCATATTAGCCAAGGCATTGACATGACTATTATCATCCCGGCTAATCTACTGTAGCCGGCAATCCTAGAACAATGCTATCAGTCTAACAACTTCTTTGACATAGGCTATCTTTCTTTTATCTCGGGCTGCATACTCGCCTATTGCCTGATTCATAATAAGTTGGGAGTCACAGAAGACTACCACATCATCAGCTTCCATTGCTGATGCTAACTTTAACCCTGCAATCAGTGCCTCATGCTCTGCTTCATTGTTTGAGGCCTTGAACCCCAAACGAATGGACTGCTCTAACATTCACCCATCTGGCAATACTAACACTACTCCTGCCTCCGCTCCTTGACGGTTTGAACTTCTATCAACAAACAAGTGGAAAGAGTCGCCGATGTTGATATAACAAGGCTTTGATTTCTCTTCTTTCTTCTGTTTTGCTAAAGTGGGGTTCTTGGGCCCCAGTTGGGTTTCCTCCTACTATTCTGGGCATCCTAAGCCGCGGCTCACTGGAGTTCGACCGAGGATGGCACCAGGGGTGAACTCGGCCACAAAGTCGGCCAGAACCTGGCCCTTAATTCCAAGTCATATTGGCCCAGCACTACTGCCTATCTAGCTACCTTGCTTGTCAGATCTCCTTACTACAATAGGGACTTCAAAGGATGCTCAATCAGCACCACAATCTTGTGGGCTTGGAAGTAGTGATTCAATTTTTTCAAAGCCATCACCAGGGTTAGTGTTAGTTTCTCTAAGGGCAGGTACCTGGTTTTTGCACCTGTTAGGGTTTTACTTACATAGTATACCGCTTTTTGTTCCCCTTTTTCCTCTTGGATTACTATTGCGCTTATTGCGTGTTCTAAAACTACCAAATATAGGAGTAATTCTTTTCCAGGTACTGGATTTGACAGAACTAGAGTTGTTGTTAGGTACTTTTTCAAGTTGACCAAGGCGACTTCACACTCTTCCGTCCACAAAAAATTTGTGGCCTTCTTTAACAAACTAAAAAATGGTTTACACTTATCAGAACTTTGGCTAATAAACCTGTCAGGGTTGCCGCCTTGTCAGTTAAAATCTGGACCTACTTGGCTGACGTCGAGCTCTTTAAGTCAAGAATGACCTTGATTTGATCTGGGCTTGCCTCAATGCCCTTTTTGGTAACCAAGTATCCCAGGAACTTACCAGACTCGACTCTAAATGCGGATGTCAAAGCATTTAGTCGGAGCTGATATGTTCTCAGGATATCAAAAACTGTCTTCAAGTCGGCCAGATGATTCCCAAGTTCTTTGGTCTTCACGACCATGTCATCAATATACACTTCTACTGTTTTGCCAATCAAATGTCTGAACATCTTGGTCACTAGTCTCTGGTAGGTTGCTCTTGTATTTTTTAACCCAAAAGGCATCACTTGGTAACAGTACAACCCTTTTATGGTGATAAATGCAATCTTCTCCTCGTCATGAGGATACATTGCTATCTGGTGGTATCCCCTGTAAGTATCCAGGAAGCTTATCCTCTCATGCCCTGAAGTAACATCCACCAGCTGATCAATTTTAGGCAGCGGGAAGCTGTCTTTAGAACAAGCCTTATTTAGGCTGGTGAAGTCCATGCAGACCCTCCACTTTCCATTCTTCTTTTTCACAACTACTGTGTTAGACAGCCAGGTTGGGTAGTTCACCTCCCGAATAGCCTTGCCTTCCAACGGCTTGTCCACTTCTTCCTCTACTGCCTCCACATGAATCAACGTCGACCTCCTTGCCTACTGAATGAAGGCCAGTGCAGCGTTAAGGAAACAACCCTCATTGCATGCAACCACGGTCTTCTCAATATAGCATTGTAAGGAAAGGGCGTATCAATTACCGTAAATTCTGTGCTAACATTCATAGTGCTTGCCTACACCTCCAAATTTATTGCTCCTAGAAGCCATGTCAGTGTTCCATTGAACTTGACCATTGGACTGTCCGATTGCTCCAAATTATCTCGGTGAAGGCCAAGTTCCTTGTAACATCTGACGTACATGATGTTACAAGAGCTACCTTGGTCGATCAGAATGCGCCTTACTTAGCATTCTCCAATCTTGAGGGTCACTACCAAAGCATCGTTGTGTGGATGCTGCACCATATCTAGGTTCGCCTCAGCAAAGGACACCATTGGTCTCTAGTACTTGTTTATCCTGGTTCTTTTTTGCTGGACTTGATATACATGTTGTAAGTGCCTTACCTTTTAGGTCTCTCCTCGTGTATCATTCTCATTAACCTTCGAATAAATCACATTGATACTCGAGGTTCTGCTTGTTATGGTTGTGGCGGTGGTGGTGCTGCTAGTGCCGAGGGAAGCCTTGCATGCTCTTCCCTCGTTCTGGCCTCATCTACTAAGTCCCTCAAGTGACTCTGTCTGACCAAGTTTTCCAAGTGCGTCTTTAAGGCTCTACACCCCTAAGTCAGGTGCCCATCCTCATTGTGGTAGGCATAATGCTTCCCAAGGCTCCTTCCCATAAACTCGCCAAGGACCTTCCTCGGCGCTCTATAATACGGCTAGTTCCTGATCCTTTCTAGAACTTTATAAACCGTGATCCGGAACATAGTGGTGACTGCCTGTGCAGCCCTTAACCCTGTCTCCTGTCTGTTAAAACCAGTGTTACCTCATCCTCACTTCGGTGAGCCGTTTCTCTTATCTTGCTTTGGCGCCTTTGTTCCCGGCGTGTCATTTTTTGCTCTGGCATATTTTTTCAATCTGAGCCATAAGCTTCTCCATACTTTTTGGTACAGTCTTCGCTAATGGCTTCTAGAGGGAGAATTCATCCTCCAGGCCGTTCTTAAAAGAAACGACTGCCAGCTCCTGGTTACATCCCGGTATTCGGTTGAACACCTCATAATACCTTTTGACATATACCCTGAGGCTTTCACCCACACCAATTTTCAGAGCCATTAGGGAGTCTACCCTTAGTGGCTGCAACTTGTTTGTAACAAACTTGGCCACAAACATCTCGGCCAGGCCTTCCCAACTTTTCACAGTTCTTTTCAGCAACTTGTAAAACCAATCCGATGTGATTTCCCTAAAAGATGAAGGGAACACCTTGCATAGCAACTATTTGTTCCTAGTATACAAAGCCATTGAATTCAGATATAAGCCGACGTGAAAGTTCGGATCGGACTTACTGTAGACACCCCATTTTGACCGGCCCTAAGACTTGGGCACTTTATTTTGACCACCATCACCAGAAAAATCAAATTGAAATTTTAATCCTAAACTTCACTCATTTTGGCCAAATTAAAATATTTTTATTATTATTTTTTGAATTTGTAGTATTGTACAATTTTATATAATTTTGTGTGTTCATACATAATTTTAGATGTTTGGTATAAATAATACATTTTTGATATTTGATAAAAAGAAAATGATAAAAAAAAATAGAAAAGAAAAGATTAAAAAAAAAAAAAAGATGGTCATTATGATTATGGTTTGTTTTGGATGGGATAATGATTAAAAAAAAAAATGGTGTATCGTGAGTGGGGCTTTGGAGAATATCATTCTGATGATGAAGGGATGTGGTGGAGGAGTTTGAAAACAAAACACATATCTCTCTCAACTTTCGGTGCGGGGAGGGCCACAAAAACACACAGATGTCCAACAAAGAAAAAAAAGAAGAGGAGACTCCATGTGCTCTCTCTTTTTTTAGTGAATAAACAACTACACATGCATGAGCTGGCGAGGCCATGGAAAAAAAAAAAAAAAAAAAAACAGACATGGGCTGGCATGGGACATACAGACTCTCTCTTTCGGGGTCTCTCTCTAAGATGGCTCACAAGTCCTTATCTCTCCCTCATCAATGAAAAAGCCATTAAAAGCTTTTAGTCTAACATGGAGTTGGGTTTGAAGTTTAGGAGAGATACACAACACTTGCTCTCTATCTTAGGAGAAGGAGGAGCTTCTCTTGATTTGAGTTAAAAAACACACACTAACACACAGAGAACATAGAGAGCTACCTCTTCTCTCTCGACAAGCACCCATTTTCTCTCTCTCTCTCTCTCTCTCTCTCTCTCTCTCTCTCTCGGTTGAAGCTGGGCAAAACCAACACACAAAAAAAAGAACACTCTCCACACTCTCCAAAAGACTGATCATGGAGTTGGGTTTAAGTTGGAGCTACACACACAGACACACAATGTGAGCTACACAGTACACATTCACGCAGCATCTACTTACCATCTCTCTCTCTCTCTCTCTCTCTTCATAGCGACCCCGGTCTTTTTCCCATTTGATTATTGTATCCGGACTTACGTTCCGTGGATTTTGCTGTTATATTGGTTGTTCTTTAATTCCTCATTTTGAGTTATAGGATGTGTTGGGCAGGTTTGTTTCAGGTTGGTTGGGTTCGGAAACCAAATCTTGCTGTCCAGTTTTTGAGTTGGTCGCTCGAGCGAGGGTTTGGTCGCTCGAGCGAGGGTTGAGTTTTGTCTCTAGTGGCTCGAGCCAGGGTTTATTCGCTCGAGCGAGCGATTGCGTCTAGTATAGACCTGAGAGCAGAGTGTCTTCGCTCGAGCGAGCTTTTCTTCGCTCGAGCGAGCGAGGTGTATGTTTTCGAGTTCTTCGCTCGATCGAGCTTTCTGTCGCTCGAAAGCTTCTGGGTTGCAGACCTGAAGCATCGAGTTCTTGGCTCGAGCGAGCTTTTCTTCGCTCGAGCGAGTATTTCTTGTGTCTGGTCGCTCGAGCGACCATGTCTTCGCTCGAGCGAGCCTGTCCAGTTTAAATACGCAGCAACAGTTTTAAAACGTTTTTTTTTTATAACTTTTGATCCAGAAACCCTAGTTACGACCATTCTCTCTCCAAACTCACCTTCTCTCCTAGGTTTGATCTAGTTAGGGTGTGTTTTTACCCTAGTTCCTTCACAAATAAGATAGAGGAGAGCGAGGGCTTTCATTTAATCTGAGCAATTGTTGGTTTAGAGCACCTTGAAGTTTGGGCATCATCTTCGTCTTCTTCTTTTGAGTTATTCCTTCGAGGTAGGGATTTCCTACTCCATTTATACGCTTTAATCCTAAGTGTTGGTATTTTGGCATGTGGGGGTTAGTTTGGTAATTTTGGTATGTGGGGGTAGTTTGGTAATTTTGGAAGAAACCTTAGGGTTTTAGTTTAGATTAAATTGTATAATTAATTTAAAGGAATAATGTGGAATTTGGTTTAATTTGTGGAATTGGGGATGTTAAATTTACATTCATTGATGTATTTATTTCTTGTTTAGAAATAACTGTTTTGGGCTATCGGTGGAGGATAGCCATTGATTGTTGTAGACCTTGCATGTGGCTTAGGTATAACTAGAATTAAGTCATTTATGTTGACTGTTGAATTAATACAGAACATTACTTGTATTGATTATGTGTTGTATATGGCAATTGCGTGTTTCATTGCATATGCATGTTGTTTGGAGAAGATAGGGGATGAACTCCACGGTTTAGGGGGAGATAGGGGATGGACCTCTAAACCGGATTTATTGGGAGGAGATAGGGGATGGACTCCAGTAGCATCACTCTTATGTGTGCTTATTGATTAATAGACATATGTCTATTTATTGTTGATATGATACATTACTAAGATGTGTATCAGTTGGGAAGTATGGAAGTGAACTGATTATGATTGATACAATACCAACATGTGTATTTGTTATGATTAGGTCTAACTTAAATTGTTATTCCTGTTGAATTGGAAGTAATGGTAATAAAAGATGAAACCCTGTTGAGTTATTTGGCCAGGTTCTGAGCCATAAGTGGAAAGTAAAATGCGCCATAGACAATGTGTCATAGGCAGTGTAGACATTCGTGTCATGAATATTGTAACTCGATTATAGTGTGTTAACCATGTATCAGATGCTAATACTTTAATTAATTCTTATGCTTGGTTTAGTATTTCTTTACTGGGCTGTGGCTCACCCTATATGGGAACTTCATTTTCAGGTCCAGGCGGTTCACTACCTCCAAAGACTTAGCTTGTGAGGATTTGGACTTGAAGATTTATTTTATTTGTTTTAGTTATTTTATTTAAATTATGTAAACATTCAAGCCTAGGGCTTTATTTGTTTTGAGTTAGAACTCATGGATTTGTGTCCAAGTGTTGGCTTGGCAAGATGTAAGCCCGTAGGGCATTTATTTTGATGTTTTATTTCATATTACTCTGATGATTTAAATAAGATAATGGTTTTCTTTTAATAATGCATGCTGTGTTTTATGTTTAATGGGTTAAATTTTGAGGGCGTTACAACCTCTCTCTCTCTCTCTCTCTCTTAATTTAGAAAGGGAGAACATTCAAGGAAAATGAACACACCAAAGCAACTCTCTCTTAACCTTATCTCTCTCTGGCGGAGAGAATAGAGGATAAAAAAACAACACACATAGAAAGATATAGAGGCATGTGCTCTCTCTCTTGGTCTCTCTAAAAAAATTAAAAAAAAAATTGCACTTTCTGTGGGGACATATTTTCTGAGTGCCAACACGTGGCCAAGGTGACGCCAAAGTGTCAGCCGAGGTGCCACGTGTCCTGGTCATGACGCCAAAGTGATCTCGGCTAGACCGAGATTATCTCTGAAGATATCAGAGTCCGGGATAAACGAATAAAGGACAAAAGTCCTGGATTGAATGGGACTTCAGTTTGGGTAAGGATAAGACTCTTAGAGAGTTTATCCCAATCCTACTGGGAGTCCAAGATTAGCAATAATCCTAAGTCCAATGGAGCTAGGCTTCTATTGGGACTAGGTATGTGTTGGCTATAAAAGAGAGGCACTTTTATGGGTCTAAGGTATGCTTTTTATATTCTGAATAATGAGTTAAGCACTTTTGCTATTTTTGAGAGATAACTGACTTGATCGTCGGAGTGCCCTCGGGTGGACGAACCACCGCCGGAATCTCTTCTTTTTGTGATAGGTTGTTCGAGCTTAATCTATTCTGCCAGTGTTCTCCAGTTGAGTGCTTGATTGGCAGTGTGGTCGGAAATTGACACACACACTTTTATTCACTCTCCTATCACACACCAATACATACGCTGATACATAGAGGTGTGGCCATTCTTGCATTCACCACCATTTTTTGCTCCTCCTCAGTCCTCGATCTTGGCCTACCTACATCCCTAATACGTCCGCATCTTCGACACCACCCTCCGCGACAGCAAACAGTCCCCCGACGCCACCATGGCCAACAAGGAGAAGCTATTAGCAGATACATAGACGAACTCTTCTTCTTCTTGCCATGAGTTACCGAAGAGAGTCCCTCCCGACCACCAATCTTTTAGGCCAAGTAGTCTTCTCCCAACTGTGAAGCAAACCCTCTACACAAATCCCTCGATCACCTAGTTTGTCTAGCTCGTGGAAAATGCTTTGCGTACCGAGGGACAACCATGGATGGTTGTTCAGTCGTGGCTGTGTTTTGGAATTGGGTTGAGTCTAGATGGTGACACTGTTGTGTGAAGGTTGATGCAAGTCCAAACGATGTATCGAGCTCAGGTACTTCAGCAAGGTGGTCATCGGTTGGTGAATGATATCACCGAAGTTGCCAAGTCACCGTTGTTTTTGTTTTGGCTTTGTTGGTGGCATTGTTGCCGGCGGTGCTGGGACTGTCATTCACGTCCTGCTCGCGGCTCTGGCTATGGCGTTGCTCCGGCACCATTATTACAAGGGGCGTGGGTTGGGTTCATGTATCTCATGCTCAGTTCAAAACGTAGCGTTGGGATGAACGGCCTGCCGCTCTGGTTTGTTATTTTGAAATGTTTGAAGAAAATAGTTGGTGGTTCTCTAATCTGTGGGTTGGTTTGTCCTTTTAAGTTATATTATAATGGGTTGATGAAATTGCTACAACTGGTTATTGCATACTAATGCATGGGCTGGGCATGGGCCCATTTTGTTGGTACATACAATGGGCTACACGTTTCAAATAGAGGTGGTGCTGCATGGTGTTGGGCTTGGTACAAGTTAAATGGACATGGGTCAGTTCTGATTAAAATGGTTGGATGTGGCTGAAACAGTGGGCTAGTGTACAGCTATATGGATTTGTTGGATTTTATATCTGTGGTTTGTTTTTTTTTTGGCCTATGGGATGTTAGCTATTGGATAGTGGTTTTGTATGGGCTAGTCATGGGTTGTTTTGACCATGCGCTAGTTTGTGGTAGTTTTCCATCCACGTGTGTTCAAGTGTGTTATTTTGGGTGTAAACATGTAGGCCGTTAAAAGAGAAGGGGATTTGATATATTGGACCAACGTGGGTACCGTGGGCCTTATCTCTATGATTATGGGTGGTGGGCCTCGTTGGCTTGAGTTTGAGCTATCTCTGCCAAGAGTGATTAAGGGGTCGTTGCTATGGGGACTCTCAAAGCACATGCAGTTCTTTATTTTATTTTCATTTTGAGTGTTTTGTGAGTTTTTTTTATTTTGTTGTAATCTTCTCCCATCCCTCTTTAATTTGGTCTGTAATATGTAAGTGTTGTAATAATCCCCCACCCCGCTCCTTTCTATCCTATTCTTTACTCGCTTTCCCTAACTGTACATATGTATATATCTGACATGCTATGCATATCCATGCTTTGCATCCATGATTCATGCCTAGATCCGGCTAAATTTGCATCTTTGTGCTTTAATTGATTCTTATATGATTTTGTGTGCTATCGCGAGTGTTACAATGTTTCACATGTCATGTTTTAGAAGCCGGATCTTTAGAAACATTTTTGTGCATGTATTGCATTAGGATTCTGTATATAGGATCATGCATATTTCACTAACTTTGTTTTGTAGCTATTCGAGGGACATCGGTAAATCTGTGAGTTGTTATGCTTTAGCATCCCATTTGTACATAATTTTCTTGTTATGTTTAGCATCCTACCATAAGGTTATTTGTTTACTTGATATAATTGCTTGGATGCCTGTAGATGAAGGCTTGTTGCTTGAATTGGAATGATTCGATGAATGTACGTTTAAGCCCACTTTGTTAAGTGGCAAGTTTACAAGCTTTAAGCCCATTTTGTCAAGTGGGAAATTCAAACCCCTTTCGACAAACAACATGAAATTGAATTGTTCCAATTTGAGAAACTAGTCTACACTTGTATGCTTCACATAGTAAATTTTAGGATTTACTAAATAATCAGAACATGAACATATAAAGAAAATAAAATACATATCATGGTTTAGTAAAAGCCGATCTTGGATCGGGTGAGCGGGGTGCTCATTATTGACCTTCCCTTCTTATACCTAAGGTTCCGAGCCAAGCATCTTTGGTTACGACGAACAGTGGCCTTGGCACGAGTTATGGGTTTCCAAATTTCCCAAAATATTAGGTGGCGACTTTGAGATCTGATGACGCAGTCCATTTTTGACAAAGGTTTTGCAATAAAATGGATTTTCAATAAAAGTTGTCAAATATGGACTCTCATCTATGTTTCACATTGCACTCATGAGACTAGATCAAAGAGATCTCGGGAGTCCGAACTGTTTAATGTGCACGGGTACCCCTCAGGCATGTTACACTTACCGTCATAAATCTGGAACCTCGGCATATGGAACCTCTTTAGGCTCTCAAACCTATCCAACTTTACTAAGAAAGGTGTTCTCGATTTGACAGGTGATGTGACCTCGGCATTCTGCTGCTTCCTCTGGAGGTAGTCCCTCAAATCCTCTTTAATCCAACCAGGAGCTCGGCTGTCAATAGATTTCAGTCTTTTTAGCGCCCTGCTCCCGGTGTTGTTATGTGTCCTTTTGGACTTCTCTTCATTCACCGTATCAAAACACAAGCCCTTCCCTTGGATATGACGGGGTTCTTTGACATAAGTTCCCCTGGTACGAGGCGTCCTCTGCGAGTCATCTCTGATCGACTCTTCTCGCCTGACATCCCGTGAAGGCCGATGTGAGGGCTCCTTTTCCTTCCCATGCTGTGGGACTACTGGGATTGTTTTCTGTCCCACTTTCTAGGCATCAGTCTTGGCCCCTAGTATCGGCGTGTCCTGCAACGGAAACGATGGTTGCATGACGTTGTTCTGCATCAAGAAGTTGACAACCGATTGTAGATCTACCAACTTGTTAGCCATTCCCTTCATCTTGCTGTCCCTCCTCAGTCATTTATCCTTCCATACCAAGAGGTCGCTTTCGTTGTAATACTTATCTCGACCTAATTTCTTCGGGGCATCTCCCTCTTTGCCGACGTCCTTATCCTCAGGATTCCGATCCCGTGCTCTTTCATTATGGTTTTCTTTCTTGATGTTAGGATCGGCATGTTTACCACTCCTACTAGGGATGTCGTCCCCAATCTTTTCTCTTTACCCGTTGTTAGTCATATATTCTCCTTACGCTCCCACAGACTTCGCCAAATTGTGGGTGTTGATTTCCGACCACACAACCAAACGAGAAATTTAGCTAGAGAGTACCGGCAGAATAGATTAAGCCTAACAATCTGCACAAGAAGATGAGAATCTGGCGGTGGTTCGTCCACCCGGGGGCACTCCGACAATCAAGTCAGTAATCAATATCTCTTAAAGATAGCAAATTGTGTTTAAACTCACAAGAAAAAAACTTACTGCTCATAGTATATCACACATACCTAAGACCCACGAGGGTGCCCTGCTTTTATAGCTAGCATTGATATGATCTCTATAAAAGCCTCACTTCAGTAGACTCAGGCTCAATGATCATCCTGAACTCTCAGCTAGATATGAATAAACTTCATAAGAGTTTTATCTTTATCTAGACTGAGATCCTCTCCTATTCTAGGACTCTTGTCACTTATCTGCTTATCTCGGATTCTGGTATCTCCGCAGATAACCTCGACCTAGCCAAGATCACCTCGGCATCAGGACCAGGCCATATGGCACCTTGGTTGACACTTCGGCGTCACCTTGGGCACATGCTGTCATTCATAAAATATGTCTCCACAGGTTTGGTGCAAACCATAGGCTAATTTGGCCCAAACCATGTATTGGTTTGAAAGTCTTTGTTGGCTTCCTTGTCCTAATAGTGTTGATTGGACTTAACTTTATTTAAAATTTATTTGTTCAATGTGTCGTATTGTTTTAGCCAACTCTAAACTTATTAAATCTATTTAGTAGATTATGTAGTGAGTTAGTTGTTAAAAATGTTTTCCTTTTTGAAAGGTGTGTTGCTTTTTAAGCAGGCAATAAACTTTATTGTAACTCACATTGATTCTAGGCAATGCTTGTAATTTTTCTCTAGCTTTTTTTGAGCTTCTTCCACGAAAAAAAAAAAAAAGTTCTATAAACTTTGATAACATGTCTAGTGGTAATAAAGACACATTAAGATTTGTTACCCAAAAGACAATCTAAGAGGGGGGTGAATTAGGTTTTTACAAATAAAATTAATAATACCCTAATAAAAATTATGACTAGCACAATAGATAAATATAGTTAATGAAATAAAAATAATTAAAACAAGTGTTCTAACAACTATATTAGTTAATGATTTTAGCAAAGTGAAAATGTGAAATATAACTATGGCAATTTAAATAAAATAAAGAAATAAGGGAGAGAAAGGCAAACAAATTTATAGTGGTTCGACTTCAACTCGGCCTACATCCACTTCTCAAGTTTCACTTGAGATTTTTCATTATACTCTAGCTTTATAGAGGTGCTAGCAACCTTTTCACAAATGGAGCAATTCTCCACGGATTTTACACAGACTTTCTAAGTCCAAAACCCTTGTCTTCTTTAGCTAATTTTCAATCACACTCAAGGAGTTAAGAATACTGAGTGTACTACACTCTTACAATGTTGAATTGAAGTTGTTTTTGCTTTCAAAGAAAGCTACAATAGTTATCTCTTAAAGATAGATATAAAAATGAAACTTTGATTTTTCTGGAAATCTCACACAGGAAAGATGAGCTTAAAGCTATACGTTTTAGTGTATAATTTCTGAAAGAGGATGTAAACAAATTGAAGAACACTTCTCAGAGAATTTTTTAGAGAATAGATGAGAATGATCAAAGAATGTTCTCTAGGTTATATCACTTGTATATATATATATATTTGTTCAGCAGAGGCTCTGTTATATATATAGAGAAGATTATAGAGCCATTATATTCATTTGAATATAATCTATTCTATCATTACTGATTTGATCTTCGTAGGAGACAAGGCTGGTTTAGAACATCTTTATTTTGAAAAATAGCCATTGTAGCACAGAGCCGTTGAGAGGAAAGATTGAACTGAAGCAGAACTGGGCAAAAAGGCCTTGGCCGGTCGTCCGCCCGGATGTCCACTCAGACGTCCGGTCCTTTGTAGATTTGAATTGTTTGGACTCCTGCTGTGTTGGGATGTTTGAACTTCTATTTTGGGCATTATCTTTGAGTTGAAATGTACTCCTAATTTAAGCAAATATTAAATACATTCTAACAATATTTAGGATAAAAGTTTAGGTAAGAAATAATGGGGTAAAATAAATTGTGATTTTATTTTTCTCTACCAAATAAATTAAAACATAATTAAATAAATCATCAAAATAAATAAGTCTAACAATCTCTCCTTTTTTTATGATGGCACACAATGATATTTTGATTTGTTTTGGGAGCAAGAAAAGCTCCCCCTTAAGTCATGCTCCCTGAATGATTGTTCATTTCTAGATGCACAAGTTAGCACATTTATAATAAATAACAATTAATAAAAATACATTATATAAGACTAAGATAACAAACTATAAATGAAAAAAAAAATCATCATTATAATTACTAGATAGTCTATATCAGTTTAAAATAATAATAAAAAGAATACTACCTCAACACCACATAACATAACATCAACACCATAATACATAACATAACATCTCAAGTATTTTCTCCCCCTGTGACATTATCAAAAGAAAATCATGGCTCAAAATCTAGAGGAGGAGGAGGGAAGTGATAGTGATAAATGGCATCAACGCGGGCCTCAATATGATCAACACGGGTGTTGAGCGCACCAAATTGCTGAATCATTTGTTGTTCCCAGGCAATGCGTTGGTTGTAGCGGTCTTGTTCCAATGCTAAAAAGTCCGTCCAATAAGCAAGAGGCGATGGGTGAGGTGGTCACATAGCAACAAGAGAAGGATCTTAAGGCTCCTCCATAGGAATATCAAGAGCAGCCACACGAGCTAAGAGAACATCACCCCCTCCAGCACGGGTGATGGTGTAGTCACTGATATCAGAGGCAAGAGGGATGGTGGTTTTGTCGGAAAGGTTGACTTCGAAGTGTCTAAAGAGTTTGGTTAATAAAGCGCCAAAAGCCAAAGATTTCTCACGGGAGGTAGCAACAAGGTCCATTTCCCTCATGATGATGTAGCATAAATCAAGAGGGTGCCCAATCTCAAAACAATAAAGGAGATACGCATTAAAGGTAGGAACAACATCATAATGACCGGCTTTTGGAGTGACATTTTCTAGTAAAAAATGGTGAAGAATGCGGAGATGGGGTTTAAGGTGTTTAGCCTGAAGATGAGACCCAGTGGTTTTGTCAAGACAAATGGTGGCATACAATTCAGTGATGTTACCCACAAGTTGAGCCATTTGGGCCTCGGTTTGAAAATAAATTTGGTTTGGATTTGTGTCAACATTGAGAATAGTGGCCAAGGTGGTAACATTAAACACAATATCGGTGTCTTTAACATAGGAGTTACTGGTGTACTCGGCCTTGTCTATACCAGAAGATTAAAGGTGGACATAAAATAAGGCGAGAAGACGAGGGTATACCTTTTTAGGCAAATTGACCAAATTTTGCCAACCCATGGCCTCAAGTTTATTGAGAAGAAGAGCATCATACTGTGAAGCAAGGCTAACACATCGACCGGTAATGACGGAGCGCGCGGACATGGCGCCAAAAGCTTGCTCAACGATAGGAGTAAGAAAGTCTGTAGTGGGATAGTCACGTGCAGGTTTTGAGGACTAAACTTCCCCTCTCGCCCAAGGCTTCTTAGTATGAGGAGCCATAACTGGGTGAAAACAGAATAACCAGTGGATAAAAAATTTGCATAGAACTATTTAAAACAGAACAACCATTGCAAGCACAAATGGCAGAATAATTTCGCAAAGGTTAAAAGGAGTTCATAGTGAATGCACAAATTTCATAATGATTTCAGTTCCAGGGCATAAATCTCAGAATGATGATTTCATAAATTGCAGAAAAAAAAATTGAGATGAAAGAAGGTGCATAACAAGGCAAAACAAAGTGCAAACACAAGGCAAGGTTCAGTGCATAAAGAAAATAAAAAATGATATATAAAAAAATTTGGGGACATAACCAAGTGGAGATTCAGATAGTGATAAAGACATATATATATATATATATAGATAGAGATGCAGAGATGAGGGATACATGGCTAACCAGTTGTGAAGTACAAAAAAAAAAATGATCGAAACCGTACCAAGCTATGCGATTCTAGGTAAGAGAATGAAGTTGGAAGCAAGAATTAGGGAAAAATGGCACCATTTTTAAGTGGGAATAAAAACCACATAGACATGGATAATCTGAAGCAAAAAAAAAAAAGGAAAATGGAAAAAATGACGTTACAGTGAAGAAAACAAGGAGAATAGGAAGACTTACTTGAGTTGGTACACAAATTTGATGAAAGATGGGATTTTTGGAGAGGTTTAGAAAAAGAGATGTATAGTGAACAGCTAGGGCACGGAGTCGTCGAAGAGGAAGGGAAAAATTGGACTAAGTAGACAATTTGGGGGAAATTAAAGACGGTCCAGGTGGGCACCGATTGACCTCTCGGACGATCGGTTCAGGTTTTTTTTTTTTTTAAATTTTATTTTAAATGAAATAGTGAGTCTGTATGACTGGAAGGGTAAGTCTGAACCAAAAAAAAAAATGAGGGTTTTAGCCTAATAAACAAGTCAACATATGCAAAGTTAATTTTACCTCCAGATGCAAAACCCAAAAAAAATTACACAGTTGAGAATAACAAACTGTTAAGGATAAATATATAAAGGACTTGAGAGCATTCAACTAATATAAATTTTTCCATATCAATGTAGCAATACACATATATCATTTTAACAAAAATAACAAAAATTCAAGTTTCACAGTCACAACAAAACCTTTTAAGTAGAAATCGACATTCCAAGTTCGCTACAAATAAAATTGAAGCGATCCTCGCTTAAGGGTTTTGTGAAAATATCCGTCAATTGCTTATTAGTGTTTACAAATTCAAGTACAATATCCCATTTTTGAACGTGATCTCTTAAAAAATGATGTCGAATTTCAATATGTTTTATTCATGAGTGTTGAACTGAATTTTTACTTAAATTGATGGCACTAGTATTATCACATTTAATAGGGATATGATCATAATATAAATCAAAGTCCTCCAATTGTTGTTTCATCCAAAGTATTTGGGTATAACAACTTCCGAAAGTTATATATTCAGCTTTGGCCGTTGATAAAGCAACAGAATTTTGCTTTTTGCTAAACCAAGATACTAATGAGTTACCAAGGAAGTGACAAGTGTCACTGGTGCTTTTTCTATCAAGTTTACATCTGGCAAAGTCGTCGTCTGAGTAACTAATTAAATCAAATGCAACACCTCTAGGATAAAATAGTCCCAACTTTTGAATGCCAACAAGATATCTAAAAATTCTTTTAACAGCACTAAGATGTGATTGCTTAGGATTTGATTGATATCTAACACACATACAAACACTAAACATAATATCGAGTCTACTTGCAGTTAAATAAAGAAGTGAGCCGATCATACCTCGATATTTTGTTTGATCAATGGACTTACCTTTTTCATCCTTGTTTAGTTTAATGGATGTACTCATAGATGTTCCAGCTATTTTCAAGTTATACATACCAAACTTTTTGAGTAGTTCTTTTATGTACTTAGCTTGGTTGATAAAAATTCATTCTTTACATTGTTTGATTTGAAATCTAAAGAAATAATTTAGCTCCCCCATCATGCTCATCTCAAACTCACCTTGCATACACTTAGCAAATTCCTTACACAAGGTTTCATTAGTAGCACCAAATATAATGTCATCTACATATATTTGCACAATAAGTAAATCATCATTTTTAGTTTTAACAAAAAGTGTTGTGTCAATCGTTCCTCTAGAAAAATTATTTTCAATCAAAAATTTACTCAATCGTTCATACCATGCACGAGGTGTTTGTTCAAACCATATAAAGCTTTTAATAGTTTAAAAACACGATTTGGAAAAGTATGATCTTCAAAACCTGGGGGTTGTTTTACAAAAACTTCCTCATTTATGAAACCATTTAGAAACACACTTTTTACGTCCATTTGATAAAGTTTGAAATCTCTATAACACACAAATGCAAGTAACATGCGAATGGCTTCTAATCTAGCAACCGAAGCAAAAGTTTCATCGAAATCAATATCTTCTTCTTGATTGTATCCTTGTGCAACAAGTCTGGCCTTATTTCTTATAATTGTGCCGAATTCATCAAACTTGTTTCGAAAGATCCATTTGGTATCGATAATGGTATGATTTTTAGGTTTTGGCACAAGTTCCCACACTTTGTTTCTCTCATATTGGTTGAGCTTTTCATGCATAGCCATCATTCAATGTTCATCGAATTCAGCTTCTTGAAAGTTTTTAGGCTCAATCTGTGAGAGAAAAGCCAAGTTACTACAAATGTTTCTAAATAAAGAGCGAGTTTTGATACCTTTTGTAGGGTCACCTAGGATTAAATCCTTAGGGTGATTATGAATAAACTTCTATTCTCTGGGCAAATCATCATTGTTTCCTCCTTCTTCTTAAGGTGGGAGAATAGGTTATTTAATCTCTTTGTTTAACTTACATGGTTGGTTTTCTTCTTTGTAGATACTTGAATATTTCACATTTGGTTCCAAATCTATATCACCATAAACCATTTGCTTTTGAGCAGAGATGTTAGTTTCATCAAATGTCACATGTATAGATTCTTCCACAACTAGAGTTCCTTTATTAAAAACACAATAAACTTTGCTAGTTAAGGAATAACCAAGAAAAATTACTTTATCAGATTTTGAATCAAATTTACCTAAGTTATCCTTACCATTATTATGCACAAAACATTTACAACAAAAAATATGCAAGTGACTAATGTTGGGCTTTCTATTATGCCAAAGTTCATAGGGAGTCTTTTTGAGAATAGGTCTAATCAATGCACGATTTAAAATATAGCATGCGGTGTGAACGGCTTCGGCCCAAAAATATTTAGGAAGATTATTTTCGCAAAGCATTGTTCTACTCATCTCTTCTAAATTTCTATTATTCCTTTCTACTACACCATTTTGTTGAGGGGTTCTAGGTGCTGAAAAATTATGTCCAATACCATGCTCATCACAAAACAATTCAAATTTTTTATTTTCAAGTTCTCTACCATGGTCGGTTCAAATATTAGTAATAAAAAAGCCTTTTTCATTTTGAATTCTACGACAGAGTTTTGTAAAAGAAGAAAAGGTTTCATCTTTGTGTGTTAAAAACATAACCCATGTAACAATAACAAGACAATAATATTTACCACATATACTAGATGTCCTTAAGGAACCAAATAAATCAATATGCAATAGTTGTAAAAGTCTAGTTGTGGAAATGTGAGTTTTGATTTAAACGATGTTTTAGTTTGTTTTCCTTGTTGACAAGCACTACAAAGATGATATTTTTCAAATTTAATTTTTTGAAGTCCAATGACCAAATCTTCTCTCAAAAGTTTAGCAATTAAATCCATATGAGCATGACCAAGTTTTCTATGCCATAACTAACTATTTTCACTATTAACATATAAACATTTAACATCACTAGGATAGAAATCATTGAGATGAAAAACATAAACATTATCATGGCGATAATTAACAAATAAAACTTTATGATCATTTGTACTTTCAATTGTGCAATTTGATTTATCAAAAATAACACGATTACCCTTGTCACATAATTGACTAATACTAAGTAGATTGCGCTTAAGTCTATCAACAAGTAAAACATTTTCAATAGACGGGTTAGGAGAGATACCGATGCTACCAATACCAATGATTTTTCCTTTCTTATTGTCTCCAAAAGTAACAAATCCTCCATCTTTCGATGATAGTTTAGTAAAGAATGATTTATCTCCGGTCATGTGTCTGGAACATCCACTATCAATGTACCACTTCCCTTCTTTAGTTTTGGACTTAAAACAAACCTACAAGATGATAATCAAGTATTGGTTATTGGTACACATAGTTTCTTGGATCCTTCTTAGTTAGTTTTGTTAGATCCCTTAACAATCCAAATCTTTTTAATTTCTATATTCATATTATTTTTGAATGGACAAGAAGACATGTAATGTCATTTCCTTCTACAATAATGACAAGTAATATAAGGGTGTGTCATGAGAAGTGTTTTTTCAAAAATTGTATTAAGATTCTTTTGTTTCTTAATAGGGTCATATCCAATGCTTGCTTTATCGAAAACAGATATTTGATTTCTAAGAAGCATGTTGAGATTATTTCTGTGATAATTGGGTGTGGCACTAGTTCCATTTTCCTTAGTTTAACCTTGGGTTATCTTGTGGCGTGTTGGGTTAACTTGGAGCCTTGTTAAGTGTTTGGGGTTTGTGGTGTCCGGAAGGTTTTTCTCAACTGAATTCTTGTTCTTGCTTTTTGGTGTTGATTTTCACTTGTTTCGAAGAGTGCGAGGTCAGGTCCGAAGTGCCTAGATTTAAGCTGAGAAAAATTCTGGACAGGAGAACCAGGGCCGCACGTGTGGGAGGTGAGGCCGCACGTGCGGAATTCAGGGGTTGTTTGGGTTGCACACTATCTAATATGCATGTGCAGAGCAAGGTGAATACAAGGATGATGGCCGCACGTGCGGGAAGGAGGCTCCATACGTGTGGGGCACGTGCGGGATGCTGGGCAGTCTGAAAACCCTATTTTTTCTTCCTTTTGGGGCTAATTGTATCTTATTTGTTTTTATATCTCCCTTTTTCTAAAAACACTTTTGATCCTCCTTCTCTCTAAAAACCCTCATCAAACACTAAAACTCTTTGATTTCTTGTAATCTTTTGGGTCTAGAGTCATCATCTCTCACAAATCTTGGTGATCAAAGCTAGAACTTCATATTGTGTGGTGGAAATCGAAGACCCCTCATATTTGGCTCTAGGGTTTCATCTCTTTTCTTCATCAAACTTTGAGGTAGGGACTCTTTTGAGTTATATATACATGTTTTGCAATGATGTTGTATTTTTAAGGGTCTTCTTGAAGTTAGTACATTGCTTTTGATTTTATGGTTCAAAATGTAGAGATTTTTCAAAAGTGGGTTTAAATCTCAACTTTTTTGTAAATCCTTGAGGGTTTCACTTTCATTAACTTAAGAAAGACGATTTTGGTGAGGTTTCACCAAAGAAATGGGGAGATGTTTTGGTTTTAATGAAGAACCCTAGAAATTGGGGGTTTTGGAAAATATGAAAAAGCCTATGGATTTCTTTCTTTTCTTGTGTTAAAAGAATGAATGAGTGTAAATTTCATAATGTGGTTTGCAAAATGGTGATCTTCTTGATATATGAGAGTTGAGAATTTATTTTCAAACTAGTGTTAAATGAATGAACATGTATAGTTGTGAGATGATAATTGTTGAGTACCATAGATTATGGGAATTGTAATCTTGGAAATTGATGCTTGAAAATTTCATATAGTCTTGAAGAGACTAAAATGCTAAGAATTGTGCATGATGAGAAGTTATTGCTATGTATTGATAGCATCATTTGAGCATATGGTCATCTTTGGTGAAATGGCATTGGAGAGAGGAAAAATGGAGAAATGTTATGAGATAGTAATTATTGCATCATATACTCATTCAATTTAATAATATTATTATTATTATTATTATGCATCTTGAATTGAGTTGGAAACGTTACATTGAGAAAAAAATATTTTGAATGAGAACAGAATATTTTGAATAAGAACTATTGAAATGTTATGGGGTAAATACGTTGGTAAGTCCGAATAGGAAGTGTAGATGAAATTAATAAGTTGGCCTGAGTGTCCAGGGTGAAAGATCAAAAATACGAGTGGAGGAGATACCACTTCCCTTCCGGTCAACAATCGGTAAAGTTGGGTTTTTGGTAGTGCTAGTTGAGCCTACTTGCATACATTAACCTAGGGATTACCTGAGTTGTATTTACCGCCCCCATTAAAGAGAATTGTAAATTTTAGAATTATTAAGATTTCAAATCATTGTTGAAAATGATGATATTTTGAAAGAGCATGTATTTTGGAATACTCTTGATTTGGCATTGCATGACATTTGCATTGAATATTTGAAATCTTGCATAATTGTATATACTTTGTTAAGGATTTTCTACTGGGCTTTATGCTCACCCCTATGGGATTTTGGTGCAGGAAAAGACGTGGTGATCCAGCCAAGTTGAGGGCGTGGATATGTTGTGAAGAGTAATAACTCTGTTTTGTATGATTTAATTGCTAGCCAATGGGCTATTCATGTATGGGTTCGAGAGGCAATTTTTGTGTAATCGGGCTCAAGCCTTGGAAATTTTAAGCGCATGAGGGCATTTTATTATTTTTGAAACATGATACTCTACATGCTATAGATTCATGTATTTCTGTATCATTGAATGTATAATTCGCATGTGGAACTTTGTATAAATCTTGTTGATTAATGGTGTAATGATTGAAATATTGTTATTACTGATTAGTGGATGTGGGTTGATGTATTAGAATTATGTTGGATTATTTTCGAGGCGTTACAATTTCTACTTTTTACAAAATTTTCAAGTGATTTTGTTAAATCATCAATATTGTTTTTTAAAGTAGTTTTCTCATTAGAAATGGTATCAAACTCATTTTTCAAGACAATTTTTCTTTCTTTAATTCTTCTACACTACTAGATAAAGATGCAACAGATTTTTTTAACACATTATTTTTGGCTCAAACTTTTCTAAATTCATCTTGTAGTTCATGGAATGCACTTTCAAGTTCTTCATAAAGAGTCGTTACCTTAGCTTGAGTAGAGTCTTCATCTTCAAGAGCCATCAAACACAAGTTGGCTACTTCATTTTCAATTTCATCACTTGAGCTTTCATCTTCATTTTCTCCCTAAGCTGTTACCATAGCCTTCTTGTTTCCTTTGTAGTCTTTTCCATGATTTTTCAATTTTGGACAATCCATCTTCATATGTCCAGGATTTTTGCACTCATAGCAAATAATAGGTTCTTTCTTGTTATCTTTGTTGTACTCCTTTTTGAAATGTTTTCTTCCTCCAAAATTGTTTTTCTTTAAGTGTTTTTTGAGATTTCTGCTAAACATGGCATAGCTTTCACCCTCACTGGAGTTTTCATGTTCTTCTTCATTTGATGAGGCTTTGAATGCAATTCCACTTTTCTTTTTGTTTTTAACATCCTCATGTCTTTTCATGGTGATCTCATGAGTCATAAGGGAACCCATAAGCTCATCCAATCCAAATGTAGAGAGATTTTTGGCTTCTAAAATGGCAGTGACTTTTGTTTCCCAATTCTTTGGTAAACACCTAAGAATTTTTCTCACCAACTCATTGTTAGTATAAGTTTTGCCAAGAGATTTCGAAGAGTTTACAATTTCAGTAAATCTAGTAAACATACTTGAAATAGATTCATCAGTGTTCATTTTAAACAATTCATAACTATGAACAAGCATATCAATACGAGATTCCTTTACTTGGTTTGTACCTTCATAAGTTACCTCAAGTTTGTCCCAAATTTCTTTTGCCGAATCACAACTTGAAATTCTATTATACTCCTTAGAGTCTAATCCACAAATAAAGGTGAGTTTGGCTTTAACATTGGCTTGCAATAATTTGTGATCCCTCTCATCACATTCATCTTTAGTTTTAGGTACACTGATATTGTCTACTAATTTGGTAGGAATTTTTGAACATTTGGTGAAAATAATCCACATGACATAATCTGCTTGTAGGTATAGGATCATCCTATCTTTCCAATGACTATAGTTGTTTTCGTCAAACAATGGTAGCCTATTGGTGGCTTGTCTTTCAGCAGTGCTAGTGCTAGCTAAGGTTGCCATGGATCAAAACTCTCAGATGGTTAAATCTAAAGCAAGAGTATAGGCTCTGATACCAATTGTAACCCAAAAGACAACCTAAGAGAGGGGTGAATTAGGTTTTTACAAATAAAATTACTAATACCCTACTAAAAATTATGACTAGCACAATAAATAAATATAGTTAATGAAATAAAAATAATTGAAGTAAATGTTCTAACAACTATGTCAGTTAATGATTTTAGTACAGTGAAAATGTGAAATATAACTATGGCAATTTAAATAAAATAAAGAGATAAGAGAGAAAGAGGCAAACATATTTATGGTGGTTCGGCTTCAACTCGACCTACGTCCACTCCTTAAGCTTCACTTGAGATTTTTCACTATACTCTAACTTCACAGAGGTGCTAACAATCTTTTCACAAATGGAGCAATCCTCCATGGATTTTACACAGACTTTCTAAGTCCAAAACCCTTGCCTTCTTTAGCTAATTTTCAATCACACTCAATGAGTCAAGAATATTAAGTGTACTACACTCTTACAAGGTTGAATTGAAGTTGTTTTTGCTTTCAAAGAAAGCTACAATAGTTATCCCTCAAAGATATATATAAAAATGAAATTATGATTTTTCTGGAAATCTCACACAAGAAAGATGAGTTTAAAGCTATACGTCTTAGTGTATAATTTCTGAGAGATGATATAAACAAAAATGAAGAATAATTCTCAAAGAATTTTTTAGAGAATAAATAAGAATTATCAGAGAATGTTTTCTAGGTTATATCACTTGTATATATATATATATATATTTTTTTTGTTCAGCAGAGGCTCTGTTATATATATAAAGAAGATTATAAAGCCGTTATATTCATTTGAATATAATCTATTCCATCATTACTAATTTGATCTTCGTAGGAGACAAGGCTGGTCTGGAACATCTTTATTTTGAAAAATAGCCATTGTAGCACAGAGCCGTTGAGAGGAAAGGTCGAACTGAAACAGAACTTGGCAAAAAGGCCTTGGTTGGTCGTCTAGCCGAATAACCGGCCGGATGCCCACCCGAACGTCCGGTCCTTTGTAGATTTGAACTGTTTGAACTCCTGCTTTGTTGGGCTGTTTGAACTTCTGTTTTGGGCATTATCTTTGAGTCAAAATGTACTTCTGATTTAAGCAAATATTAAATATATTCTAACAATATTTAGGATAAAAGTTTAGGTAAGAAATAATGGGATAAAATAAATTGTAATTCTATCTTTCTCTTCCAAATAAATTAAAACATAATTAAATAAATCATCAAAATAAATAAGTCTAACAAGATTGTATAAATTGACATCAATGATTGTGATATTAAGATTGTATAAAAATTAATGTATGATGTAAATTCATTACTCACACTCATAATGTATGAGATAAAGTAGATGTTTGGGAAGTAGCTATTTTTTATAATTTTTGATTTTTTGACTATTTTAATAGGCTATTTTAGTTTTTGTGTTTGAAAAGATAAGATGGATTTTTTTGAAATTGTTGTATTGAAAAATGTGTTTGAAATGATGGTGGAATGTAAATTTACCAAACTGCCCATACGTATATTTACAGAAGACATAAGGTTGATGTCCACGTGACAGCGAGGACACTGCCACCGTCTGTCTTGTGTTTCCTTGGGTTCCAAAATTTGTTTGTAAAAAATTAATTAAAGTTGCTATTTGTAAAAAACCAATGCACATATTTGTGAAATGTACTAATTTTTTTAAATTTTGTTTGGTTTAGTAATTTTGAAAAAAAAAAAATCAAAATCATTTTTTATCTCTGACACATTAATCAATTTTTTTTTCTCTCCTCTCTCATTCTCAATTACTTTCTTCCTCATATACATATACTCATCTATAACAAAATATTAAATCATCTCAAACTCTCACACTCCAAAACTATTTTCAAAATATACAACCAAACAAATTAAAAAAAAATTCTAAACTCTTTTCTCAAAAGAAAATTTAAAAAATTTATCTCTCAAAATAAAACCAAACACATCCTAAATTTCCCAAAATGAATTACTCCCTCTGTCCCAAAATATTAGTCCTTTTTCAAAAATCAAGTACAAAATAATATAAATTTTCTATTTTGTCTTTCTTTTAAATTTATTAACAACATGAAAAGTACAATTATAGTATTGATATTCTCCAAAAAAATGTATTATTAAATGGTAATCTTAAAAAATTAATTTTTTAAAGTGTAATAATTATATTGTTAAAAAAAATTAAATTTTTTAAAAATGATAATTATTTTGAGACGGAAGGAAGGAGTATTATTTCGAAGCCGAGCGAGTAAATTATTACTATGCATCTGGCAAATCATCAATCGAGAGAGATGAAAGGCAAATCATCAGTTATCCCTATCAAAGGATAAAAATGTCTTTTTATTAACGTAGTGACATCTACCTGGCCACAAGCCTTCGTACCTCAGCTACAGTTAGTTACATGGCTTTTTTATGTGGAAGAGGTTAAAATAGCCTCACGCATGGTTGCCAAACAGCGCCAGCAAGATTTAACCCGACAGGTGTGAGCTTTTGACCTACACTGCCCCCGTGTGATGGTTGCTTTATTTATGAAGTAACAAAAAAACACATATAACGTATGAGGTAGAAAGATTTAACCTGAAAGGATAGTTTTTGCCCTACACTGCCCATGTGAAGGTTGCTTTATTTATAAAGTAATAAATAGAGTTATGTTGAAGATTTTAAATAATTTATTAAATTTTTTTATATAGGCATGAGATTTATACACATCTGGATTTATAAATTTTACACTTATATGAAAATTTTAATAAAAAATTTGATAAATTATTTGAGATTTATAACATTTTCCTAATAAAAAAGAGTTATTTCTAGTAGACTTGAATCATTTAAGACATGTTAGTGATAAAGTAATTTGGGAACTTGATAAAAAGTCCCTTTTTTACCTAGTTCTCCCAAAAAAAAACCACAAAAAAGTCACCAAAAAAGTCAAAAACTCAACTTTTTACTTTCTAAAACACCTCATAATTTAATGGTCTAAATGTAAAATCAAGATAAAATAATATTTATTTTTTAAAAAATTCGGAATTTGTATTAAGATAAGAGGCTATCTTTTCTCATAAACCCAAAAACTAAGGCAAAAAGCTAGGAAATTTAGTTCAAAAGAAATAGTCAATGTGAAGCCTATAGATTCGTGATTTAAAACAAAACTACTGTGTAACTCTTTAGGCCATTGAAGACTATAACTTCCATAAGAAGAGCTTCAAAGCAATCGATCCAAAACCAACTAGAGAGAGAGAACCCAGAAGTGCAAAAATGGCTCAACCCAAAGACTTAAAGTTTCACATAGCCATGTTTCCATGGTTTGCCTTTGGCCACATGACTCCATTCCTCCACCTCTCCAACGAGCTTGCCAAAAGAGGCCACAAAATCTCATTTTTGCTGCCAAACAAGGCCTGTCTTCAATGGAAAACGACCAATCTCCACCCTAATCTCATCACCTTCTATCCCCTCACCATCCCACGCGTTGGAAGCCTCCCTCGAGGCACCGAGACAGCCTCCGACATACCCATTTTCTTAACCACCCACCTCGCCACCGCCATGGACCTCACTCGCGATCAAGTTGAAGCTTTGTTATGTCAATTGAAACCCAATTTTGTTTTCTATGACACTGCTCATTGGATACCTGAATTAGCACCGATGATCGGGTTTAAAACCGTATGTTACAATGCAGTTTGTGCAGCTTCACTAGCCATAGCAGTAGTCCCTGCGCGTAAAGTTTTCAAGGACAGGCCGCTAACGGAGGCAGAACTAGCAGAGCCACCGCATGGCTACCCTTCTACCACTGTAGTCTTACGCAAACATGAAGCTCGGGCTCTTTCGTTCATATCATTCGATTTTGGTAGTGGGATAACGTTCTATGACCGTGTCACGACTTCCATGAAAGAATGCGATGCAATCTCTATCAGAACGTGTCATGAAATAGAGGGACAGTTGTGTGACTACATTGGAAGCCAATTTGGAAAACCTGTGTTGCTAACGGGGCCGGTTTTGCTTGAGTCGGAAAAAACACCTCTCGAAGACCGGTGGGCGAAGTGGCTAGGGGGCTTTGAGCCCAACTTGGTTGTGTTCTGTGCTTTTGGAAGCCAGTGGGTTCTTGAAAAGGACCAGTTTCAAGAACTTGTTCTAGGGTTAGAGTTAACAGGCTTACCATTTTTGGTAGCCGTAAAACCACCAACTGGGGCAGCAACGGTGGAAGAAGCGTTGCCAGAGGGGTTCCAAGAGAGGGTTAAAGGGAGAGGAGTTGTTTACGGGGAATGGGTACAACAGACACATTTATTAAACCACCCATCAGTTGGGTGTTTTGTGAATCACTGTGGATTTGGATCGATGTGGGAGTCTTTGACAAGCGATAGCCAGATAGTGCTTGTACCGCATTTAGGAGACCAAATCTTGAATACTAGGTTGATGGCTGATGAACTAAAAGTTGCAGTGGAGGTGGAGAGAGATGAAAATGGGTGGTTTTCAAAAGAGAGCTTGTGCAAGGCTGTTAAGTCTACCATGGATAAAGATAGTGAGGTGGGTGTTTTGGTTAGGAAAAACCATGGTAAGTGGAAACAAACCCTAACTAGCCCAGGTTTCATGAGTGGATACATAGATGAGTTCATACACAAGTTGCATGAGCTTTAGGTGTGATGTAAGTGACTCGACAAATCTCTCTTTTTTTCATCATTGTACTTCTATTTTCAATATTGATATACTTTCATAAGTTCTTTTTTATTTTATTTTTTAAGGATTGCTCAGAAGTCCAAACACCAACCCGGACCGACCTGCTTACATGGGTTCGATTTCAAACATTTGGTCGGTCGGAAGCAGGTTCGAAGATACCAAAAATCCAAAATCTCAGTCAGGTGTAGGGTTTAACGTTACATATATTCCATAAGTAGATGACACCACATTGCTTCTATGAGACTTAGGCCCCTCCGTAGAGCTAACTCTCTTGAGTCTTTTCATTTCAATTTTATATTTTTTGTCAAATAAGTATTGTGAGAAAGGATAAATTACAGTGGCTCTCTCAAGAGATTTGAAAAAAAATATAAGTCCTACCATTTTAGCATAATTAAATTATCTTAAAATTTTAATTCACCCTTTTAATCAATAATTCATTATTTATATAGATAAAAATAAATAATATTGTTTCTTAAATTAAAACATATATTTTGCTTTGTTTATCTTTGTGTGTTTATACTCTCTCTCTGTTCCTTTGATTTATTTAATATTACTAAAATGAAATTCTGTATAATTATATTAAAATTATAAAACTCATTGTATTTTCACTAAGTCTTAGGAAAGATGAAATAAATTTATAAATGGATGTGATAATTTATTTAGAAAACATGAAATAAATTTATAAATAAAACTTTCAAACAAATCATGTTTTTCACAAATAGAAAATGTGCAAGCTAACTAAAAAAATTTACAAACTTTCTTCACATCGTTACAACGGCCGCATCATGGGATTTTCCAAAATAAACAATCAATAGCAAGACATAAATTGGTAAAATGAGTTTATAAATTCTCTGTTTATATAGTTCTACTCTTCACAAACTAGATCATGTAATTAAAAGTGATAGGATAGCAGCGGCACCTTTTTTTCCAGGACAGAGTATCCCAATGCTCTAGATAGAAGCCAAACCCATACTCCAAAAGCCGGCACTGAATGAAACTCGCTTATCACTCCCATTGCAATAATTCCTGTGGCTTAACATTCAGAAAAACAGACAAAGCCAATATTAAATCACTAAGAACCCCTTCTTTACATTCACGTAGAATTCTGCAATCTTCAGTATGTACCATAAGCCACTAGAAAACAATATTTGTGAAAATCACAATTCATTCTTCATTGAAGTACCACCAGAAACTCTCTGAAGTTTTGCAAATAAAACTTATGCCACTTTGCCTACTTTATATGCAAAACACATTAACAAGAAAGCTGCATATCCGATTCTTGAAGAGAGAAAAGAGGAAGAGTCAGACAGGATTACAGGGGTAAAATAGTACTCCATTCCAGTGAAGGCACCTATTTGCCGAACTGCAAACAAAAGAAGATATACTTAATCCAGAGGCAATGGTGGAGACCTTCATAATCATGATTTTCTTGTCAAAAATGTCTCTGGAGTTACTATTCCTCATCAACCGGAGTCCTCTTCATCAAGCTCAGTGAAATCTTCTACCATATCGGGCCTAACAGAATGTTTGGTCGATGAGCGCATTTCTTCAATTTCAACAAGTAACAATGGATCACAAGCCACTCTTGCTGCCTGAAGTATTCTTGGGCAACCTGAAAGAAGATAATATGGTCAATGCTGTGGGAAACAAGCAGCTGTAAGAAATATAAAGTAGGGAAAATAATTACAAAAATATGAAGGTGCGAGTAGGTTTGTACTCTGATGCATGTAAAAATTGTGGCTTTGCACCAGAGTGCAGATCACACTTGTACCTCCATATTTTTGCAATTACTTTCTTTAATTCCCACTTATTTGCAATTCCTCCAAAAAATTACTCCAAATACCTGCTACAGGACATTGTATATTCTTCGACCTTATGTACTGCATAATGACATTCTTTTCATATATATGCTTGCAGTCCACACTACAAAAATGCAGTAAAATTTTAATTTAGTATAAAACAAATTCACGTTGCAACTCATGTTTAAACAAACAAAAAAAAAAACTGCTAAATCAATAGCAACAAAAGGATATACAATTTATCCAAGTAAACACTCCAAAAAGGCTCAAGGTAATTTCAATCCTCAAAATTGCAATTTAAGAAACTAGAAATGAAACATATGTATTTTTTAATCCCTTTTTGGTTCTTTGTCTATATATGCATATGTATGAACATCAGTGTGGGCAACTATGTTACACGGACTCTTCAAAATAGATCAAATACCCGTGTCGGACACCCGACACTCGGACTAGGGTATGGGATATGTGTCGGATACTTTTCAACGGATACTTCTTATATAATTGTATATAACACAATTATCATATGTGCATATTATTGTTTAATTACTATAAATGTCATTTTGACACTGTAAGTTACATATAGTACCATTTTATCTCACATATTAGATTAAAAATATAAAAATATGATATTTTTTTGCCGAGTCCGCGTACCCTTAAATTTAAGATTTAATGAGTCCGACCTCTAGATACATACCCGCACCCGACACCCGTACCCGAGTCCATGTAACATAGGTGGGCAAAACATATATCAGCTACACATTATATAGAAAGAAAATGCAAATCTCCTCTCTCAAAGATTAGGACGTGGAAAATATTATAAAGATCTATTTTTTACCTGCGAACCGGTTCTTCCAGTTCAGTGATAGGCTTTCCAGTCAATGGACATTTAATATTCAGAAGGTTGAATTGTGTACTGGTCATTACAAGATCCTCCTGCTCTTCACCAGGCATTGGCTGGCCTGCATGATGAACATTCTACAAGAAAACAGTAAAAACTACATCAAATTAGGATGGAAATTTTGAGAAGTTAACCTGGACAACCAAGAATGGGCATAATGGTTAACAATACAAGGGAAGGCCACATGAACATAGAATCCCTACAATAGCTCTCTTGTACATATAACAATAGTATAGTAGCAGTAACTATCCATCGAGCACCTCTTGCATTTATAGAACATTATAGCAGCAATTATATATAAAAACAGCTGAAAAATGAAGTTAGAAACAAAGTTTGAATTTATTTTCATAGACATTGAAAATGTGGTCTTCTTATCCTGGTCAATGGTCAATTAGATAAAAGAACTTCACTAGCAATCTCATCACGTTGCAAACCTCTTCACATATTTCAAAATATGCTTTTGTAAAAAACATGGACTCTAACTTCAAGTTATGATCTAATCCAACTATCATGAGCATGCTTGATTTATTCCACATTTCATTTTTGAAGAGTGTCTGTGTAGGAAATTAATGTATTGATAATATTGATTCATTGATATCTAATGTTCTTACAAGAGCTCTCTTTTATAGAGAGAAATGGGATACAATGGAGCACTATACCATAATGGATCACTAACTATAGCACTAACTAATAGAGCACTAACTAATGTGGAGTAGGTTGAGTATTTGTAGGTGGAGTAGGTAGAAATTGTAGGTGGAGTAGGTAGAAATTGTTACATAGAAATTGTTACATTCAACAGCCCCCCTCAAACTCAAGGGGGTTAGGAACTAACCAACTTAAGTTTGGAGAGAGTAACAAAACAGGAAAAAATAATCTGACAAATAAAATAAAAGTGGATAGGAGACACTGTATGGTCGTGTCAGACCGTTGTAGAAGATAGTTTATGGGGTCATGTCGGACCGCTGTAGAAGATAGTTTATGGGGTCATAGAAAACAGTTTACGGGGTCATGTCGGACCGTTGTAGAAAACAGTTTACGGGGTCATGTCGGACCGTTATAGAAGACACTATATGGCTGTGTCGAACCGTTGTAGCAGAGAACCGAAAGCAATGTCGGAACAGTTTACCGAGTCTTGTCGGACCCACATAGGAGCTAACCGGAATCAAAGTCGAGACAGTTTACAGAGTCTTGTCGGACCCATATAGGAGCTAACCGGAATCAAAGTCGGGACAGTTTGCCAAGTCTTGTCGGACCCATATAAGAGTTAACCGGAATCAATGTCGGGACAGTTTACAGAGTCTTGTCGGACCCATATAGAAGCTAACCGGAATCAAAGTCGGGACAGTTTACAGAGTCTTGTCAGACCCTCAAAAGGCGTGCCCAATCTTATCAAAAAGCGTGCCATCAAAAGGCGTGCCATCAAAAAGCGTGCCCAACAACCATCAAAAGGCGAGCCATCAAAAGGCGCGCCGATTTGTCGTCTGGTGTTGAGAGGCGCGTAAGGCGCGTGTCTGCCTTGCCTATTTAAACCAAGGCGAGGCTACCGCTGATACATAACAAACCAGCTGAAAACCACTGAAAAACTCTTCGTTCTCTGAGAGAGCTATTCTGTAACATTCTGTTGCCCAGAAAATGGCTTCTTCTTCCCGTTCCGCTACCCAGAACATAGCCTCTTCTTCCCGGGGTCTCACTCTCTTTCCCGACCTCAACGAGTTCACAAGAGAGATGGCCGGGCAGGTGCCCTTGAACCGCAACCAAGCGCCCCTAGACCAAGCGCCCTTGGTTTTGCGCCTTTGAACTTTCCGATGCTGTCTATGGAGCAAAGAATGGCTGCACAATCGGATATTGAGGCGAATTATTACACACTGAAGTCATGTGTTGAGACCATGACTGCGGTCTCAAACCTGTCGCACCGGCTTCAAAGTAGGACAAATGAGGTGCAGCAGTTAAACGCTTAATCGCTCTGCTCGGGGCATGTATAAGGATGCTGGCGAGATATATGTGGTCAAGGCGTAAAACAAAGGAAGCGGAAGGCCACCGTGATGCTCGATTTGGAGGTCCGCCATATGTGGCGATTGAAGAAACAGCAGGAAGTGAACGTGCTTTCGGCGGCGTGGGAAACACGGAGGCAAGGCAAGCAAAGGCAAGACAAAGGCAAGAAGAAGAGAACAGCTGAAGAGGCGAAGAAGTGAGGCCGGTTGTTTGTGGTGGTTATGGGTTGTGTGTGTGTGTGTGTGTTTTTTTTTTTTTTTGTAAAATGGTGATCGGGTTTGATCCCCGGCATGAATAAAATAAGGTTGATGACATTACTGCAATTGCTTTCTCTTTTTGGATGACCCAGATTTCTTTTTCTGAGTATTCCAATTCTTGGAGAAGAAATCAAAGCCAAATGGCCCAGATAGGCTTTTCTTATCCCTTTTGACTGCTCTAGACATGCTCCCAAAACTGCATGATCAAGTTTTTCAATTGAATTCAAGTCGGAAACCTCACTTGACGATGTGGCACCCGAGACTGGTATAATGGAAGTTTCTTTAGTCTCAGTTGGCGATTCTTTCACCAGCGACTGAACCCATGACAGGTCAGGCTCCTCCCTGTTATGATCAATTGAAAATGATCTACGAACGCGAGCTAGTTCATCTCCATTAACAGACCAATCCACTTTCCCAGTGGGGGAATCCCAATTTGACAAAGAACTCACAGGAGAACCAACAATTCCTGCACCACTGGATCCAAGATCCCATGGAAGATTGGTTCCAAGATCACGTGAGCTAAGGCTGCGTAGCTGTGTCTGCTGCTTCTCGCGCTGAGCATGATTACATAGCCTAGGGCTAAATGGGGATTGCGGCTCAATGCCTCGAGGTGACATCCTCCCAGGAGATGAAGCATGATACGATGCCTGCAAGAATGGGTGATCAACATTCTTCGCAGGGTATACATTCGTGTTGATTGGAGATAAAAGGTTCTGTTGTATGCTGAAGGAAAGTGGATGTTTCATGCAGCTGGGACTGATTCTGAGACTCCACAATCTGTGGGACAAGGAAAGTTTCCTGGTAATGCAGGAAGAAATGTAATGCTGACCTCTAGGCCATCTGGGGCTCAACCAAACATAACGAAGGAAGTGCCCTCAAAGATGTTACAGGAACGGCCTCGTGCCACAAATGGAACTAATCATAACGAAATAAAGGCTTCTAACAACAATAACAATGCACCTGCTGCAAAGGCACAGGTAGTTGGCTGGCCTCCTATAAGATCATTTAGGAAGAATACACTGGCTATAGAGAGAAGGTATGGGTATACAAAGAAAGAGTAACCACAACCCATAACCAAAAATGAAGGTTGTGGTATGCAGATTGACTAAACAAAAATGATTAGAGCCACAAAGAAAGAGTTAGAAGATGTAGCGGAGTGAAGGTATGGGTATACAACTCCAGCGGGCAGCGAAGGCAAAGTTGCCGGCCGGCTGCCCGCCGGTGAGAAGGAAATACAGGCCTAAATCTTATAGCTCTGATACCATGTAGGAAATTAATGTATTGATAATATTGATTCATTGATATCTAATGTTCTTACAAGGGCTCTCTTTTATAGAGAGAAATAGGATACAATGGAGCCATAATGGAGCACTATACCATAATGGATCACTAACTATATCACTAACTATATGGGGCACTAACTATAGCACTAACTAATAGAGCACTAACTAATGTGGAGTAGGTGGAGTATTTGTAGGTGGAGTAGGTAGAAATTGTAGGTGGAGTAGGTAGAAATTGTTACATAGAAATTGTTACATTCAACAGTCTGAAAGCCAGAATTGTGTTTGTAAAGCCTGAGAGCCCATAATTCATACCCCTGTTCTCAATCACCATGTGGAATTTATCCAGCTTTGCAAGATCATCCAGAAAGGGGTTGGTGCAGGTGCAGCAACTAACAAGACTACTAGAAGAGAACCATATGACCAACCAATAAATTTTAGCCCTTTTAAGTGACTCAAAAGGGTTCGATAAATTAAGACCCTCAACTAAATGTTATTCCAACCTCACTGCTTCTTTATATGCTGCCAGTAAAGTTATGCCAAGCCCACATTGCTATAAATCTTAACAGAGCCTCCCAATCTTTGGATGGTCACTGAGTAGAAGAAAATTCTATTGCAGGAGAAAAAAAAAATGAGGAACTTGGATAAGAATTTCCCAAGCTTTAAAAATAGCTAGGAATTGGTACATCTTCGACCTCTATTGCACCAATGAATGGATTTAAAATAAGAAGAGTGTAACTGCGCAACCTGCCTGTCATAGTGAAGATATCTTAAAGCAGCCAGGCATGAACTGCAGCAATACTCTTGTCTTTATTTTTTTGGTAGCCTTGGTATATCAATTATATGACTAGCTGTCATAGACATAGTGTATTTTTTTGGTATTAAAGGCAAAAAAAATGTTTGTGTGGGGGGCAGGAAGGCATCAATTATCTCCTTGTTTTATTTTTTGATCAACCTCAAACATTCTGAATAAAAGATTCGAAATAAAATGCAAACATTATTTATTCAAATGTAACACATTGGTGCCTTTTGGAACCAAGTAGGAAAAGGCCCTCCAAAGCACGGGAGAAAATATGGAAAGAACTACAGACATTCTACACATAAGGCTTATCTTTATCGTTAGCCAAAATTCAAGCAAGCTTTTTCTTAATCTGGTAAGGGAACATACCCAAATTGCTTCCCTAAACTGGCGTAACAATGGATGATTTGGGGGAATTGAAGATGAATTAGCCTTGGACTTCGTAATCTCATCATCAAACAACTTCTTAAAATCTGTTAACTGCATTTTAATTGTCAAAGTAAGAAATAAATTAAGCAAATTAAACAAATTATACTCCACAAATATGGGAACACAAATTCAATATGCATAAGAAAAAATTGTTGATAGAAAAATAGAACTTAAACAAACACCTCTTCCCCAGGCTGGTAAACATGTCCAACAGATTGAAGTGCCGAGGAAAATTTTGCACAATCTTCAGAAGCTACCAACAATTGAAGAAGACCATCTTCGAGCTCTTTTACCTGCAATTAGCATTCAACATCAGTTTGTACAAATTACCAAAAGATTATCATCTTCGAAAGTAGATTTTCTAGTCAAAAAAATAATTGTATCTTATATTTTATAAATATTGGACTCTTATTATTTATACTCTCCTGATATGATAAGATTCTTCATCATCTTCAACAATGCTGAATACTCGCATTTATCAGCACCTTGAGAATCGATCTATCAGTTGAACAAAAATTTTATCTAAATCTCCAGAAGTTAAGAGTCATCCATTAAAACTGGCATTTAACAGCTAAATTTTCAAAATTATGAAAAAATTGGGTTTGGGTTTATAAGCATCTTCAACTAGGCCATATCAAATTTTCTATATAAAAAAAAATTAATTAATTAATTAATTAAATTTTATAATTTAAAAATCGCAGTTCCTTAACCTGATCACAATCTATGAATTGAGACTGAAATTATACAAAATACGGTAGCAGGAACTGGAATACACATGTACTAATTTGTCTAAAAAATTAATGTTCTTTTTCAAACCCAAAAAAAAAAAAAAAAATACATATTGAACCCATAAAAAATACTTATTCAAGCAAAGTTCTTTCAACAGAGTATCTCTGTTGAAAGATACTATGGAAATTGTTGAAAACTCCAAAAACTAGGGTTAATGACCTTCTCAAAATTTTATCTAAAATTACCCAAGAAGTACTTATTGGCAAGTTCAAGTATGGGTTTAGTAGCCAAATCCATTTAAAGAACAACAAAACAAATGGACTTCATAAACATCTTCGATCTATAGTATGACAGTCTAAAAACAATGAACCAATCAAAAGAATTTCAAAAATCTAAAACTTAAAAAATAGGTTTTACGAGTAACAAATACCATCTGAGACTCGGTATCTCTCTCCAAATCAACAGCGACTTCCTTCATCGTGATCATAACTTTTCGAATTTCCTGAAACAAAGAGAAACCCAAAATTCAATCATCACAGGATCGAACAGGGGGTTAAAGCTTTGACGAAAAGTGCAGTTACAGCGATGAGGTATTGATTGTCGGAAAAGAGAGTTGTGGCGGTGGAGCTGATTCTTCCGACACCGCCATGGGGTCGAGAACCGGAGGTCGATGCCATTGGCGTTTGCAACAAGCTAACTCGCTCGGAGAAGATGGGTGTGTCGGGTTTGATTCGTCAAGTATGGAGGGAAATGTTGGATATGTATATATAGAGCTGGAGGGGAGAGGGAAAATTAAATCATATCAATTTGTTACACATTTTGGGATGTGTTCAGTCCTTTATTCAGTTTTCTTAGTTCAATTTTTTGACAATTAAATTTTTATTTATCGTGCTTTTTAATTGTGCTTTTTAATTGGGATTTTTAGTAATAAATCTCATTTAAACGTGTTCTAACTCAATAAGGGGTTGTTTGGAGTATCCTAAATAAGTGTATTTTTTTATCTTTTTAGACTAAAAAGTTGAGGGACAAATAGAGATGGCAATTGGAACCCGGTTCGACGGGAACCCGATTCCCCAACCTCGAATTGAGCAGTTATTTTTCAAAAAATACCCCCGACGGGTCGAGGATGGTATTAAAAATTAAATCCCCGATGATATTCAGGCCAGGGACGGGGATACATGTTTCAGCCCCGGACCCGGTCCGACCCCACCCCGGCCTCGATCCCTGACTCGATTGCCCTCCAACGTGAATTTACTATTTTGCCCTTGCTTATATATAACATGTGTGTGTGTGTGTGTAGGGTTTTGGCTGACCACTCACACACAACACACACAGAGCCGCTCTCTCTGCTCTTGCTTTCTCTCTCTCTCTCTCTCTCTCTAGGGTTTCGCCTTCCCCTCTCTCTCTTTCACACAATGACGGCGCCGATCCTCCCTCCTTCGTCGCTGCTGGTTAGAACTTAGAGTTTCACCTCCCTCTCTTTGCTGTGTAAGGTTTTGGCTAACCACGACGACAGCTCGCCCCTCGCCGCCACTCCTCCCTCGCTGGCGATCCTCCCTCACCGTCGATTTCAAAGGGTATCTCTCTCTCTCTATCTCTCTCTCTCTCTCTCTCTCTCTCTCTCTCGATTTCGATATAGGAGGGTTTATATACATATATATATCTGTGTGTATATATCTCTATTCGACCTCTGTTTTTTTTTTCCTCTAAATTTATTTATTTTAAATATATATATATATATGATCTCAGTTCTTAATTTCAGTTCAAAGTTTTCGATTTGTTATGTAATGTAATCTCAGTTCTTGAAATGTTACAATAATCCAGGGATTTTTCGGGGTTAGGGATCCCCGATCCCCAATTGGGGTTGGGGGTGGGGGCGGGCAATGGGTCCTCGTCGGGGATTGGGAGCGGGAGCGGGGCGGGGACGGGGGCGGGGGCTGAGAAATTGTCACTTTTGAGGATCGGGGACGGGGAGTGCAGTCCCCAGCCCCGCCACACTTCGCCCCGCCTCGTTGCCATCTCTAGGAACAAAATATGGATGTTTAGGTTAACTTTTTAACTTTTTATGGAAAAATGTGTATTAAAAAATTGTGTAAAAAAGTGTGTAGGAGAAGATATGTAGTACGCCGTACGGATGGGAACATTACAGTCGGCTTGGTGAATACATGGAAAAAGATTGCCTCATTTTCGGGCTTTGATTGGACGGTGTTGTTCGGCCCGTGAGGGAACACCACAGGTCCCCTTTTTCTAATCGAAACCGTTCATTGTGTAGAACTCGTCGAGTACTATATGCTTGTAAAAAATCACATTAATTGGATATTGATAGCTATCTGATCGTATTAGTTTTTTTTGTCAACTGTTAACTATAATACCATCCAATTTTTATACAAAACTGATTTGATCATGTAGTTATCGATATCCGATAAACGTGATTTTTTACAGGCATATAGTACTAGATGAGTTCTACATATTGACGGTTTGAATTATCAAAACGAGACCCATGGTGGGCCCCCACAGACCCAATTTTACCATTCAATTTAGTGAATGTACACATGTTATTATTATTATTTTTTTCCTTTCATTCCAGGTGGCTGACGCCGGTATGTTGATGGGTGGGAAAAGTTGAACTTTTATATTAATTTACCATTCAAATTAATATTTGTGTATTAATTTTTTTATATTTTTTTTTTGTGAATAATGATAACTTTTTAACTTTTTTGGTAACTTTTTGACTTTTTGACTTTTTTTGAACTTGCCAAACCAGCCCTAAGTCTATAAAGAAAATTTATAACCTAATTAGTCTTATATGTTTGTACTTTTATTCCATGAAGTCTTTTTTTCCTAATTTTATATTTTTTTGGGGACTATTACACCCTTGCATATTATGTTGATACATAATATACACAAAAAAGGAAATACACGTTTTGTTTGTCAGCATTATTCACGTTGATGATTTTGATTCAGTTAATTAATGCCGATCGTTCATGGTAGGGTTTCAGTGCAGTGGAGAGAAGACGACGATGGGTTTCTGTGTCGTAAGAGAGAAGACAAATATGACGGGTTTCTGTCCATAGGTGTGTTCGTTTTCGTAGTTTGATGTTTGTGTGTGCTTTGGTTTGTTACATAATTATTGGAGATCAGTTGTTGATCGAAGGTGGAGAAAGATTGCAGAATTTCTTTCTCAAGGTTAGTATCATTTATTTACGAATGCATGTTCATTTATGTGAAGGATTGCATGCTATGTTTTTTTATTCATGTGCATTTTCTAGAATTCATGGGTAATGCAAGTGTATGTTTGATGAATGAGGTTTTGATTTTTTACTAGTAATGCATGTATATTTTCGTTGTTTGAGTTTCAGATATCTGACAAAGATGCATATACAGTTGTTTGAACAAATTGATTGTGGTGGATCATTGGTGAAAGGCTGTTTTTGGTTGATTGGTTTATTTTTTCTTGTTGTTTTGTGATTGTTTTCATACCGTTTTTGTTGTATTGGTGTGTCATCTTTGTTTGGTTAGATAATTCAAATGATGTGAACAATGTAAATGTTCACATATCATTGGCTATAATGTAGTTATTCACTTCCTTGTTTTTGATTTTTGTAGCAGATGGATACCTTTATGTTGTTAGTATGCTCATATGGGTGTAGTACTGCTATAATAAATGTGGTGTGAAAGCTGTCTTATTCACATTTCGTGGAGTGTGTGTATGTGAAAAATGGAGCGAGTTATTTATTGATTGTGTTTCATTGTTCTATCAACTACTTAGGATTAATAGGTGTAATTCGGATAATGATGATGAACTTCAAAGTATGTTATTACTTGCCAAATCAATGGAGGTTCAACATATAGATGTTGGTGTTGAATTGAAAAGTGAAGTTGGTCAATCTAATAGCTCTAGGTCTCTGCGTGTGGGAAGATGAGGATGTGAGTGATGGTTTTTTATTTTTAGAGAGATTGAGATTTGTTAAATTTCTAGTTTTGTTGCTGCAATTATTTTTGATTTTTTGTTAACCTCATCACATCATTAATTAGTGTTAATATTCACATTATCTATAATGGAAACATGTCATTTGTTTTATTAATTAGTGTGAATATTCACACATCCATATAATATTAAATAGTATATATATTTTCACTGTGTTCATTATCACTAAGCAAAATGTTAAGTTCACATCAAACCGTTGTATTCAATCATATAATCACAAGCCACAATGTTTATTTGGATGCAAAAATGATGTAAATATTCACTTCTTTGTTTTGTTTCATCTCTGTTTGGTTAGATAATTCATATATGTGAACAGTGTAAATGTTCACATATCATGAGCTATAATGTGGTTATTCACTTCCTTATTTTTGTATTTTTGCAGTAGATGGATCTATTCATGTTGTTGGTGTGCTCATATGGATATAATACTACTGTAATAAATGTGGTGCGAGCATTATCTTATTCACGTTTCGTGGAGTGTGTATGAAAAATGGAGTGAGTTATCTGATTGTGTTTCATTGTTCTATCAGCTACTTGGGATTAATAGGTGTAATTTGGACAGTGATGATAAGCTTCAAAGTATGTTCTTACTTGCCAAATCAATAGGGGTTCAACATGTATAGGTTGTTGTTGGATTGGTGCAATTGGAATTGCATGGGTAGTGATAATGATGAAGATGATGAAGATGAGAATGTGGGTGATGGTTTTTTTGTTTTTGAAGAGTTTGAGATTTTATGGGTTTTTTGTACTAAAATTTTTTCATATGAATTGTCAATTAATGTTAATATTTGTACTTTCATATAATATTGAATGGTGTATATGTTTTTGTTGTATTCATAACCATTATGCAATATTGATGATGTGAAAATTCAAGATCCATTTTGTTTATTTAGACACAAACATGATGTGAATATTCACAATGCAATAAATAAATGTGAAGATTCACATTAATTCTGATATGTTTGTTCGTGGGTCATACACCTAATTAATGTATAATTTAAGTATTCACATCTGTAGTCAACCGTAGTATGATATTAATATTCACAATGCAATAAATAGATGTGATGACTCACGTTAATTCTAATATGATCATATACATAATTAATATATAATGTGAATATTAACATATATAATCAACCACAGTAAAAATCGGACATAATTTGAACATTCACATTTATTGAATATAAATTAAGATGTGAACATTCACACAAATTTCAACATAAGAAAGCAAATGTAAATGTTCACAGATTATATTGTTTAGCACACGCAACACATCAACACCAAATATACCATCAAAATGCATAGGTGTGTGAGAAGTATATCATTGATTTATATATATGTTGTCAAGTGTTTTCAACTACAAGTTATCAAAGTTACAAAAAAACCTAAAAAATAAATAAATAAATAAAAAATCTAGCATTGTATTCTAGTATAGCTAGTGTTTGGTGGACAAACCCCATCATTGAACAACGGGTTTGCCTCTAGTAGTCCAGCTGAAGATCCAAAAACTTAGTGCTTCTCATCAGTTTTACTAAGTCTGTAATGTTTGATCGATAATTGACATGCCACATGTCGATGTGGGTGTTGCTCTTTGGAGGCATGCTCTCTTCTTTGACATGATACTTCCCCATCTTCCTCTTTGTGCAAAATTTAGATGCAACATCTGTTACATGGGCATGCACAAATAATGAGTGTTTATATGAATATTAAATTTGATTTCAATAGAATTGGTGGAGTAGGCAGGCACATTGACATCAGCACATCATTAGTCAATGTAGATGTTCACATTCAATGATTTTCATATAAGCAAAAGCAAAAAAATGCTATTTAGGTGACAAACATAGTAATGTGAACATTCACATCAGATGTGAATATTCACATTATTAGTAGGGTACAAATAGTAGTGGTCACACCGAATGTTAATATTTATACATCCATATAATATTAGGTATGTCTGTGTGTATAGAAGGAAATGTTAAAATTCATATCAACATTTGGTTACAACAATTCAAGATAAGACAATGATTACATGTACACATTTATAAGCAAATAGCACCAATGTGAATATTCTTGTGGTGAAGTGGTTTAGAAATACTCTAAGATCTTGTAAGACGTCCCAGATCCTCTAATTGCCAACTGAAAAAGGGATTAACACTCCGGTCAGGGGTATCGGAATCAGCACTCTGACGGACAAGTTAATATATTCTCGTTTGCTTATGGCTTAAGTTTCTTTAATCTGTTTGCACATACCTTTCTTTGGTTGATGCTCCTCTTATTTATACTCATCCATGATCTCAGGGGTCGGGCCCACTTTTAATCCAGCGCATAATTGCTCACTCGACCATTCAATCCTGTGCCCATTCTCACTCGGCCTCTTGTACGGCTGATTTTATGGCCGATTTAATTATTTGGCTTTAGGATCCCCCAGAACGGAGCCGAATAGTATATATCCTGATTTTTTTCAAATTCATGTATTTCTTACATGTAATATTATTCGGCTCCCACAATTGCCCCCCAAATATCCAACTAATGCTAGTTAGTCGGCATGTTTGGCCCCAAACTTGAAAAGTCAAAAATACGACGGTTACCCTCATTCCAACACAAGCGTTAGAACGTCTACGCTTTTTAAGAATCATTATAATTTCCCGCCCCTTCGTATGCTTCATTCATTTAATGCGATTTGAAACCATGTTGTCCCTTCGAATGTACATTTTTTGAATACGCAAAGCTTCTTGGTTGCCTGTCAGCATACCTCCTTCATTCCACGACCTCTGCAATTTCTTCCCATTCTTCTTTGTCTTCTCTACTTCTTGTAAGTTCTCCTCTTCTCCATTTCAACTCCCATTCCCTTGTTTGTTTTTAGTTTAGCATATTTCCTATACTGGCTAAGATAGCGAAACATTGGAAAGCCCTCCTTTCTGCGGATCAAGTTTCTGGTTTTCGACGCCATTTTTCGATTCCTAACAATGTCCATCTGTCACTCGTGGCAGAGAGCCTAGTTGACATGGAAAGGACCGATGAGAGTACAATCATCTTTCCTCTCTTGTCAATCGCTGAAGGCGGAGTCCGTTTCCCTCTTCACCCTTTTTTTAGGGTCGTCATTCGCCACTGGGGTCTAATCCCTTCTCAGCCTAACGTAAATTTTTACCAAATCATAATGGGGATTGTAGAACTAAACCGACGCCTAGTTGACTTAATCTTGGAATCCCTACTATTTGGCATTGTTATGCCTTGGCCAAATCCTCTGGCAGGCAGGGGTGCTATTTTCACAGGGCTAAGGACACCGACCATCATTTGGTGACTATGCTTGCCAGCTCTGGCAAGCATGTTGACGATGTTATGGTCGTTATTCGAGGCAACTGAAAATTCGGCGAGGGCGAAGATCGCCTAGATCCTATGCCCAGACGAAAAGGCGAACCAAGTGGCCACATAACAACCCATGTGTATTTGTTATATATTTACCCGGCTTAGATTCTATGTACTTACCGTTTTATTTACGCAGGTAACGATTTGAAAAAAGTTCTCGTATCGGCCGACGATGCTGTACTTGCACAAACCAAAACCGTGCTCTAGTTCTTCGGCCATCCAAACCTCCAAAAACAAGGAAGGGCGGCCCACATACTTCTGAGATACGAGCCAACTTACGCTACCTTTTCGTCCATAGACAATATTCCGATTCCAATGGGCGAACAGCAGCTTACGGCGCTCATTTTCCCGAACTTCAAAAATCTTAGGGAGATTGGTCTTGAAGCTTCAGATTCAGAGCCGGCGGACAAACAAATAGCCGAAGAAGTTGCTAAGCAGCCGAATCAGTCCACCTTGGACAGATCCGATAGTCTTGGAAAGGAGGTTGACGCGGCTCTAAATTTGGCTTTCGAGAAAGCCGGCTTCAACCCTCTATCCACTTCAGGTCGAGCAGACATCGCGTTTGAAGATATTTTCACCGACTTAGGGGACCTTCTCGGCGCATATCCAGAGAACATGGCTGGGGAGTCGCTCACGCAGATGGCCAAGAGAAAAAACATCGAGAGGCTGGCTACCCGGAGGAGGGCCGAAGCCGACCAATCTAAACCTCCCGTTGCTAGCATTAAGCCTTCTCCGACTGCTCTTGTTGAAGAAACGGCTCAGATTGATACGGCCGAAACAGAGCACATTGTCGATCAACAGGACAATCAGGAGGCCGAGCACAAAGGGAAAAAATATTCTGCTGAGCACGAGGCCGACTCTTCAGAAAACCTAACTGATAAACTACCGCGCATAGAGGAGTCGGACCTGGTCGTGTCGTTTATCATACAACCAAAGATAAAGAACGTGTCGGTTGCTTCTGATGCGTCGACTGTGAAAGACGCTGCTGCGGCCTTAAGCGTAGCCTCCTCTATTTCTCTACCGGTTGACAGAGGAACTTTTCAGGCAGAGCCAGACTTGTTGTCCATAGCATTAGCTGCTCAATCGGCGATATTGGTATATGACCTGAGCCTTGTTTGCAATCTTGCGTCCGTATTTTTTTTTTTTTTTTTATTGTTCTATTTTTTATGCCTTCTATCTTACTAATCCCTTGATTTGCAGGCGGCGGGCAGGAGAGCTGAGATTGGCCGCCATTAGCCTGATGCTATCGAACAAATCAGCTTTCTCACAGCCGAAGTTGAAAATGAAAAAAGCAAGGCTACGGAGGCCTCTATCAGAGCCGAATCCGAGGCTCTGAAAGCGGCGAAAAAAAGAGCTCGGGTCGATGCTGAGGCAGAAAAAGACAAGAGTTCTAACCAACTCAGGTTGGTCGTCGAAGAGAGGGTGAACGCAAGTGATGACGCGCTCAAGTTAGCCAAGGAGGTGATTGCCAAACTGGAGACTGATTTGGAAGAATCGAAGAAGGCAAAGAAAATTGCCGACTCCAAGATTTCAAAGGCATTCCAAGCCGGGAAGGAAGCCACCTTAGAAAATTACGTGGAGGAAGTACCTAAGTTCGAGAATCGAGGCTTCAAACACGGCTGGCTCAAAGTATTCACAGCCGCTAATGTGACATTGGAACAGCTGATTCCATACGAGCAGGTAGACATTGAGCCACTGGAGTTTGACCCCGAAGATTGACTATGGTCAAAGTAACTTTGATTTTTTTTATTTGATATCTTATGTGCGTAGTTTTTATAGATTTTTGTCTATTTATTTGGGTTAGAAGTTAAATGTAGGGTAATTTTCAAGTATAAAATGACTACTGTTTATACTCAATTTATTTATAAAAATTACCTTTGCCTTTATGTCTGCTTCATGTGCTTATTAACGGCTAAATACGATGATGTAAAATCATTTAATGAGTAAATTAGTTCGGCGATAAAATAACTACGTAGCTTTGCGCTTTAGCCAAATAGATTAATGAATCTGCCATTGCCTCAACTAATTAATGAACGGAACCGCCGAACATCGGTAGTCCATGGATTGGCTGGGGCACATTCATTTAGCGGCGTAAAGCTTTGAAGTTTAGTCGAATAGATTAATGAATCTGTCATTGCCTCAGCTGATTAATGAAAGGAACCGCGGAACAGCGGTATTTCATGGATCAGCTGGGGCACGCCCATTTAGCGGCACAAGGCTTTGTCGAATAGATTAATGAATCTACCCTTGCCCTAGTTGATTAATGAATGGAACCGCCGAACATCAGTGGTTTATGGATCGGCTAGGGTACGTCCATTTAGCAGCACAAGTCTTTGTCGAGCCGAATAGATTAGTGAATCTGCCCTTGCCTTAGCTAATTAATGAACGGAACCGCCGAATAGCGGTAGTTCATGGATCGGCTGGGGCACGTCCATTTAGCAACACAAGGCTTTGTCGAATAGATTAATGAATCTACCATTGCCCCAGTTGATTAATGAATAGAATTGCCGAACATCGGTAGCTCATGGATCGGCTGGAGCACATCCATTTAGCGGCACAAGTCTTTGTCGAATAGATTAATGAATCTGTCATTGCCCCAGTTGATTAATGAACTGAACCGCCGAACATCGGTGGTTCGTAGATCGGCCGGGGCACATCCATTTAGTGGCACAAGGCTTTGCCGAATAGATTAATAAATCTGCCCTAGCCCCAGTTGATTAATGAATGGAACTACCGAACATCGGTGGTTCATGGATTGACTGGGGCACGTCCATTTAGCGGCACAAGTCTTTGCCGAGCCAAATAGATTAATGAATTTGTCATTGCCTCAGCTGATTAATGAACGGAATTGTCGAACAGCGGTAGTTAATGGATTGGCACAGAGGATTGAAGAGATTGCTTCGGAAATACCGCACCCGTAATTAATAAGTGGGGTAAGGGCTACGTGCGCGTAGGTGTCATTGTTGTGTTCAAATTCAACAAATTGCGAGAGGGAAAAAAACATTGTATCGAGCCAAGCTGGACGACCGTGGATGGCAAGACGACTATTCTTTAACAGTAGAGAGGAGGGTAGGACACTGGCGAAGCTAGACTCAGAGATGAATCGAGGTGGGAAGCCAACGCGCACAGGGAGTAGGACGTTGGGGGAACATGAGAGGCGTCACTCCCCACGTTGTCGAAGTAGGTCGCCCAAGAAGGAGAAGCAGCAACGAGGTAACTCCCCCCGCTTGAGAGGAGAAACCAGTGGGCCACCGCACCTGTTGAGTTTTTCAGTCTTCGTTGGGAACAAACCGATGATAGAAGTGGATTTGATTATTTGCGATTCAAACGTGGCAGTCGAGTTTGCTCGACAGATTTTTCCGCCAGAAGTCCAGCAATCGATGGTCAGCTGGCCTGATTATGAAGTTTTTCGGGAGGGCGTCCATGGAGCAGTAAATGAGTTATATTCCTTCTATGAAATCGGCATGCGTCTGCGTGTCGCGCGAATAGAGATAGAGCATAAAGACAATCGCATTCGGAGCTTGGAAGCTTGAGCAAATAAAGCCAAGAATGAGCTGAAAGCTAAAACCTCTAAAACGCAGTCGGCGAGTCAAGTGAACCTGATTGTCGTGGAATGAGTAAACCGGCGAATTTTGGATCACGTGATTGCTGACCGAAAAACGGTGAGCATGTTCGCAATAGAAGCTGCGAAGACCAAGTCCTATGAACAAGGCTTCCATGACAGCAGGAAAATTGAAATACAAAAGACGAAAGAAAAACTAGTCGAGGAGGTCTGTCGATGCGAAAATCGTGAATTTAAGCATGGGTGGATCAAGGCTCTCTAGGCCGTGGGCGTTGATTCGACGTCGCCTTTATATCAGAGTTACAATTTTCCCTTCGAGGCTTTTGATGTCGAGAAGACTGGCGACGAAGATGGAGTCGAATAATAATCCTTTTTTTTATTATTTTTAACATTGTTCCATTTTTATGTAAATCATGTATTCACGATCTATTTAATGAAACATTTTATTTTGAATGTCTGTATATTGTTTCAATCAATGTTTGTAAATTAAGTCAAGACCTTCATCTATTATTTTATGTCAATCGCGCTTGCGCTTGCTAATCGTGATATCCACGAAGGGTGTTCTGAATTTGAAGGCTTATTCTACCCAAACGTCACAGATAGGGCTCCGAATTCTGAGGTTTATTCAACCCAAACGTGTCATTCACGGATAGGGCTTCAAATTCGGAGGCTTTTGTTTTGGCCAATCGTGATATCCACGAAGGGCACTCTGAATTCGGAGGCTTATTCGGCCCAAACGTGTCATTCTCGGATGGGGCTCTGAATTCGAAGGCTTTTGTCTTGGCCAATTGTGATATCCACGAAGGGCGCTCCGAATTCGAAGGTTATTCGGCCCAAACGTGTCATTCACGGATGGGGCCTCGAATTCGAAAGCTTATTCGGCCCAAACGTGTCATTCACGGATGTGGCTCCGAATTCAGAGGCTTTTTCAGCCCAAACGTGTCATTCACGGATAGGGCTCTGAATTTAGAGGCTTTTGTCTTGGCCAATCGTGATATCTACGAAGGGCATTCGGAATTCGGAGGCTTATTCGGCCCAAACGTGTCATTCACGGATGGGGCTCCGAATTATGAGGCTTTTGTCTTGGCCAATCGTGATATCCATGAAGGGCACTCCAAATTCATAGGCTTATTCGGCCTCAACGTGTCATTCACGGATGGGGCTCCGAATTCGAAGGCTTATTCGACCTAAACGTGTCATTCACGGATGGGGCTCCAAATTCAGAGGCTTTTTCAGCCTAAACGTGTCATTCACAGATAGGGCTCCGAATTCGAAGGCTTTTGTCTTGGCCAATCGCGATATCCACAAAGGGCACTCCGAATTCGGAGGCTTTTTCAGCCTAAACGTGTCATTCACGGATGGGGCTCTGAATTCGGAGGTTGTTGTAACATAACCAAAATTCACAAAGCAAGGAGAAAAAAGACATTGCATTGGAAAGTAAAAGTTGTACATAGCAAAAATTCAAAACAAGTAACCATGCCATACAGGTTGGGTTAATGATAAAATTTACATAAATGCTTAGAATTCCAGGAACGTGGCAAACTTCTTCCAGACATGTCTTTGAGCCGATATGCCCCTGTGCCGGCAATTGATTCAACCTGATAAGGGTCATTCCAATTGGGGCCTAACTTTCCGTCAATGGGATTCCTAGTAGCGAGAAGTACTTTCTTGAGGACCAATTCTCCAAGTGTATAACGACATAGTTGTACGTGTTGATTATATGATTTAGCGAGCTGTTGTTGATACCGTGCCATAGAAGTAAGGGCACGGTCTCGGCGTTCCTCAATCAGAGTCAAGTCCAACGCCAACATCATGGCATTACGGCCAAAGTCAAAAACCTTCGTTTTTAGAGTGGATAGGTCGATCTCTAGGGGGATGATTGCCTGGGTTCCAAAGCATAGAGTGAACGCCATTTCCCCAGTGGATCGCTTTGGAGTAGTGCGATGAGCCCACAACACACTGGGCAACTCCTCGACTCATCGACCTTTGGCTTTCTCCAATCTTTTCTTGATGCCATCCAGGATGACTTTGTTGAAAACCTTTGCTTGACCATTGCTTTGTGGATAAGCCAGCAAGGAAAAGTAAGGCCAAATATCGTGCGTGTTGCATAATTCTCGGTAGACGCCGCAATCAAACTGGATGCCGTTATCTGAAACAAGTGCTCTTGGTATGCCGAATTGTGTTATGATGTTTTTCCATATGAAACGCTTAATGTCAGTATCCCAAATGTGTGTCAGTGCCTCCGTTTCGACCCATTTTATGAAGTAATCTACCGCGACAATCAAGAATCGCTTGTTTCCTAGGGCCCGTGGCAATGGCCCGACGATATCAAGTCCCCATTGAACGAACGGCCAAGGACTAGTGATAGAGCTTAACTTCTCGGCAGACAGATGAGTTAAAGGGGAAAACTTCTGGCATTATTCGCATTTCTTGACATAACACTCGACATCTGTTCTCATGGTCGGCTAATAATACCCCTGTGTTATGGCTCGATAGGCCAAAGAACGCCCGCCCGAATGGGCACCACAACTGCCTTCATGTATTTTACCCAAGAGTTCCTCGACTTTATCCTGGTGAACACATTCTAGGTACGGACTAGAGAGAGATTTTTTGTAGAGCTTTCCCTAAGGATCCAAGTAGTATTGCAAGGCTTTGTTTCGCAATTTGTGTGCTTCTTTCTTGTTTGTCGGGAGCTGCTCGAAGGACAGGAATGCAGTGATAGGGTCCATCCAACTTGGACCTGGTTCAATGATGTTGATCTGAATTGATTCAAAAGATGCAATGCTCGGCTCAGGAATGAATCCTACTTCAATTGTCCGTTTAATCTCTGAGTTGATAGTAAAGGCCAGGCAAGCTAGGGCATCCGCATGCGTGTTCTAGCCTCGGGTTATTTGATTCAATTCATGATGGTCAAATTTTGCGAGCAAAGAATTCATTATTTTCATGTAGGTTGACATGCTGTCACGACCCAAACCCGTCCCTATGGGTTTAGCACCGTAACCGGCCAGTAATCCGAGATTACCAAAGGCCTGCTTAACAGTAATACAGTAATACAGAGTACAGGGGCTTGGCGGAAGCCAATACAGTAATTAAACGATGTCCAGTGAGCTGTGACAGTCTGTATGCCAAAAAGATTTTTCATACATATTTACAGAACAGTACATATACATACATATCAATCAGTGAAACAGGGACCTAATCCCTATTACAGTACAGTATGGTACAAACATACAGTCTATACAACATTACAAAACAGTACGGAAGGGGGAATTGCTAAAACACCCCTAAGCCTTAGCTTGGTAGGCTCGGAACCTCGCGGTAAGGCACATTGGTTGGCTTGACAAAACTGGAGTTAACCCTGATGCCTCTAGCCTTGATCTGGTGCCTGTACACCTACATATATATATGAGCAGTGAGCTACAGCCCATGAATAACATAGTGCGTAAAGAGGTTTAGAATGAATGTCCTTACAGTAATGAAAACAGTTCATTTCAATCAGCATTTCAGTTGTTCGTAGCGATATGATCATATGTGGTACATCCATTAGCATAACAGTAACAGTGGGTCTAAAAGACCGAACAGTAATGATGGCCATCAGTCAGTAAACAGTAGTGGTTCCACGAGGGAACCGACAGAGATCTCTGTACAGTAACAGTAAACAGTAGGCGCTAAGGATGCCACAGTACAGTTCAGAATATAGGACATACATTCATTCAATAAACAATATCAGTTCGGTAAACCGTTCAGTTCAGTATTCAAAAGATAATCATTTGAACATATCTTTACACAATTGTTACTCACAGAGTTCTGGGCTACAGTGAACTAGAGTGTCTCCTCGGAATGTCAACCCTATACAGTTAACAGATTGAACACACACTAAGTTTCACAGTTAGAAAAGATAATAACTTAATCCCTAAATGTCTCGGTGTATTCTACATCTATATCCTCATTAAGATGTCTAAAACTAGGCCTAAGAATGCCTAGGATGGGATGGGATGAGGATGCAAAGATGTGCACATAAAACATTTTCAGAATTTTCAGTGAAACAGGGTTCCGCTCGAGCGCAAGTTTCCCCGCTCGAGCGATCAAGGAAACAAAGGTCCCCGCTCGAGCATCAACTTCACCACTCGAGCGGACCAAAAAGTACTAGATAGGTGAAATCTCCGCTCGACGCCCGCTCGAGCGTGTCACCCAATCCTCCGTTCGAGCGCTCAATACTCCGCTCGAGCGGACTGATGCACAGTGCAAGATGCTGGGAGCTCAATTTTCCCGCTCGAACGGCACTTCCCCCGCTCGAGCGGACGACTAAAATCTGGAAATTTCATATTTGAGTCCCAAGCTCAAAATCAAGTTTTGACACACCAAATTCGATCCTCTTGGGCCCATTTTCTGGAAAACATAAGTGAACTCATAAAACAATGTGATTTGAAACTCAATTTGAGGAATCAAAGCCCAAGGGTGTTTCAAACAAACCCAATTTCAAACCCATTATCCATGAACAATACTCAAACATGACATGCAAGACTTTAAATCAATTCAAGACTTCAAAACATGCTCTAATGAACTCAACACTTTCACAAACATGGTGACAACATGAATTAAAACCAAATTACCAACATGCATGTGAGGAATGATGAGTTACAACCTCAAAACTTGCCAATATGCACCTGCATGCAACAATTAAGTCCTAATTCAACACTATTGAACCAATCTATGCCTCCACTCCTCAATTTAGCATGAACCATGCAAGAATAAACTTAAACACAACAATGAGAAGGTGAAGTCCTTTACCTAAGTCTTGAATTTAAGGGGTAGGATCTCAATTGACAATCTATACTTCAACTCCTTCAATTTCCAAGCCAAATCAAGCAAAATGAGATGAAGACTAACTCTCTCCCTTACTTTTCTCTCTCAAGTCGGCAAGAACATGAGGAATGGCTGGTGAATATGTTTTGTAATAAGGCTCAAGTGATGTATAAGGCTCAAATAATAGGAATAAATAAAGGCCCACTCAATGGCAATCCCGTAAATAAGGCAACTCTATTAATTTGGCTTAAATTAATCTAGTTTAATCACACCAAATCAGTTTTCGGATAATTACACCATAAAATCATATAAATTCTACTGATCATGGAACATCAATCAATTTTGGATTCAACCGCCGATAAGGCCTTCAATTAATAGTTTAAACATAAAAACTAAACAGATAATTAAACAGTCAAACAGATAAAATGCAATCCAAACAGATACAAGCAATCAATTCAGTTTCAGATCTCCGTCAGTCAGTTTAGTATCCCGATAATTCTATTATCAATCAGAATCATCTACTTAGCGAGAATCAAGAGTTAATTCAAGAATTTATCTGCAAACAAGATGAGGTTGTTACACATGCGGCTATTTTTTGCTGCATATTCTCCCTTCAACTAGTTGATGACTAGTTTTGAATCACAGAAAACAAGCAGACGCAGGGCACCAAACTGAAGTGCATTCCGTAGGCCGGTTAGCAATGCTTCGTACTCAGCCTTGTTGTTTGACGCATCGAAGTCCAAGTTGACAACTTGCTCGATTATTGCCCCTTTGGAGGTCATGATTACTACGCCTGCCCCACTACCTCGTTGGTTGGATGACCGTTACAATACATCTGCCAAATATCTCCAACATATACTCTCCAGTCTAGCTTTGGTTGCACTTGTTCAGACTTAAAGTCGGCGAGGGATCTCGTGAATTCGGCTACAAAGTCGGCGAGCACTTGCCCCTTAATGGAAGTTCTGGGCAAAAATTGGATATCATATTGACCGAGTTCTAGAGCTCATTTCGAAACATGCCCCGATACTTCTGCGTTGCAGAGCGCTGAATAAAGGGGATAGTCCGTTAGTACCTCAATGGTATGCCCTTGAAAGTAATGCATCAGTTTCCTTATAACCATCACGAGAGCAAGGATGAGCTTTTCCAATGGAAGATAACGTGTTTCAGCGTCGGCCATTGTTTTGCTCACATAATAAATTGGCCGTTGCTCCCCAAGTTCTTCCTCTAATAATACGGCGCTAACCGCCCGATCAGATACCGTCAGATACAAAATGAACGGATCACCTGACCGGAGATAAGTCTTTAAGCCGTCCAAAGCGACCTAGCACTCAGGGGTACATTCAAAAGCCTTACATTGCCGAAGTGTGTAAAAGAATTGTCGACAGCGATCTGTAGAACGGCTAATGAACCTGTTGAGCGCAGCAGCCATTCCCATCAACTTCTGAACCTCTTTGACCGACCGAGGAGAGCCAAGCTTTAGAATTGCTGTGATTTGCCTCGGGTTAGCTTCGATTCCGCGGTGGTTAATGATGTAGCCAAGGAATTTTCCATATCCGATGTCAAATGCACATTTGGAGGCATTCAGTTTCATTTTGTACGTTCGAAGAATGCCAAATGTTTCTGCCAAATCGGCTAAATGAGTTCGCTTTTCCATAGACTTGACCACCATATCGTCGATGTATACTTCTATGGTACGGCCGAGTTGTTCCTTGAACATGGCAGTCACTAGTCTTTGGTAAGTTGCCCCTGTATTCTTCAGCCCGAAGGGCATGACCTTGTAACAATTTGTTCCTCTTAGGGTGAGGAATACGGTTTTTTTCTTGGTCTTCCGGGTGCATGGCAATTTGATGGTAGCCTCTGTAGACGTCCAAAAAGCCCATGCGTTGATGATGGGCCGTTGAGTCAACAAGTTGGTCTATTTTGGGGAGGGAAAAACAGTTCTTGGGACAAGCTTTGTTCAAGTCCGTGAAATCCACACAAACACGCTAAGATTCCATTCTTCTTTTTTGCCACCACGGTATTGGACAACCATGTAGGATAGGTTACTTATTGGATTGCCCCGGCATCAAGTAATCGGTCAACCTCTTCAACAACGGCCGAGGTATGCTCCACAACAGACCGCCGACTTCTATGGATGACTGGCCTGCATTTTGGATCGACGTTTAAGCGGTGCTGAGCCGCAGATGGATTTACCCCTGGCATCTCGTATGGTAACCATGCAAACATGTCGAGGTTGCCGAGTAAGAAGGAGACAAGCTCTTTCCTATCGGCCTCGTTCAAGGAGACACTAATCATGAAGAACTTTTCAGGATTCCCATTGATTTCGACCCGATCCAGGGTTTCTGTTGCCTTTTCACTAGGTATCTTCCCAACGTCTTCAAGGCTTTCCCAATTCGGTACTTCAATCGAGTTCATTTCCAACTCTTTTGGTCTTTTTGGGGCCACTAGATAGCATGCCCGTGCCGATTTCTGAGAACCCCGAATCTGTTCAATGTCGTACTTAGTTGGGAAGCGAAGTAACTGGTGGTAGGTGCTCGGCACGGCTTGCATGGTATTCAACCAAGTTCTGCCTATGATGAGATTGTATAGAGAAGGAAGTTTAACAACCAGGAATTCTACATCTACTGACTTGGTGCCCGCCCGAACTGGTAACGTGATTTTGCCCAAAGGATACTCCGGGTTAGCGTTAAAGCCGAATAATGGGTACTTAGTCGGTGACAGATCCGAGTCAGCGAAGCCGAGCTTGACAAGTATTTTGTAATACATTATTTCCGAAGTACTTCCTTGATTAATGAAAACACATTCAATGGTGAATCTGTTCACGCGCAGCTCGATTACGAGAGGAGTAGTGTGGCAGAGAGTTACTCCAACCAAGTCAGTGTCATCGAAACTAATCCTCCCAGTTTCATGGGTCGTTTCGCTGGTATGATCGACCTAGATTGCACTTGAATCGTATGCACCTCGGATAATGTTGGCAAGTTGTATATCATATGAATTACACCAAGTGGAGGAATTCGGCCGTAAGGTTACTGCGTTCGATGAACTATTCCTCCGGACGTGTTGCACCAGCTGGTCGTCTTGCACTAGTTCCTCCAGGTGACCCTTCAGTGCATAACAACTATCGGTGTCATGACCGTGGTCTTTATGATACTCACACTGTTTATCCCGCCTCCTTGTATCGGGAGGTCCCATCATCTTGGGCGGCCACTTGAAGAACGGAAGATGTTGGACTTTTGACAAAATCTTACTAATCGGCTCTGTTAACTCTGTGTACTTTTTGTCGGAGCGCCTTGTGCGCCTATTATCCACTTGATATTGCTCATTGGCCCGATGTGAACATTGATCATTTGATCGGCGCGAGTCATGCCTTTTGTCTCATTTAGTCTGATTCCGCAGCTCGGGGCTTCTTGATGGCACGACGCTAATCGACTGAATGATTCCCGGCAAAGCCGTCTCAATGGCTTTCTGCCCGGCTTTGACCCGCAGGGCATCGTCTTTCACTTTGCAATACTCTTCGACTTTCTTCATTAATGCCCAAACTGTTTTGGGGGGCCATCTGGTCAATGAACTGTGAAAGGGACTATCAGGATGCAGTCCCATCTTAAAGGCGATGTCGGCCATAGAGTCATTGCAGGCATCATCTACAAGATTAAAGCATTCCCAATAGCGGGCCGAATATTCACGAAGGGTTTCTTCTAGTTTGATTTGTATGGCCCAGAGAGAATCGGCTTGCTTTAGCTAGATCTCATTAGTGATGAATCTTGCCCTGAATGACTTTTGCATTTGGTGGAAGTTTAATCGATGCCGGCTCCAATTTGCAATACCACCTGACGGCCAGTGGTCCCAAACTACTTGAAAATATCTGACACATGAGGGCTTCATCGTCAACGTGAAGCGTCATTGCTTGCTTATAATGACAAATATGATCAATGGGGTCCAATTTTTCGTCATAAATGGTGAACGACATCGCTTTGAACTTTTGGGGCAACACAGCCCTTGCAATTCGTCGTACGAAAGGGTTGTGCTTATCTTTCTCATCTGAATCATCGTTTTTCCCTTGTCTATGCCGTACGTACGGACTTCCTTCAAATGAGCTGGATACGTCAACTCGTCCTTTCTTTCTGAGTTCAGGGGATGGTGAGTCAGAATCGCTGTCATTATCGTGTTTCTGAAATCAACGTTGTCGACTATCCTTCTTTCCCGAAGGTCGACCCTGGTCTTGGCGTGCGGCCTGTTGGGATTTCGCCACCTCCAAGGCCAAATCCTGGCCCAGGCGCTCGTTCTCAACCAACATGTTCTCTAGCCGCTGTTCATTTTGCTTTGCTTGATCCATAATCGTCTGCATCGTCTCATGCGCTGAAGTTGAGGGTGAGGTTTGAACTACTGAATCGAAGCATGTTTCTTGGAGTGAGGTCGTCTCTTGGCGTAGTTTTGTCAGCGACTATCAGAGGATCTTCTATTACGCCTGCCATGGATGCGCTTGAGAACTCCCACAGACGGCGCCAATTGTGGTGAAGTGGTTTGGAAATACTCTAAGATCCTATAGGATGTTCCAGATCCTCTGATTGCCACCTGAAAAAGGGATTAACACTCCGGTTGGGGGTACCGAAATCAGCACTCCGACGGACAAGTTAGTATATTCTCGTTTGCTTGTGGCTTAAGTTTCTTTAATCTGTTTACACATACCTTTCTTTGGTTGATGCTCCTCTTATTTATACTTATCCATGATCTCGGGGGTCGGGCCCACTTTTAATCCAACACATAACTACTCAGTTGGCCATTCAGTCGTGTACCCATTCTCACTCGGCATCTTGTACGGCTGATTTTATGGCCGATTTAATTATTCGGCTTTAGGATTCCCCAGGACAGAGCCGAATAGCATATATCCTAATTTTCTTCAAATTCATGTCTTTCCTATATGTAATATTATTCGGCTCCTACAATAGTGGTTATAAATAACCAAATAACATGACAACATCACTCATTCATTAACCACAAACCACATATTTTCAGAGTACACAACTGTGATGTGAATATTAAGTGGACAAATATAAACAACATTAATGTTCACAATGTCAAGTTTCACATTAAAATTGAACTACAAGTAGAAGAAATATTTTTATTTGAGGATTTGCTTGACACAATGTTCACAATCATGTAACAAATTTATTCAAGACATGGTTCCCATGTGAATGTTGACATCATGCCAACAATAACAATAATATCTGAAACAACGACAATTTTCTATTTTCTAGGAAAAGCAACAAATTTGAGAGTTTACATTATTTCAACAATACCACCAACAATAAAAAAGAGGAAAAATAATAGCAAAATCATGCACAATAAGGACCAAAAATAACAATGGCAACATGTGAGAAAGTTTGCATTAGAACAAAAAAAAAAGTAATTTGATTACACAAAAAAAGGTGCTTACATTTGGTCCCCATGTCGAGTTGATACACTCTGATATATGTGAATGTTCACAGCGTTGTTTCTTCTTCGTTGGAGTATGGTTCCAGTAACCGACAATGTTTTGATAACGGTGGAATGGTGGAAGAACAGAAAGACCTAAATGGTGGATCGATTTTGCGATGGCAGTGGTGAATCGATGTGAACTTCCAATCGCTAGTGACGGTGAGAGGATGGCAAGATGGTGGACAAAACACAATGTGTGTGTGTAAAGATCAATGTGTGTAGATACAACCATGAACAACATTCAAGAACATGCGAATATCAACCCAAACAGATCAAATACAGTTTCGAACATAGAATAACAAAAGTGATATGTTTCCTTTAGACATAGTGATGAATATTCACAAAGTGTCTAATCAATTTACACATGTTATGAATGTTCACAACATAATTACATATAACAACAATATCTTACACAAGTAAGTTGGACCATGATTCTTTATTTTCATCAACCTCAAAATTGAAATACAGTTTCAAACATGGAATAACAAAAGTGATATATTTCCTCTAAACAAAGTGGTAAATGTTCACAAAGTGTCAAATCAATCTACACATGTTATGAATGTTCACAACATAATTATATATGACAACAACATCTAACATAAGCAAGTTGGACCATGATTCTTTGTTTTCATGTGAATGTTCACTACAGTTAACAACCACAATGTTAGGGGCAAGAATAGCAGCAATATGAAATTCCACACATTGTATGAATAGAAACAGGGGATATGTGTGGAAGTTCAGAGTTAATACCTTAATATATACCATAGTCAAACATTTTATAGGAACACTGACTAATATTCATTTTCGTATCCATGATCAACTCAGTAATTTAACTTGCCCTACTCTAAGTGATTTTAGATGGTATAAAGATGTTTTTACTTCTAGAGTAATGCTTCGAGATAATTGTACTAAGTCATTCTGGAAAAGAAAAGAAGAAGTTCACAATTTTCTTTCGCAATTTCTTTCAGTCTCTGTAAAATTTTAAGTTTGTTTTAAAATTTAATTTTTAAAGATGCAATTAGAAGCTGTATTTTCCAGTTAGTTTTAGTAAACAATTCTATATTTTCTGATTACTTCCAATAACCAATTGTAAGTCAATATTGTGAGCTTAATTTATTTATCTGTTCTTATTTAAAATATTTTATTTAGTTTATTTCACTTGTTTATTTTAATTTTTAACTTGTTAACTTGTTAGTTTATACTTGTTAGTTTATTTTCTTTATCTGCTACTTCCATATCTTTAGTATCAAAGCTAGGTTGGAAAGATGTTGAGTTTCTTATTGAGTTATCTTTTCTATTTATATTCTTCTCATTTTTGTCTCTTTGGTATCAAAGCCATGGAACGTGACTGCACAGTTGACTGATGGGGAATCAATATATATATATCAACAACTTTTCTCAAAGTAAGAGTAGTGACTAAAGCTGATTTATACATATATAGAATCCAATGGCTGACTATTTAAGGATATGGGTCTTGAGCATCTTGAAACTAGGGCCCATAAGGATCATTATTGGTTGAAGCCTCAGAGGAACTAGATTCTTCAAAGGTTTCATCTCTAACCTGTGACTTGGCTTGGGCCATCAATAGCTTGGCCATCTGGATCAATTCATCATTGGATGACTTGGTCTTAGCTTTGGGCTTTGACTGAGCTGACTTGGATTTGGATGATTTGGGCTTGGAAGAGCTGGTTGTTGGGCTTCCAAGTCTGACTAGTGGAATTGGGCTTCCTTGAGTTCCTTGGGTGACTGAAGCAGTTGGGTTCTGCTGAGCTTTAACCATTGCAGGTGTCCGTGCATGGAGATTGACTAGGAATTCTTCTTGAACTTGATCAATTATGCGTTGGGGTTTAAAATTATCCCACCATTTAACAAAGTGTTGGCGAATAACCAGGTTATTAGAAATAGCATATTGCCATTTAAATATCCAAGGGACTTTGCATTTGGATATAAAAATGAGTAACCAAGGAAATTATTTTTGTCGTTGATTGAGTTTAAAAACAAAAGAGAAATAATTTACTTGTTCAATTAAAACAGAGGGGAAGATTTCAGGAATAGCACCATGCTGAGTCTACCATAAAAAAAACCAAGTGGGAAATTCTGACTTGAATTTATGGTTAAATTGGAGGAATCAAGAGTAACTGTATGACTCATTTTGATACAGGAGAACTTTAAACCAGGCATCCATATAGTCATAATAATTATATTGGATTGTATAACTAGGTAAATCTCTGAGTTAAAAAGGAGGACCACATTCATCAAGAGAAACTATATTGTGGATGTTAAGAGAATGGTAAACAATTTTACTAGTGTATGTACGATCATAGATGGGTTTAATGACTTTGACTAATGATGAAAGAGAATATCTTTGTAATAGGTAATTGACTTTTCTGGATGGAGTGGAACAAAATGCCATCCAAGAGGGAAATAGGATTTAACTAGATCAAGAACATTATGGGTATTCTTGTGAATAGGTTCTTTGAAAAAGAGATTAGTTGATTGAAATTTGACATAATCAGATCAGACTGATTTGACTGGGTTAGGAGGGTAAGGAGTGAGTGACTGAGAAGAAGAAGCGAATAGACCTGAAGCAAGAGCAGATGCATAACTAGGTTTAGGGATATTACCAAGAACTTGGTAATGGTTGATAGTGTCAATAGGATGATATTTGCTGACTAGGTCAATAAGAGGAACATCAATGGATTTACTAGTTGGAACAATGGCTTTACTAGAAGGCCTTAACATCTGTAAGCAAATAAAGTGAACAGAATTAGCATCCACTGAGGATATCTAATTTGTCCATATGGAAATGAAGACAATTAGTATAATAAGCAAGTAAATTGCGACGACTGATAATTTGATGAAATTGTATGAATTGTGCACAGCGAGTAGTTTTGCGAGCTGTCTTAAGGCAAGCAATACAGTAAGCAGTTTGGTAAACAAGTTTTCTATAATAGGTGACTTTTAATTTATGGTAGGAAATAAAAGGAGTGGCCATTCTTTATCCACCCTATAAAAATTTGCGGGTAAGGAAATTGGGAATAGAATTTTGACAACCAAGTATATATTCAATATCAAAATCAAACATACTTAAAATAGATTGTCATCGGATGAAAATATGTTTACTAGCAATGTTTTGAACATCTTTTTCTAAAACATATTTAGCACTTTTACAATCAACACGTAATAAAAAATTTTGATTTAAAATATCATCTTGAAATTTACTAATACATAAAACAATAGATAAAATTTCTTGTTTAATAGTACTATAATTCTTTTGTGCTTTATTCCAGACACTAGAATGAAAACGAACGATTTGTTCAGATGACTAAGGAGTGATTTTTTGAAAAAGGATACCTCCATAACCAACATCAGAGGCATCAGTTTGAATAATTTTGAAAGAATTTTTTGTAGAAATACCAAGACAGGGCAAAGTCTTGACATATTTTTTGACTTGTTGAACAATAATAGTATGTGTAGAATACCAAGGTGGAGGATTATCTTTTAACTGACCAAATAGGGGTTGACAAGTTTTTCTAAGGTCCTTATCAAATTCAGCAATGTAATTTAAGGAACCTAAAAATCGTTGTAATTAGGTTTTGTCCAAGATTTTGTCAGGGAACTTGGAAGCAAATTTAATAGACTTACTGATAGGAAGAATAGTACTTTGGTGAATATCATAACCTAAGAAGCGAACTTTAGTTTGGAAAAGTTTAATTTTAGGAGCAGAGATGACTAAACCATTACATTTGATAATATGGAAAAATGAATTAAGATGTTTCCAATGTTCATCAAGTGACTTAGAGAAAATGAGGATATCATCGATGTAGACTATAGAAAAATGACTAAAGGGATTAAAAATCTCATTCATAATATTTTGAAATTCACTGGGAGCATTTTTTAATCCAAAGGGCATGACATTCCATTCGTAATGATCAAAAATGGTAGTAAAGGTAGTTTTATAACGGTCATCAAGATGAATTTGTATTTGCCAAAATCCAATTTTTAGATCGAATTTACTAAAAATAACAGCTTGACTAAGTCTTTTAATTAAATCTTTTTTATTAGAGATTGGATATCGGATCCATTCTAAAACTTTGTTTAGCGGTTTATAATTAATGACTAATCGAGGAACACCTCGTTCAAGTTCAGCATTTTTATTAACACAAAAAGCAGGGCAAGACCAATGTGACTTACTTTTACTAATAATATTATTTTTAATAATTCGTTAATCTCTTTTTTGCACAATTTCATTAATTCATGACTCATTTGGATAGGTCTAGACTTGGTAAGAATTTATTTTTCATTAAAAATTTTTAATATAAAGGAGTGTTACTACATATTTTTTTCTATTCCAAAAAGCACTAGGTAAAGTAGAACAAACGGTATTTGCTAATTGGTTTTTAAATCCATCAATTTTGGATATAAGAATGGGATTAGTTAATTGAGATTCAATTCGTTTGTTATTCTTTGAGAAATTTGAGTTGTTTCGTTAATCGATTAATAGATTGAGAAATTGAACATTCTTTTAATTGATTTAATTCTTTGATCTCTGGTGGAGATAGAAATTTAAAAGTGACAGTATAACCAAAAGCTTGTGTAGTTATTCCTTCAGGAGTAGTAGTGAAAGTATATAATAAAAAGATAAATGGTGTACCTAAAATGAACTTATCAGTTAAATTTCAAACTAACACAAAAGATGTTTTGAAACAAACATTATTTTGACAAATATGTATCTTTGGTAATTTATATTTGATATGCATTTGACTTCCATTAGCAGAACTTAATTGTTCAGTAGACTTCTGATAATATTTGGTAGGAGTTAATAATTCTTGAATACAATTTAAATCAGTGCCAGTATCAATCAATGTGATGACTTCTATTTCAAAATCATTAATAACTAATTTGACTTTCGAATGCCATTTCTGAATATTAATTCGATTAATTAGATTAAGGTGATTACTATCGTGATCATTATTATGTGGAGTAGTTCTATTATCAAAGATGACTTTGTTTGGATTGGGTTCAGAACTAGATTCAGATTCTGATTCAAATGATTATTTATTAGATTGTTGGAAATCATTAAGACTTTTGTTAGTTTTTAATAGAGCATTGTCTTCTTCTAAGGTCTTATCTTTAGCTTTTAATTCTCGAATAGTTAGTTTAATATGATGAATTTCATTTTGTAGATCTTGTAAGGTGACTTCTTTATGTTTTCTTTTTTAAATCGGTCTAAAGTTTTAGTTAAACTAATGATTGGTTTATCATGTTTAGGTTTTTTATCTTTATTGGTCAATAAGGGTTTCAACTTATTAGTATATTGTATGTTTAATTCAAGATTTTCTAGTCTACTAATTAATTCAATGAGAACAGTTTCTTCTTGTTGAGATTTACTAAGAACATTGACTGTTTTGCAACAAGTATCATTACATTCTAATTCAATTTCATTGTCAGTACTATCAGTGGGAGAATAATAGGAAGAAGTATCATTTGAGGGAATATCATCACTAGTTGAATGACTAGACTGAACATGAGTTTGATTTGGAGTAGTGGCTAATTTAAATATGTCAAGTATTTGTTGTTTATTTTCATCAGTAATTTGTAATTGGTTAAGTTTAGTTTTAAGTTTTTCTTTTACTTTGCTTTTATTGGAATAATGACCATTTTTTCCACAATTATAACAAGTAACATCCGGTTTAGGTTTTGACTTTTGAGATTGATTAGATTTCATATGATAATTTCTCTTTTTGGGTTTAGTATAATATTTATCAGTTGATTTAGAAGGGTAATATTTCTTTTTATATTTAGTGGAGTATTTATAAGAAGATTTCTTTTTATTATTTTTACTTCGAGAAGGTGCTACGAGAGGTAAGTCATATTATTCGTAGAAGTTACCTAATTCATATTTAGTTTTATGTTTGTCTTTAGCAACTTTTTGACTAAGTTTCAGATCGATGCACATTTTTAGTCCGCCCTTTTGAATTGTGCTAATTATATCACCGTAGGTTAAGTGATCATATTCTATAATACCAATGGGTTGACTAAGAACATCGCGAATTTTATGGGCAAAAAGACTTGGTAATCCATTAATAAATTTTTCTTTCCAAAATGACTTAGTACAATTATCTCGAAGCATTACCCTAGAAGTAAAAACATCTTTATACCATCTAAAATCATTTAGAGTAGGGCAAGTTAAATTACTGAGTTGATCATGGATGCAAGAATGAATATTAGTTGGTGTTCCTATAAAATGTTTGACTATGGTATATATTAAGGTGTTAATACCATCAGGTATACTATAACCTATTTCTTCATCAAAGGTAGGAAAACCATTATCATCCATTTGGACAGCATGTTGAATAAATTCTCGTTGATCAGAAGTGAGATAATTGTCCCACCAAGATTTGAACATACTAGTAAATCCGGTAGTAATTAAAATAACAATTTCAGGTTGAGTATAATCAGGATAATTAGTAAGGTAACTGTTTGCAACCATGGATAAATGATTGAGTTTTTGGAGAATTTGATGTTCACTAAGATCATCTATATTCCATTCATATAATTTTTTAGCAGAAACAGAAAATTGATTCCTAATATTGGTTTCTTCAAATTGGAGATCGGGAGGTGTAAGTTTAGTGTACCAATTTTTGGTAAGAGTGGTAGGATTAACTTTAGAGTGTGTGATTCTATTAAGATGAGAAGGTTGAAATTGTTGTGCTAACTGAGTGATTTCATTATCGGTAGATGTATCAAAATGACTAGGAAATTCTAGAGGAGGTTGTTGTGTTAGGACAGTAATTCCTTTGCTTGTAGACATTTTAGTAAATAATTTTTCAATGGCTTCAACTGTAGTATTATCTTGAGTAGCTAAGCTTAATCATTTTCTAGTACTAGGAAGATTAATAAGCAGTTTATCTAAAGGTTTACTTGTAGAAGTATGACTAGTGGAGTAATCCTCAAAAGTAGTTTCGAGTTTATCTAGTTGTTTGCCAATAGTTTTTAAATATTGATTGGTATAATTATTTTATTCAATGACCTTTTTAATTTCAGATTCGTCACTAGGGAGTTTAAAAGGAGAAACATGAATAACGGCACCTTTATGTTCAATCAAAATGGTTTCCAAAGGAGGGTGACTAGATGAAACAGAAGTGGTAGGGGAAGTTTTCCATTTAGTTTTGGTGATAACATTTACTTTTTGATAATAATTTTCTAAATAATCAAAGAAATTAACTTCAGTATTGATTTCTGTCATAAATTTATACCATTTCTTGGTAATTTTAGATTGTTGTTTTGTATCATGACTATGTCGATATGTGTCTCTTTTTGACTTATTTGCAGTAGATTGGAATTCAGCATGAAGTTTATTAAGGTCTGGAGTAAAAGGTTTACTTAAAGTTAACAATTGTGGGTTGACAGGAGGGACAACTTCAAAATCAGTTTGAGTAGGTGAATCTTGAGATATAGTATCTTCTTCTTGAAGATGTGTGTGAGTGGAATAAACTGGTTTACTAATTTGAGAAGTAGAGAAATTATCAATTCCTTTTAATTTACTATGTATATGTTGGGTTTGCGAAAAAGGTTCGCAAATATGAAGTTTTCTATCTTTTCTAGTGAATAATGGGGTATTGAAGATTTCATCTTCATCAGTTTCAGTACGTAAACTGGAGGTACTATGTCAAGAAGATTGATTAGAAGGTCTATTAAATCTAATATGAATAGAACCATCATTAATTATTCAATATTCTGAATATCATGACTAGTTGAAACTTGTTGATTTTGGGAAAAAATTTCATTTACTGTAACCCAATCATCCGGAAGATTTATATCTTTCCAACAAATCATTTTTGGAACTAAAATGTTAGTTTCATTAGTGCTACCTTGGATTAATAAGGTTTTATCTTTGGGACTTTTAGTTAAAACTTGAACATTTAAATTAGTTTTTATGCATTTGTAATAAATTCGATAAATTAATGCAATATTATGAACACTTTCTAACATATTGGTATATTCACCAAATAATTGTATATTTAATGTTAAAGCCTTTAATATATGGGGATCCCGTAAACTTAAAGTAAAATTAGAAAAACAATTAAAATGTACTGGACCTTTATGAAAACCAGATTCCATCATTCCCATTACACTAGCATGATAGTTAATAAAACGAGCATCTCTTAAACATAAAATGATAGAAGTATTTTTACCTTATTGGGTTAATGGGTTTATTCCTACATGGATTAATCCTAAATGAATAAAATTATGACCAATTTTGAAATGTTTTTTGATTGACTCTTTAGATAATAATTGGCAAGTTTCCCGTGATTTACTTAAAACATAAACTTGTTCAACTATTTTGACTTGTAAATCAACATTAAAGGTAGATTGTAAAAAATTAGTTTTATAAATTTCCTTAGTTTTTACTTTAAGAATTTTCCAGCTTAAATCAATTTTAACATCTTGATATTCATGTTCTTCTTCATTAATTAGTATATCCGTACTACGGATAGGAGCTAGAGTTGTAGATCTAGAGCTAACTGAAGAGTTATTTCTGAATAATCGACTCATTTTAATTCTATAAAATTAAACCCAATTTTCTAAAACTCGTTTTGTAACTTATCATGTTCTCACGTACAGTGTTTGCTCATACCCTTTCCAGGAACCCCTATATCCTTCGACTGCCTAAACCTAAGGACTTACACTGGATTGGGACGAAAGGTGGGTGGCTAATGGCAAAGTGGAATACAAAGATAAGTTAAACAAGAATAGAGAGACTGGAGTTAATTTAAATAGAGTAGAAATGAGAATAATATAAATAAAAAAGATAACTCAATAAGAAACTCAACATCTTTCCAACTTGGCTCTTATACCAAAGAGACGGAAATAGCCCATAAAGAAAATAAACTAACAAGTATAAACTAACAAGTTAAAAATTGAAATAAACAAGTTAAACAAACTAATAAACTAAATAAAATATTTTAAATAAGAACAGATAAATAAATTAAGCTCATAATATTGATTTACAATTGGTTACTGAAAGTAATCGGAAAATACATAATTTTTTACTGGAAGCAACTGGAAAATACAGCTTCTACTTATGTGTGGAATTTCATATTGGTGCAATTTGAATAGGACATTCACATGATTAAAACATGCAACAACAAGAACATCTGCAATAATTGGCTTGGCCCAACATATTGACTTCAATGTGAATGTCTACTACTATTAACATCAATAATATTAGGGGCAAGAACAATAATAATATGAAGTTCACACATTGTAAAAATAAAAACAGACACTATTATGGAAGTTCATTTTGGTGCAATTTTAATAGGAAATTCACATGATTGAAACATACAACAATAACAACAACAACATCTGAAACAATTTGCTTGGCCCAACATTTTCAATTCCATATGAATGTTCAAAGCTGTTAACACAACTGGATGGAAAAACTCATATAATTGGGGATTGGGATTGAGTGGTTCACATTCATGATTAGGGTATTAACTATAGCGATCCCGGGTTTACCCCTTGTTGTACAGTGATCCGGACGTGTGTCCGTGGATGTTGGTAGTGGATTGTTGTCCTGTTTACGTCCTTTCATATATTGTATTTGAGTTATAGGATGTGTTGCGTGCTTGTTTCGAGTTGGTTGTATTCGGAGCCAAGGGTTCTTGCCTGAAATTTTGTCCTTCGCCGGCGAGGAGTTTGTCGCCGAGCGAGAGTTGAGTTTTGTGTCTCGGTGGGTCGAGCAGGCGGCTTCGCTGAAGCGAAGCGGCTCATCTGGCCGAACTCAACACCATGATTTCTCGCTCGAGCAAGCGATTCTTCGCCGAGCGTCTGGTTCGATCTTCGCCGAAGCGGCGGTTCGCCGCCGAGCGTCGTCTAATTCAGAACTGAAGGTCGAGTTCTGCTCGGCGAGCTTTTCTTCGCCGAGCGAGCTTCTAGGATGTTGGCTCGAGCGAGACCTTTTTGGCTCGAGCTACGGTTTTTCAGGTCAGTCGCCGAGCGACCAAGTCTTCGCTCGAGCGAGCCTGTTTATATCAGTTCGCAGCCAGCGATCTAAACTTCACTTTTTTGAAGCTTTTACTTTTTAAAACCCTAAATCTGAGAGCCTCTCTCTCTAGACTTGCCTTCTCTCTAAGAAATCATCTCCCTAGAGGGTGAATCTTCCCTAAGTGCTTTGTTAAAAAGGTAGAGGTGACTTGGGCTTCGATATAATCGAAAATATTCGGTTTTGGAGCAAGTTGGGTGTTGGGTCTTCATCTCCTTTTGAGCTCAAACTTTGAGGTAGGGATATCCTACTCCTTTTTATAGATATTGTCTTTAAATTTTAGCATTTTGATATGTTGGTAGTTGTTGTGAAATTTTGGGAAACTTTGGGCCATTGTGTAATTTTACAAAAGTTGGGGTTTTGTCTATAATAAACCTAGAAGCATGTTTGGTATAGAAACATGGAATTAATGTTGGAACATTAGTGAAATTGGAACCTAAGGGTTGTAATGTTAATTATGGAAATGTCCTAATTACATGGATTTATTAATTTGAATAATTAATTGTGGAAAATGAGGAATTGAGATAGAATTGGGTCATGGGTTATGACGATGGAAAGAATACATTGATTTTATGTATTGATATGTGATGTGTATAATTGTTATATATATGCATTGTGTTGTGTTGGAGGAGATAGGGATGGACTCATGGTTTAGGGAAGATAGGGATGGACCTCTAAACCGGATGTTCTTTGGGAGGAGATAGGGATGAACTCGTAGATAGAGCATGTATGCTTATCTAGAAAATATTGGCGAGAGCATGTATGCGAGCCATGGAAAGTGTGAGTACATCTGTTTTGTTTGTATTTGTAGAAGTGATGAAAGAATGTAAAAGAGTTGGACATCTATCAATTGTTAGTCTTTTAGTCATTATTTATAACAGGTTTAGTATATTTTCTACTGGCCGTGGCTCACCCTATATGGGAACATCATTTTCAGTATCGTAGCATGCCACCTCCAAGGACTTAGCTTGGAAGGCTAGTGGCGGATGGACTTTTGTTTGTCTTTCCTTTTTGCAGTGTTACATGTAAATTCAAGCCTAGGGCTTAATGTGTAAATGAGCTAGCACTCTATTTTCTTGTAACCAAGTGTTAACTTGAAAGTCAGAAGCCCTTAGGGCATTTGCTTTTGTTGTTAACATGTAATACGTTTTGTAATAGAACCTGTTGAATGAAAGAACGTGGATCTTTTATATATCTTAGCATGTCAATATTGTTGGGTTAAATGTCATTATTTCGATGCTACAACTTGGTATCGGAGCGCATCGGGTTCAATACTTTGGTACGCGTGGGAAGTGATTAGGATCACAATGGGTTTGTCTCGCTTGATAGAGACTTAGGTGTCTTGTTATATGTTTATGTGATAACATGCTTATGTGATTATATGGGTATGGGATTTAGTTTCTAGGATGTTGATTGGGCCTTTGGGAGTCTTGTTGGAAAGGCACTTGATCAATCTTTGTTTCTAACCCGTACTCTAGTAACGCCTTGGGACTATCATCATCCTAAATGAAATTGTAAGTGCTATATGTGTTTATGTGCTTACGTGGAATGAATTACGCTTATCCGTGCATTAGGGCGTGAGTGTTTAGTTTTGGCACGTTTATAAATGTGCTAACGTTCGTGTTACCTTTATTAGGATGTCGGGGCGAGCAAGAGGTGGTAGGCGTGGTAGGCCTAGGAGGCGAGAAGTGCCATTACCGGATGAGGTTCGGCGATTCGAAGGGTTGGTCGAGCCAATGTGGCCGAGCCAGTGGGTCAAGAGCCATGGGTGCCTTGGCCCGAGAGATAGCAGGGCCTTAGGTATTCTCGTGAGCAGAAATCGAACAGAGGCGGGACCTTCTTTCTTGAAGGGAGTTCTTCCTGCCTAACCCGAGGAGTTTGTTGGGGATCCTAAGGAGCCATTGAAGGCGACAGTGGCTAGAACAGATGAGTAAAAAGCGTTCAAATGCTAGGCATTGAGGATGGAGCATTGAAAGTGACCTTGGCATCCTTCCGGTGAAGGAGATCTTGGTCAATGGTGGAAGTATGAGAAAGTTCGCTTGTGGTACTTGGGTGGCGTTTGTGAATGCTTTCCAGAGAGGTTTTATCCGCAGTGGCTAGGAGAGACTAAGGGATCGGTTTGCAAGCTTAAGCAGAGGGTTTGTCCGTGGCCGAAGTTTGAGGCTACATTTACTAGCTTGTCGTGTTTGCACACTGAACCGGTGGCGACAGGAGAGCGCCTGCTACGAAGTTTGAGCGGAAGTTGAGGTGGGACCTCAAGTTGAAAGTTGGTGGACCTTACATTCGAGAGTACAGCATTTGGTGGATCTTGCACTCATATGGAGCCGATGATGCGAGGAGAAGAGGAGAAACATGGGGGCTCCAAGAGGGGCCAAGAGGGACAGTGATGGCGGGGAGGCGGAGGGGTTATAACCCTCACCGTCCTGTAGTGGTTTGGCCAGTCGACTTTCCCAAGACTGAAAAGCAGCTCGGGAGGGGCAACAGGAGAGTTCACTGTTTCAAGTGTGGCCACCGTCACAAGGCTTGCTTGCCCACCTGAAGGCGGGGGTCGAGTCGCTTCTTCGCCAGACCACGAGTCGAGTTCAGGGCGGCACCAGATCGTGTTACAGTGTGGGCAGCACATGAAGAGGTATTGCCCACGGTTGAGTGCCACTCCAGGAGCGTCTGGTTCTAGACAGACGCAGGATTTCAACCACCAGTCAGGCGAGCCTCGAGGGCAATCCGGGGCTTGCTGTCCCCAACAAGATGATCCTATGCTCGAGAGGCGGCAGTAGATCGAGGGCCTCTGAGGCGTGTATGTCGTTATCACAGACCTAGTACCTCCATCAAGAGTGAGAGGTACCTTTTTGTTTTGCAATTCGGTTGCTAGAGTGTTGATTGACACGGGTGCATCTCATTCTTTTGTATCTGCTGCATTTGCATCTGTGTTAGAACTGGAGTTAGCACTTTTAGCGTCTCCTATTTGCGTTGTGTCACCTATTGGGGGTGAGTTAATTTTGAGGCACGGATGTAGAGAGGTCATGATATAGAGGTCGACGATCATCGACTTCCTTTTCCATTTGTAGTTATGCCCATGAAGGGCTTTGATGTTATTTTGGGTATGGATCGTTATCGTCATACCGGCGGTTATTGATTGCTACCGCCAGAGGGTTACCTGTACAGCTGAACGGGAGTTTTTCCACTTTTTAGAGACCGGGTTGGTAGTATTGTGCCACAGTGCGGTCCATGGCGGAATGAGCTTAGTAGTTTACTTGCTAGTTTTGAGAATGGTGAGTGTGATGAGACCCAGTTGAGTTGCGAGGGTAGTTTGTGAATACCCAGATGTCTTTCCCGAGGATCTTATTAATTTGCCACCCCACCGAGAGACAGAGTTCTCTATTGATTTAGTGCCCGGCACGGCGCCGATTTCTATGGCACCTTATCGTTTTGCACCGGCAGAGTTGGTTGAGTTGAAAGTTCAGCTCCAAGAATTGCTAGATAAGGGGTTCCTTCGCGCTAGTGTATCGCCATAGAGCACCCCTCTTTGCTAAAAAGAAAGACGGTGCCTTGAGATTGTGTATCGATTACCTAAGTTGAATCAAAGCTACGATTAAGATTAAATACCCTTTGCCCGGTATAGATGACTTGTTTGACCAGTTGAAGGGTTCCCGTTGTTTCTCTAAGATAGACTTGAGATCGGGTTACCACCAGTTGAGGGTCAGAGAGGAGGATATTCCGAAGACGGCATTCCGTACGCGGTATGGCCATTATGAGTTTCTGGTGATGCCATTTGGGCTTACTGTGCTTGGCCGATCTTTATGGACTTGATGAACCGGATCTTGAGAATTCTTGGATCGTTTGTGGTCGCTTTTGTGGATGATATTCTTATCTATTCACCCTCGAGCAAGAGCACGAGGAACACTTGAGAGTGGTGCTTGAATTGTTTAGAGCCCATAGGCAGTATGCCAAGTTTGGGAAGTGCGAGTTCTGGCTAAGAGAAGTCAAGTTCTTAGGCCATGTAGTTTACGGGAAGGGTGTCTGTTGATACATCCAAGATTGAGGCAAGGCAAGATCGGGCACTGACCTAAGAATGTGTTTGAGATTCGCAGCTTTACGGGATTAGCCTGTACTACCGTCGGTTTGTGAAAGATTTCTCCGTGTTAGCCGCCGTTGACTAGGTTGACTCGCCAGGAGTCAAATTTGTATGGGGTGAGACTTGTGAAAAGTCGTTTGAGAATTGAAGGTTAGATTGACCACCGCTCCAGCCTTGATTATCCCGGAGAGGGTTGGGTTATGCGTCTATTGTGATGCCTCACGAGAGGGTTTGGGTTGTGTGTTAATGCAAGAGGGAAAGTAGTAGCCTATGGCTCACGTCGATTAAAAATACGAGAAGAATTACCCTACACACGACCTAGAGTTGGCGGCCGTGATCTTTGCCTTGAAAATCTGGAGGCACTACCTTTATGGTGAGAGATTCGAGGTGTTCTCGGATCATAAAAGTCTGAGTATCTGCTTTCACGTAAAGACTTGAACTTGAGGCGAGAGAAGGTGGATGGAGTTTATAGAAGATTACGACTTGAGTTGCATTATCACCCAGGAAGGCCAATGTTGTGGCCGATGCTCTTAGTAGGAAATCCATTAGTGATGTAGCTTGTGTAGCCATCCGAGAGTGGGAGATGTTGGGGCACTTGGCGAGTTTGACTTGCTTCAGGCGAATCCGCTGAGGCTATGGCCTTGTTTTACGTGGTTCTTGTGACCTACACTTGTGACTCGAGTGTTAGAGGCACAGAGAGGTGATCTTGAGGTAGAATCCCTCAGAGAGAGGATCTCCAATGGGAAGGTTGAGAAGGGTTTGACGGTGTATCCCGACCTGAGTGTGAGATACCGAGACCGTTTGTTTGTACCGGAGGCCTGCCGAGAGGAGGTACTCCGAGAGTTTCATCATTCACGCCTTGCGGTGCATCCGGGAGGTACTAAGATGTATCGGGATTTGGGTCGTCAGGTTTGGTGGCGGGGTATGAAGAGAGATGTGGCAGTCTTCGTGTCTAAGTGCCTTACTTGTCAGCAAGTGAAGGCCGAGCATCAAAGGCCAGCGGGTTTGTTACAACCCTTGCCTATTGCCGAGTGGAAGTGGGAGCATGTCACCATGGACTTCGTTGTAGGTCTTCCAAGACTCAAATGGGTAGTGATACTATTTGGGTGGTTGTAGACGGTTGACCAAGTCGGCATTTCATTCCAATGCGCGTGAGATTCAAGAGATCATCTTGCCGACTTGTATGTTCGGGACATAGTGAGATTGCACGGGGTCCCAAAGGACGATCGCCTCGAGATAGAGATCCTCGTTTCGCTAGGTTGTGGCAGTAGTTTGCAGAGTGCTTTAGGTACTAAGTTGACCTTTAGTCTGACTTATCATCCTCGGTGATGGGCATCCGAAGCGTACCATTGAGATCCTTGAGGATATGCTTGAGTTGTGTCCTTGATTTCGATGGGACATGGAGAGGCACTTACTGGTGGAGTTTGCCTACAATAACGGTTTCGATCTAGTATCGGTATGGCACCATTTGAGGCCTTGTATGGCCGACCTTGTAGGTCTCTCCATTTGTTGGGCGAGGTGGGTGACACACCTTTGTTGGGTCCGAGTTGGTTAGGGAGGACGGAGAAAGTTGAGCTTATCCGTAGGAGGCTTGTTACGCCGTAGTCGCCGAAGTCCTATCTTGACCGTAGAGGAGACCGTTAGAGTTTGAGGTGGGTGATCATGTCTTTTTGAAGATATCACCTAGGCGGGGTTTGTTGAGATTTGGGAAGAGTGGGAAGTTGTCCCTCGGTTTATTGGTCCTTTGAGGTCCTTGAGCGGATTGGCGAGGTTGCTTATCGTTTAGCTTTGCCGCCACAGTTGGCGGAGTTCATGACGTGTTTCATGTAAGTATGCTTGAGTATGAGCGGATCCATCACACGTGTTGGATTGGACCGACTTAGAGGTAGATGAGGATGCCTCAGATGAGGAGAGGCCGGTTCAGTCTTGGATAGGCGGGATCAAGTCCTGCGTGGTAAGACCATCCCGTTGGTTAAGGTTTTGTGGAAACATCACGGAGTGGAGGAGGCCACTATATCAGCTGAGTTGGGAGTCCGTGAGAAATATCCTGACTTATTTGTTGATGTGTAATCAAGTGTTGCGATTTTGTAATTGTAATGAACTTTAAGAACATTTGAAATGTCTTAAGTTGTAAAACATGGTGTATGTTTTGGTTAATGTAAATGTTGTAGAACTTGCCTTGTTATGGGAGTTGATTATAATATTGCATATGTTGGCTATATTATAGAAATAAAATTGTATCATGATTATTGCTTATGATATAAATTGTAAACCATATATGTGGGAAATGGTTGAAATGGAAAGAAATTGCATGTTGAAAGGTACATGTTGAGAAATGCCTCTTAATAGGAGATGGATGACCGGTAATGGGTCGAATTGTTAAATGTTGTGTTATAACATTGTTTAAAATGGAGAAAAAGGCTTGCTTTTCAAAAACTTGTTTTAATTTCGGGGACGAAATTCTTTAAGGGGGGGAGGTTATAGCGATCCCGGGTTTACCCCTTGTTGTACAGTGATCCGGACGTGTGTCCGTGGATGTTGGTAGTGGATTGTTGTCCTGTTTACGTCCTTTCATATATTGTATTTGAGTTATAGGATGTGTTGGGCAAGCTTGTTTCAAAGTTGGTTGTATTCGGAGCCAAGGGTTCGCCTGCATTTTGTCCTTCGCCGAGCGAGAGTTTGTCGCCGGCGAGAGTTGAGTTTTGTCTCGGTGGGTCGAGCAGGCGGCTTCGCTGAAGCGAAGCGGCTGCGTCTGGGCTGACCTGAACACCATGATTTCGCTCGAGCAAGCCGATTCTTCGCCGAGCGATCTGGTTCGATCTTCGCCGAGCGGCGGTTCGCCGCCGAGCGTCGTCTAGTTGCGAACTGAAGGTCGAGTTCCCTGCTCGGCGAGCTTTTCTTCGCCGAGCGAGCTTCTAGGATGTTGGCTCGAGCGAGACCTTTTGGCTCGAGCTACGGTTTCCAGGTTCAGTCGCCGAGCGACCAAGTCTTCGCTTCAGCGAAAGCCTGTTTATATCGATTCGCGACCACGATCTAAACTTCACTTTTTGAAGCTTTTACTTTTTAAAACCCTAAATGAGAGCCTCTCTCTCTAGACTTGCCTTCTCTCTAAGAAATCATCTCCCTAGAGGGTGAATCTTCCCTAAGTGCTTTGTTAAAAAGGTAGAGGTGACTTGGGCTTCGATATAATCTGAAAATATTAGGTTTTGGAGCAAGTTGGGTGTTGGGTCTTCATCTCCTTTTGAGCTCAAACTTTGAGGTAGGGATATCCTACTCCTTTTATAGATATTGTCTTTAAATTTTAGCATTTTGATATGTTGGTAGTTGTTGTGAAATTTTGGGAAACTTTGGGCCATTGTGTAATTTTACAAAAGTTGGGGTTTTGTCTATAATAAACCTAGAAGCATGTTTGGTATAGAAACATGGAATTAATGTTGGAACATTAGTGAAATTGGAACCTAAGGGTTGTAATGTTAATTATGGAAATGTCCTAATTACATGGATTTATTAATTTGAATAATTAATTGTGGAAAATGAGGAATTGAGATAGAATTGGGTCATGGGTTATGACGATGGAAAGAATACATTGATTTTATGTATTGATATGTGATGTGTATAATTGTTATATATATGCATTGTGTTGTGTTGGAGGAGATAGGGGATGGACTCCGCGGTTTAGGGAAGATAGGGATGGACCTCTAAACCGGATGTTCTTGGGAGGAGATAGGATGAACTCCGTAGATAGAGCATGTATGCTTATCTAGAAAATATTAGCGAGCATGTATGCTTGTCATGGAAAGTGTGAATATATCTGCTTTGTTTATATTTGTTGAAGTGATGAAAGAATGTAAAAGAGTTGGCCATCTATCAATTGTTAGTCTTTTAGTCATTATTTATAACTGGTTTAGTATATTTCTCTGGTCGTGGCTCACCCTATATGGGAACATCATTTTCAGGTACTGGTAGCATGCCACCTCCAAGGACTTAGCTTGGAAGGCTAGTGGCGGATGGACTTTTGTTTGTCTTTCCTTTTTGCAGTGTTACATGTAAATTCAAGCCTAGGGCTTAATGTGTAAATGAGCTAGCACTCTATTTTCTTGTAACCAAGTGTTAACTTGAAAGTCAGAAGCCCTTAGGGCATTTGCTTTTGTTGTTAACATGTAATACGTTTTGTAATAGAACCCTGTTGAATGAAAGAACGTGGATCTTTTATATATCTTAGCATGTCAATATTGTTGGGTTAAATGTCATTATTTCCAGGGCGTTACATTAACAATAACAATATGAAGTTTCACACATTGTATGAACAATAACATCATTTCTAAAAGTTCATAATGTTATATTTTGAATAAGAGATTTAGGGTTTACATACAAAATTGGTGAGATTACTTATGTTTTTTGCCCATATCGACGGTTGGGTTGTCACAAATAATTGTCGATGGTGATTTTGACGAAGATGGAACTTCAGGATGTTCAGCAATGGTGATTTCCACAATTCTGGTGATAGACGGTGGATGGATGACGAAGAAGAGGATGAGATGCTGCGACGATGGGACAATGAGAGCCGTGTGGGTGTTGAAACGATATGGAATACGGTTTTGGGTTTTTGCAACGATGGAGATACTGTGCGTGATTTTCTGCTGAATGAGAAAGGAAAAGGACAAACAATTATTTGATTCAAAGAGACGCAGGTGTTTGTGTGAGGGTATTTTGGTCTTCTACTATGAAATAGGATCTAATGGAATAGTAAAAAACACTATGAATTTGATGGAATAAGACTCTTAGAGAGTGGATTTACTAAAAAAAGCTCCCTTTTTTAATTTGTAGGGATTATTTTTAAAATTTTAAATAATTTTTTTATTTTTTTAAATGCACTTTACTTAGATGTATCTAAATAGTAAAATATTTGTAAAAAAAATTTTTAAAAAAAATAATAAATACACAAAAATGCGAAAAATATGAATTTTCATTTTTTTAAATATTTTTTGGTATTTTGTGAATTTTTTAAAGATTTGTTTTCACAAATATTATACTTTTTGAGTGTATTTATGTTAGGTGTGTCTAAAATTTTTTTTTAAAAAAAAATTCTTAAAATATTAAAAAAATTCATTAAAAACATTAAAATATGAAAAATAAAAAAGTAAAATTTTCTAAAAATTGTTTTTAAAAAATCAAAACCAAACAAGCTGATTATTTTTCTCCTCTAGCAATTTCAACTCGCTTCTAATTTCATTAATTATTTTAGGTAATATATAAAAAATTAAAAAATAGTGGATGTGTAAAAAGTAGAATTGTAAAATCATATCACGTAAGATATGAAACGGTGATTATTTTTTTTATTTTGAAGGTTTCCATGAATAGGGATAGTTACAGGACGAGTTTGGGGTGGATTTGTAATTCTCCGCCCTCGCCCTAGCCTTAATCCCGTTACGGGTGGAATTTTTCAACTCCATCTCTGCCCTTGTGGATACCCGACCACGTTTCAAATAACTAAAAAAATTGAGAATCATTTAAATCCTTAACACACTAAATAATTTCTTTTGTTTCCATATATGTAAACAATGAGACTTTTAGGATTATTATTTATTTGTATTTAAACAAAACCACAGACTTTTAAGTTTTCTTTTCTAATATCTAATTACATTACATATACATATATATTATTAATTACATCAGGTCGGGTTTGGATCGGGTGATGCGATATCCACCCCGGCCCCACCCCACCCCACCCCACCCTCATTATGGATAACCAAAACATAATCCACCTCTGCCCCCACATAAGTGTCGAGTCAGGTAAAATCCACTCCATTCAAACAGGTATAGACGAGTCTCGTCGGATTAAAATAATCATCCCTATCCATGAATTATAGGCCTATCTCTACTTAATTTTTTATTATTTTGAGTGAAAATTTTATGAGAGAATGATTAAAAAGTCCTATTAAGAAGATGAGTGCACTAATAAGTTCTTTTAATTTTTTTGTACACTAAAAAGTCTTATTCACTTTTAATTGTTATCACAAAATTTTATTTTTTATTTTTTTAGTAGCATTTTTATAGAAAGTGTCACTAATTATTAGTTTTTAGTGATAATTTAAAAAATTTGTCATACAAAAACATTATTAATTATCGTTTTTTAGTAAAAAATTTATAAAGTCTTCGCAAAAAAAGTCATTTTAAAAACTTTTATATCTATAGAAATACTTGTAGAATTTAATGGTGTATTGGTCCTTGTAACCGGACTTGTAAGTAATTAACTCAAAATTTATTTGATATATGGCGTATTACAATGGACAAATTTAGATATAAGTATGAATTTAAATATTTTTTTTTTTATAAATAGTAGAGTGATAAATTTAAAAGTTTCAAAATAATTTTGAGTAAACATTTTAGTATTTTTTATTTAAGTAAAAAAACTCATTTTTATACATTTTTATATTAGTTTGAGTAAAGAAATGAAGAGGATTTTAGGAATTTTTTTACTCAAATTTAAATCTGGAGAAACAACGAATCAGTATAGGGTTGGAAAAAAAAATCACAGTAATTGTAAACTTTTTATATTTTAATTATTAAAGTCATAATTTTTTTTTTATGTATATGTAATTATTTTTAAAAAGTACATGATTTGTGATTTTCCTTCTAAATTTGACCTGGGTAAATTGTAAGGGCCGGAGATGTCTTGTAGTTTTTGTGATTTTATGTTATTTGTTTTAATTATATGGACTTTTTAAATTTTTGACAATTACATGGATTTCTGATTATTGAAATTACATTATCTTTTTTGACATAATTGTTGATTATATGATGTTAACGTATGATTTAAGGGAAAAAAAAACATTAGGTCCTGTTTGGCAATGGTTTTTTTATTTATTATTAAAATAGTCAATAAAAATAAAATAGGTTAAAATAATTAATAAAACAAAATATCACATCAAAATCATAATTATTTTATTTTTTCTCTCACAATTATCAAATTATCTTCTTTTTTTTTTTTAAAGTACACACACCAACCAACTTCCCAAAGATAACTTTTTTAATTAAATTAAAAAAATCAAAAAAACAATTAAAATAACTTAACTTTCCCAACGATAAAAAATACTAGTGATTATGAAATGAAACCACATCCTAAACAAACCTTTGCTTGGTTTTACACGTAATTGAATAGAAGAGAGAGGAGAAGAATGTTGACAGTGCAAATTATTTTTGGTTTATTTTATATTTGGTAATTTTTTATTTTTATCCTTGAATTTTATTTTTTTTTTCATTTTGACTCTTTATATTTTAAATTTTTCTCAATTTACTTCTAAAATTAACTTTTATTCAAAATTTTAAAAAAAAAATGTTACGTTATTAGCCATATGACATAAAAAATATATTACTATTTTTATGGGAAGCTAAAATGAGTTATGACTGAGCAGGATCATAAGTTCAGGTCTAGAATGGTATCTTGGTAAGTCAAAGGACTTGTCGTCCAGAACTTTGAGACCCAGGTCCAGATGACTTAAATCTATTACGAAGGTTCAAAACTAAAAATATAGGGTCAAAATTGAGGGTTCAGGTCCAGACACTTAAGCCCAAGATCAGAGGGGCAAGAAGCACGCCCTTGAAGAGAAGACTTAGGCCTTGTTTGGGAAGACTAAATAAGTGTACTTTTTGTCTTTTTTGACTAAGAAATTGAGGTTGAAAATATGAATGTTTGGGTTAACTTTTTGACTTTTTATGGAAAAATGTATAATAAAAAATTGTGAAAATTGGTTTTTAGAGGAAAATTTGAATTCGGAGTTGTCTTGATATTGTTGACTTTTGGTGAATAGATTAACTTTTTAACTTTTTGATTTAATTTTTTGGCTTTTTGGATTATTTTTTATAAACCGCCAATCCGCCCGAACCGCCTAAAACAAATCCTTATTTATTTGCCAAAACCGATTGATTTTTGATAAGGAAAAAAAATGGCAAAAGTGAGTGACACTTTTATCAATCCACCACCCGCCATACGGTTTTTTTTTTTTTCAAACCAAGACAAGCACTAAGACACCTAGACACCCCCTAGTTATGACTGAGCAGATCATAGTGCACTACCCAAACAAGGCCTTAGTCAAGGCGTATTCCTAAATTCTAGGCCCAACTGACTTCTAATTTAGGCGTCGGAGTGTCTGCAAGCTGCTCCCCAGCCAAACCGTTCACCTTTTGTGAGTATTTGTAAGTCCAAGGAGTTAAACACCGCCGGAACACTGCCACGACTAGGTGGTATAATTTTTACCCACTACAATATTGATAATAATTAAATTTGTATTAATGATATGAGTTATATATAATAAAGCATTTTACACCACAAAATTGTCAATGAGTCTTTTTCTGTATAAATTTGAACATAAATTAATTTTTAGAATAAATTGAAAAAAATCATAAAAAACCAAAGTGAGAAAAACAATTAAGAACCAAAGTATAAAAATGGTTATGGCCTCGTTTGGCATGTTGAGTTGGGAGGCTAAAAGACAAAAATAATTACAAAAAGGTAAAATTGACTAAAAAGTTGATAAAATAAAATATCACATTTAAATCATAATCATTAAATTTTTTTGCTCACAAAAATTAAAAAAACCAATTTAAACGAGATTTTTTAACACATACTAAAATAAGTAAAAAACTAAAAAATTAACCCACTTTTTAAACGAAGCTTAAATATTAAAGGAGTAAAGTCCCAATTGACTAGGGGGATATTCCGCAATGGCAAGCGAAATGTCCATAATGCTATTGAATGAGCAAGCCACTTGTTCAAGGCTGCTTTGACTCCATCTCCTCTCTCTCTTTCTCTCTCTCTCTCTAAAGTCGTATTCATTTCTGTCTCAATCAAAGTCATCCCACTTGGTTGGGGGTGTGGGCTCAAATGAGCTTGTGAACAGTTGGTGAGTTCAATACTACAACAGCGGTTTTGTAAATTCATAATTTTTTATTCAAAAATAATAATTAATAGTTCAAATGTATTTTATAGATGTTATCAATCTGAGTTTCTAGCTTTTTGCATATTAAAATGATTAGAGAATATTGTCATTCATGTACCGGAAAAATTATCTAATAGGTTTAGTATATATTTTATGTATTTTTTTTTTTTAAATGTTTTAAACAAAATGTTTGTGTCCCATAAAAATTAAAATTTTCTCTAGTATTAATTCATACCATTTGGTTGCAAAGGATTCCTTGAAATTATTTCAACCAAATACAATAACACTAAAAAATTTATACACAATCAACTAAACTACTCTCCATATGAGAGATTAGTAGTTTCATGCATAGATTTTTAAGTGTTAATATCTAAACTCTTGGTGTCCACTTCCAAAATTAAATCTTGATTAAATTGCTTCAATTGCAAAGCTTATAGCAAATTTTAAAGTTTTATTTCCAAGTTGTTCAATGTTACTTGTTTTCTTCTTGTTTCATTTCTTCCACAACTATAGCCTGATTAAAATAAAATAACAAAAAAAAAGTTAAAAGTGGGGCTTACCAATGTGAAACAAATATAATCCCACACATATCTATCTTCAAACTAAACTTTTCAAATTTCACACATTACATGAAATATTCTCAACAAAAGTTAATATGGAAATTAAACTTCAAGAAAATTTTCACATAGAGATATTTCTTGAGTAAGAGATTATCTATTTCAAAATCTCTCCTTCTATCTCTAACATCCTCTCAATAGCATGCCTGATCATGTTTTGAAATTTAAGTCACTTAAACATATATTAAAGATGGATGACTGAATTTTAAGGACAAAAGATCTCTGACCCCGTCCCATGACACAAATAGTGATTTGTGTTTATGCGCAATTTGACCCATCTGCACCAATCAAACAAGCATAGAGCTCCTCAAGCTGCAAAGCCTCATTATTCACCCAACAACAACAACTCACATGGCCCTCATGCAAGCTAGAGCAGCTAGAGAGACAAGAAACCGGTGGTGGTGGTGGTGGCGGCAGCGGCGGTGATGACTTTGGTGGTGGTTGCTTTAAAGAGAGCAACACCATGTGTGCCTCCTCCAACTCTCTTCCAAGCCGCTCAACTTCTTTTTCAAGCCTTCTTTTCTCGGCTAATGCAGTTCCAAGCCTTAGTTGGAGAGTACCGTAGTCAAGCTCAAGCTTTTGAGCCTTCCATCTGGCTCGCTTGTTTTGGTACCAAATGGCGATTTGTCTAGGAGGAATACCCAGCTCGTGTGCTAACCGGAGCTTGCGCTCGGGCTCGAGCTTCTTGCTGGAGCTAAAGCTGGTCTCTAGGAGCCTCACTTGGTCTTGTGTTAGCCTCTTCTTGTTGTGTTTCGATGAATGATGCTTTTGGTTTTGGGAGTTCATGAGATTCATATGGTGGTTTCGTTGCTTATTCTATGGAGTGAAGAGAGGCTTGGAAAATGAAATATATAGAGACAAAGGTGGTTGAGGTACCGCCTCGGAATTGATTATTTCACTTAATTTTTTGATTTTTTATTAAAAGATACAAAAATGCTATGCTTTAGGGAAAAAAAAAACAAGAAAACCTTCAGGAAAATGGAGGAGGAGGAGGAGGAGGAGCCGCCGGTCGTCTGCTCAGCCCCGATCGTCTGCCCAGCCCCGCCATCGCACGCCTCCTCCTCTGCCCACCTCCTCCTCCGCCTCTGCCCATTTTGATGTCCCCTTCTAGTTCCTCCTCCTCCCCTCCCCCTCCTCCTCCTCCTCCTCCTCCTCCTCTCCCTCCTCCCCTCCTCCTCCACCATTTTCTTGAAAGTTTTCCTCTTTTTTTTTCTGAAACGTAGCATTGCTCTAAAAAATATGTATAAAATAGAGAGGGTGATGCAATAATTTTTTATTTTTTTGCTAATAACCACTCTTCCCAAACACCATGCAAGCCTTCAAGGTTTGGTGATTTTGTACTTTTTAAAAATGTTAGAGATTTTAAAAATTATATAAAAATTTCTATCATGTGTTGGGGTTTCTAATATTTTTTCTTTCATTATGTGTTGGTTTTAAACTTTAATATATATATATATATATATATATTATTCATACAGAATTTATCATTAATTTTAAAATGATGCAACAATAATAATTTTATAAATCAGGAGTTGTTTGGAGTGTCTTAAATAAGTGCACTTTTTGTCTTTTTGGACTAAAAAGTTGAAGAAAAAAATATGGATGTTTGGATTAACTTTTTGACTTTTTATGAAAAAATTGTATTAATAGGTGTGTAGGAGAAGATAGGATAAAGAGATGGTACCGATTGGCAGTAGAGAAGATAGTTGAGTAGATGAGGAAATATTGTCTCATTCTCGGGCTTTGATTGGATGGTGTTGTTTGGCCCGTGGGAGCCCACCACGGGTCCCGTTTTTCTAATCGGAACCGTACAATGTGCAGAACTTGTCGAGTACTATAGGCTTGTAAAACATCACATTGATTGAATATGGATAGCTATCTGATTGTGTTAGTTTTTCTTGTTAACTGTTAACTATAACACTATCTATTTTTATACAAAATTGATTTGATCATGTAGTTAGCGATACTCGATAGAAGTGATTTTTTATAAACATATAGTACTAGACGATTTCTACATATTAAAAGGTTCAGATTATCAAAACGGGACCCATGATGAGCCTCCACGAATCCGACTTTACCATCTAATTTAGTTAATATTCTATTACAATTTTTTTTTCCCTCTGTCAGCTACTGACAGATCACGACAGCGACTGATTTGGCCCAATTCATTGATTTGTATTAATATTTATATATTAATTTTTTAATTTTTTTTTTTGGTGAATGGTGATAACTTTTTGACTTTTTGAATTTTTTTAAGGTTGCCAAACTTGCCCTTAATGTCATTTTAATAGGCATGTTTTGAAATGATACTTCTCATAAACTTAAAAATTATTTTTGATTTTTGTTTTTTTAGTATGTTTTAATTTTAAAAAATAATTTTTATATACACTTAAAAAATAAAATATTTGTTATTAAAAAAATCACTTAAACAAAAAAAAAAAACATGAAAATGTTATGTGCTATTTTTTTATTTGTTATTTAGGGGCAAGTGAGAGAGGGAGGGAGGAGGGGCAGCTGACTTCATGCTCACGTATGCACGTGATTTTCACGTGGGTATGGTCCTACCATGCAAAGCATAAAATTATATTTTTTGGGGGTGAATATATGAAGGGATGTTTGTTTGGGTTTTTTGGGTTAACTTATAGTTTTTAGTTTTGAAAAAGTGCCGGTTTGGTTAAATTTGTTTTAAATAATTTTTTATTCTAATAATTTATTTTAGCTCAAAAAAGTTAATTTTGAAAAATTATTCACTTCTTATTTTTTATTATCAGTTTGTGATGTGAACATATTAATTTACACTTATACTCTTAGATTTTTTTATTTCTTATTTTTTAAAAAATATAAAAAGACCCAAATAAACTATAAATTATTATTATTTTAATGAGAAATGTAAACAATTAGTAAATAACAAAAAATAAAAATTAATTAAAAAAGTTATTTCACAACTTATTTAACAAACACTACTCAGCAACTTAAATCTATAATCCAACAATTATACTAAATAAATTAATAATTTTTAATTAAAATTAAAATTTATAATCTATTAAATTATAGTTTATAATTTATTTTAACAGTTATATCAAAAGGTGACTGAAATTGTCAAACTTTATCTTTTCTGGATTAGAGAACTTTAAATAATGAGATGATGAATAAAATAACATACCAAACAGGCTCTAGACTAGAGGATCATCATGGGATGTGCCTTGGCGCGTGAAAAAAATAATACTATATGTTAATGACATGTTATACAGGATCATCTTGGCAAACTGATTAAAAATTAAGTAGCGTATGGTAGAATTTTTTAAATATAATTTGATAATAAGAGTTGTATTTTAAGTTAGTAAGTTTTAGAATTATGATTTGAGTGTAAAAAATTTATTTGGTGAATGAGTTTTGAAAAGAATTTTAAATTGAGTGGAGAATTTTTAATGTGACATATGATATTTAATACAAAAACTTACAACTCATAACTAAATATACAACTCAAAATTCTATTAAAGCTTATAAAAAATTTTAAAAATTTTGGAAAATATTTTTTGTTGAATATATAAAAATTAACATGTGTCAAAAAAAAAATTTTTGCACTGCTCCAGTCAACCGGCCGAACAACTAATGGGACGTTCTGTAGGACGTTCGATGGGACGACCGGTTAGTCCTAATTTTCTCGCCTTCAACCGAGTTTTCAAATGTGAGCGTGGAATTAATTTTTAAAAGCTGCAAACAAACGTCATATGCAAACTAAAGGGTGGAATTAAAATTTCAAAACCCTTCCAAACACAGCCTTAGTTTTTTATTTTTTTGATTTTTTTTTTTTTGATCATATTACTTTTTTACACCTTTTTTTTTAAATCAAAAAAAATTAAAGAATTAATTTTTAACCAATTTTTCAAAATACCTCACAATATACAAGTTGTTATTATTTTGATCAAACATGATACACCATAACATCTCCAACGTTTTTATTAATTTTGAATAGACGTTTGATTTAATATGATGCGCTATAATCATTTTATTAAATCAGGTCGGTTGTTCAGTCGATCATCTGATCAGTCATTTGGCCTAAAGTAAATTTTTATCAAATATTCTCCAATCCAGTTGTCTACCAACGATTACTTATAAGATTTGATGAAAGGCTAAACGCTCCCTTGATTTGATAAAATTTTTGCTTTTTCTTTCATTTGATATAGGTTTGATGTCATGGTTGGAACTCAAAAAATAACAAGTGTGTTTGGTTTGCTTTTGAGAAAGTGATTTTCAAAAAAAAAAATTGATGAGAGAGTTTAGAAATTTTTTTAGTTTGTTTAGTTGTATATTTTGAAAGTAATTTGGGAATTTTGAATGATTTAATATTTTGTTATAATTGAGTAAATGTGTGTGAAAAAAGAAAAAGTGATTGAGAATGAGAGAAGAGAGAGAAAAAATGATTGATTGATGTGTAAGAGAGAAAGAAGTAATTTTGAAATTTTTTAGAGAAAAATCACAAACCAAAAAAAAATGAATAATATTTGGGGGCCCTAAAAAAGGTGGCTCAAATGGCTCAAATTGAGTAAAACGACGTAGTTTTGTGTTGTGTTGTGCCCAAAACGACGCAGTTTTGGGCAATTTGAGCCATTTGAGCCACTAAATTTAGGGTTCTCTACCAGTGTTGAAAAAAAATTTCAAAAACAATTCTCTAAAAAACAAACCAAACAAGCCCAACGTGTTCGTCAAATTTAAATTTGATGACAAATCTAATGTTAGGGTTGGAGATGGTCTAATAAGGGTTTTTTTAGAATTTGCTATTTTAATTAATTTTTTGACTTTTTACAAAAAAAAAAAATCAAAAAATATATATATATATAATTGACTTTTTAATAATACCTTTTAAAAAATTTTACTAAAATAATATATTGTCAAACTTGCCTTTTTAAGTTATTTGTGGACTTGCCTCGGCCTTGAAACAGGAGGAGAAAGTGACTTCAATGAAAGCAATTTTTGGTTCATCCCGTTTTGAGTTGGGAAACTCTTCTTTTTTTCAGTTCTTTTTCACATTTTTACCGGTTGATTCAGAATTTTGTCTATAATTTTTTTTATAATTAACCATAAATCACATATATCAATTAAGTTTAAATATTTTATGTCGTGTAAAAGTCAATCACGGATTCTTATATTTAACAAATATATAAAAAAAAAAAAACTCTAAAAATTACTTCATAAGTGAGTTCATCCATGATATTTTGGTCCTATGGAGTTTTAATTTTTTAAGTAACCAATGTGATGGTTACATCCACATCACATTGGCTCTCATTTATAATATATATATATATATATTATTGACCAATATTAGCTAATAATTCAACTACATTGCTCCTACTTTGCAATCTTTTTCTCAAAGTACAGATTGGATAAGAAAAGGACGTCGCCAATATTGCCTCTACTTCAAATAAGAATCTAATAAAAGTTTTTTATTTTTTATTTTTAGAATCTAATAAATAGAGTTTAAAACAACAAATAGGTGTCTTGATTCTTATCCCTTGAAGAGCCCTTTGCCCCTTTATTTTTATTTTTTATTTTTTATTTTTTATTTTTTTATAAAAAAATACGATACTTAAATATATTATACATCCGATAATAAGGCGTTAATTGAATGACCTTTTGCCCTTAGTTTCCATCTGTATCATGTCATAACTTTCATAACATTAGTTACATATAATATTATTAACTAATAATAAAATAATATATAATATCATGAATTTAACTATTCGAATGTAGTTACATGATTCAAGAGAACTCAATAATTATCACATCTATATAATCAGTGATGGAACCAAGAAATTAAATTAGAGAGGGCACTTATTAATTATAAAATTGAAGATTTTTACAAAAATATTTCACATAAATTTTTATGATTGACTTCAAGAAAGATAAATATATCTATAGATATGTATGTATTATTTGTAACTAGTAGATCATGGACAATATTAAAAAAAATTATGGATATAAGTTTTAAAATAAATTATATAATGATAAAGTAATTTTTTACACAAAATTTTAGTAAAAATTCAATATAATAGTAATACCACGTCATTATTAACATATGATATCACCAACTAATAGTAAAGAAACATATCGAGGATGAACTTTACATGTCAAATGTAACTAATAATTCAATAAATTTCATATATTCATTGAGATTAATTTTAATTGTATATCAATAATGATAGACATTACTATTGTATTGAAATTTTCATAGATAATAATTTGACTTATCGTAATATCTTTATTTTCAATAAAAAAAACAACTATTATTATTTTCATAATTTTAAAAATGTCATTATATTTCACTCTAAATAATATTTTTATTTTTTATGTTTGTAAAAAAAAAAAAAATTAATTCCAAAACCCAAGGGGCACGTGACCCCTGGACCCTCTGTGGCTCCGCCACTGTATATAACAAATTTTATATGCATGATGTACTATTATGTTGAATTTTTTCTTGATAGGAAGAGCTGGTATTCAATGAAAAATTCACCAAATTACACTCCATGGTAAAGCAATACTCCCCTACCTCCCTATAGATATTTTTTTAAAATAATATTATACAAAAATATTTAAATTTATATATTTAGATTACAAATTAATGTGATCATTGAGTTGATAAATAACATAACATTTTATTGCTTATGTTGGTTTGAAAGGGTGCAGTGTGGGGAGCCACACTTGAGCTATATTTTGGTTAAGATAATTGTTCATGCATCTGTGATGTCAGATTGCATTAATACCATTTAATTAAAACATGAAATTTTGGTTTAAATATTATTTTTGGACCTTCCCACACCATATTCAAAGTTTCTAGGTCTTCCCCTTTTCAAGTGCATGAACGTTGGCCATTCAAGAGACTCTACCCTTTACTTAGACAAACTGTTATGAAAAAATAAAATTTTCAATGCTATATAAATTTCATATAGAATGCTATTCTCTAATCATATTCATTTATTAAAAAATAAAATTTATCTCTAGAATGTGTAATTGCTAAATTGTTATTCACACATCATTTTGCATTTTATTTTATTTTTTTGGGTATAAAATTTTGTATGTTTAGTATTTTTCAAAAGAAAATAATGGCATGTGTTGACTAGTGCCCTGATATACCGCTCAATACTATATGGATAGAATAAAACATATATTTGAAAATGAGTGAATTTTTTTAAAAGTGGTTTAAAATAAACAAAAATTGTCTTATGTTCTTCTTCTTATTATTATTGTCATTTTGTCATGTTTCATGGGCACTTACTAACAAGACCCTAAAATAAAATTAAGAGTTGGTTTCTCTTCTATCTATTCCTGAACCTAATCTATTGAGTTTGTGTGAAGATTTCTCCTTAGTAAGCTAGGTTTTCTTTTGTGTTCGAAGAGAGAGAGAGAGAGAGCGTGTGAGATATAATTCCCATTTTATAACTAGTTAATAACTAATTAATTCAAACATTTTTTTTTTAATTCCCATTCTATATCTCACACTCGCCGTCTCTCTCTCTCTCACACCACAAAAGAAAACCTGGCCTATTATGGAGAAATTTTCACACAAACTTAAGAGACTAGGTTCAGTTTATGACTAAGGGTGGGCATCGTATCATATTTGTTGTATTTGTGCCGTATCATATTGGGTTCGTATTAGAATTACTTTAATATTAACCTGACGTGTCATTTTCAATTCGTGTTATCGTGACTCATTATCATTTCTTATAGGGCAAATTACAAACATCCTAATTTATTATGAAAATTTGACCCTCGAGAATTTGTAAAAAATAATTAGAAATTTACTAAACCTCAGAGAGCTCGAATACAGTAAGTCTCACTTGTGATGTGATATGTGTGTGCATTTTTTTTTTTTTGCCAACTCAATAGAACTCAAATTAAAACTCTACTTTTAAAGGTCTGAATCACTGTTGAAATATATAATCCAAATGATTGATAATTCAAATACTAATTATCAAACAAACACTAATCTCATCTAAGTTATTAGATACTAATAATGATGAGTCAGCAAGGAATGAGATCAGTGAACCATTTAATGACTGTAACAGGAAACTTCAAAAGGATCACTGCCAAATTTGCAATCCCAGCACAACATATGCAACAAGGGCACAGGCAACTCAGCACACTCCTGCCACCATTACATTTAGGAAAAAATAAAAAAATAAAATCAATAATCATTGAGCCACATCATTACTCAGGTGCAAACTCTATTACAAAACAATAAATAAAAAGGAAAGACAAAAATATTTTAATTCTAGAATACAATCCACCACCCTATGATATTCCTCCACATAAGAACAAAATAAAATCACATGTACTTTTTTTTTTGTTTTTTTTTTCAAAAATAAAATAAAATTTATTTTAACAAAAATAATAAATACTAAAAAAATATGTTCAAATTTTAAAAAAATATTTTTCCTTCAAAAAACAAAAAACAAAAAAAAAGAGAGAGAAAATCACAAGAAAAAGGATGATTGCTCTTTAACATAATTTTTTTCAAAATTTTGAAAGTATTTTCCCTCCAAAAAAAGAGAATCATTTGCAAATTAGGAGTATTTTTTTATTTTTACCAAATTAATTTTTAAAATAAAATTTGAAAACTCAACCAAAAAGTCTAATTATAATTTTTTTTTATCACATGTCTTTACTAATCCCATGTCATGTAATCTCCCATTACGCGCATACTGAATAATTATATTTACGTTTGTGAGAAACTCTAAAAACCCTAGTTTGAAAAGATGATATGAGCAAAAACCATGCATGGAAGAAGACATGTACAAAATAAAAGATCATACAAGAGATGGTTGGCTTGATGAAAGAAAAAGAACAAAAAAAAAAAAAAAAGGTTTTGCATTGTTTTGCAGAGAATTAATTCATGTCTGGAATTAAGAAAAAAAGAATATAAAAGAAGAAGAATAAACCAAAACTCACCCGAGGACCCAAACAACAGCACCAACAAGAGAGAGAAGCAAAGCAATGAAAGCGAATGGCAATCCTATCAAGAAACCCAATGGCCTGCAATCTGCCATTTAAATTTCTCTCTCTCTCTCTCCCTTCCCTTTCTTTGTTGTTTGTTTGATTCTCTTCTCTCTACTCCTGCAGATTTTGTTCCATTGAAGGAGAGCCTTTCACGGTGGAACAAAGAAAAAATTCAAAAAATAAAAATAAAAATAAAGAGGGAGGAAAGAAAAATGTCAAAACCGTTTCCTCTTATTGTGGAAGATTATATATAAATTAAGGTAAAAAATTTAATGTGATGGTAATATTATCTCATCATTAACACATATCACTATTTGGGTATTACAATCCCATAATATATACGTTAGAGTTATTATTATAGAATTAACTTTTCTGACCTAATTTTTTATTGTAGACCTAACCTCGCGGTCAGTAAAATCGATTGGACCTTCTAATTTTCTATTGTAGACCTAACCTTGGTCCATTTTAATGATTCAAATCGTTTATTTTTATAAATTTCTTTGAGATGATCACTCTCATAAAAAATAGACCATCTAACATGAGTAGGTACACACATAATTAGATCACGTTCATCTTTAAAAAATAAAATAGAAATAAAAAAAATTGACGGCTTTGGAAATAGACCATCTATTTTCTTAAGATAAACATGATCTGATCATGCTACTACCGATATCTGACCAACCTGGCTGCCCATATATATAAAATATTAATGACATTTTTATATTCTTTGCTTGCATAACAAACTAGAAAAACATATATGCATATATACACTAGTGGACTGCACACGCAATACATGTGCAGTTAAAAGAAAACGTAATAATGAGAAAGAAAAAATGCACATATAATGTGTTACTCAAGTAGTAATGACTTGCTTTTCCAAACCCATGATATCTTAATTTCAAACCTTGTATCGTTCTTTTTTACATAAACATCAATTTACAAGTATATTTTGGAAAAATTCAAAATATTTTTACACAAACATCAATTTACAAGTGTATTTTGGAAAAATTCAAAATATGAGACATAAAGGTGCCAACACCAATAGAAGCCTTCACTTTATATATTAGAATAGATATAAAATTTTTTAAAAAAGGGGTAAAAATAAACACCATAATTTAAAGCAAAATGATCCCCTTCCATAAACACCAGAATTTTCTTTTTACACTTCCATGTCCAGCAAGGCATTGAGCTTTCTCTTCCAACACAAAGGATTCTATACCAATTTCAAACTATCCATTCTTTCAAAAGTAAGAAATAAAAAAGAAAGAAAACAGAAGGGGTACTACTAACCACAAAAGCAGCTGTCAACAGAAAGTACAGCAAAACCCAACTATTGCGGCTTTTAGATTTCGAATCTTCTTTACATTTCATTGCAGCTTCCAAAAGGTTGCGGTCACTCTTCCACAACATTCACAAGCTCATACTCAATAAGGGAGAGATTGTTGTCCTCTTGCACAACAAAAGAAGCAGGTTCAGTGAGCTCAATACGGCCCCATTTGTCAACTGCGAGCCTCATGGATCCCTTAAACATGTCAATCTTTGCATTTCGAAGGATGACAGTTGCACCAGGCTCCATCAAATCAACTGAGAGAAATATTAACAGAAAATCATTACCAAGAGGAAACAGTATAAAAATACAGCAAGGAGATTACCACGAATCAAAGAAAGACAAATATATATATAACCAACTCTAACTATATGAGTCTATAACAAAATGAGCGATTCTATCACTTTCTGCAATGCATAAAGCGCCGCCATGGTAATTATATTTCAAAATATAGTCTTCATCCATTTTGAAAGTCCTGACACAGATAACTGCATGCAAGTAGATGAAAATTATCAAAACGATAGCCACAGAGCACAATCTTATCAAAAGAAACTGCAATATGCTGTAATAGTACTACACATTTCACCACAATCATTTACTTTTTACATCACCATAAACTTCAAAAGGTCATGATGATGTTAAAAAAGGATGATCAGGGGAAGTGAGAATCCATACAAAATTTGATATTTTTATTCAAGAATCAGTATAAAACAATATTCTGAAACAGCTTAATCGTTTCATTCCTACAGACTCATCAATTTGGTACCAATTAGAGTATGATGCTCCTCAATGTTTGCAAGAATTGCCTTTTGTGCTGAAATCTCTTCATTTTGTGGCCAGTGCTATAATTACTGAAACTATAAGCTCTTTTTGTAGATGACTTCATTGGACTTCGAATCGTTCGATGTCGCCATTAAAGTACTTTCAAAGTCTTATGTAGTTTCTTTCCTTAAACTAGTTACTTGTACTGTTAATCAGTTCCCACGACTGAAAACTGATTAACTTCCAAGGTGAGAATACGACTTGGCAGTCATCCCTGCCACAAATCAAGATTGCTTATTGAATGGTGATACCGGCACATGGTATCACTGTTACATTCGTTTTTAAAAAAAATAAATGCAAGTGAATTTTATTACCAAAAAACCATCAAGATGATACTAACGAATGTAAAGTAAAAATCAAACAAAACCCAAATCTAAACACAGAATTTATAAAATCCAAAAAAGCAAACAATCCAGAGACACAATGCCCAACTACACAAAATCATCAGAAAACCAAGCCTTCATATGAACTACCAACTCATCCACACCTTGAAAGATAAGCCGGTTACGCTCCAAACAAACCATCCACAACAAAGGTGCCAAGCCCCACACCGTCCTATGCCTCTTCCCATTATTTACTAGTCAGATCTATATCCTTGACTTTTGCTGCTCCACCATCACTTACATTTGTCCAGTAGACTAGTAATCCAACTTCTTCTTTTCTTAAAAAATTGCACTAATTAACACTGCATCTGAGTTCTGACCTCCCTATTTGAAGTAACATGAATCCATCTATAAATGGAAATAATTCAATTGTAAAAAAAAATGAAATGATTCAAGCAGTATATATAATGAAAATTTAGAGAAATCAACTATGATTGTCTACATTTTCTCTCCCTTCTTAACAACATAAAATCAAACATTCAATATTTCATAAACCACTAAAGAAGCTTAAAATGCTAATTTCTAAATTTCAAAAATTAGGGCTTTACACTATAGATATAGACGATCAATATCCAACAAACAACAACAAAAAAGACAAAAAAATTGTAGGGTTTCAAAATGATCAAAAACACCAAACAAGTTCCGATTCATGTACCTTGATCATTGCGTGCGGCAAAGAGGATCGAGGCGGTTTCATCACCGACGAGACACTCGGAAATGCGGGTCTGGCGGAGGTGCTGAGACACCGATTTGCCCTTCTGCAACACAGCGTTCGCATTCAGAACCTTCACGATCAGAGTGTGACCATTCGTCCCAGGCTTGAGTTGATCGACCTTGACGAACACCGGCTTTCTCAGAGCAGGTTTGGCGTCGCTTTGCTGAGCATTCGAAGAAGCCATTAGAAAACCGAGAGTGAGAAGACAAACCCTAACCCTAATCGCAACAATGACAAGGCGATGATCGATTGTTTCTCTCTCTTCTTCAATTTATTTCTTTCTCGCTCTTGACAGCTTGTGAGACTCTTGCTCTTCTTCATATTGTCAATCAATGTACTCTATTGGGGACTATGCTCTGTCTTCTTCCATTACCATATTTGGAGACGGTTCACGATAACTGTACAATGTAGCATCACTCATACAAATATTATACCTTTTAAATATATATAAACTAGGGATAATCCGTGCCTGAAGGCATGGTCAATAATTTTTTTGTACCACACGTGCTACGAAATTCAATTAATAAATTAATTTAAAATGATATATTATTCCAGTTTAATACTTCACAAATAAGAAGTTGAAATTGCTTCTACACAGTAAATTGGCAATTACATTTAGTGCAATCATCCTATCTAACTCAAAAATAATAATTAATCATCCAGCGTTTCTAATACGAATCAGAAACTTGCAACAAAAGCACTCGCTTAAATTTGCTTTAAAAACCCAATAGCTATGAGGAATCAACAAAATGAGAAATCAACAAAATGATTCTTCAAAAGCAACTCTAATTTGACAACAAATTGAACTCAAATGATTCTTCAAAATAATAAAAATGATTAAGAACAATAAAAAATGCATGAATAGCTTAATATAATATTATTGAATCAAATGATTTCATGGTTTCAATTTGAACAATTCCAAAAAAATGCAGCAAAACCATGTTTAAGAGTGATAATTGCATGTTTCACAATTTTTTGCAATAGCACTAAAGGCTTGGTTTGATTTGGTTTGGCTTGGTTTGGACATTGTCATAGCAACAAATAATCTTCTTTCAATTTGTTTTGTAATTAATCCCCTTTCTTTCAGCACAAAATTCATGTACTTCTCTAATAGCTCTGAATATACCAGTGATAAGCATAATTCTGACCCCATCATTGGCTGAAACACATATGAAGAATAGCATTGAGCAAAGATTCTAAACATGAATGTAACAGAGAAGTTTACATAGGTTTTACATAGTGAAACCTAACAATAAAATGATAACTCTTGCTAGAAATAATTCCAAATTTACCTGTTTTAATGCTAAAAATAATTTGATAACTTTTTTCTAGTAGGTAGTTGCTAGAAATAATTCCAAAGAACTATTTACTGCTTTCACGACCAGCGATATATATCCAAAGCCTTAAGAGCATCATGTCGTTGCATTTCAAAGAACGTCACATTGCATGTTATCAAATATCCATGATTTTAAAACAAAACTACTCATTCAAAAATCCAAAGCCACATTCTACCTTGTCGTACAAATTTACGACACCATCATCGATAGCATTGTAGATTTTAACGCTTTCAGAGCAACCTGTTGAAAAAGTAAGGACAACGAGTCAAAAGAATTCTATTTGAAAAGTTACTTCAATAACACTCCGTTGGGATCGTGGGTGAGAAAGACAGGAAATGATTGTGTTTTCTTACTATCATATTCAGATGGGTATGAAGGCAATGCATGCGAGATGGATATGAAAGACTTCTTTTTCTTCCTTGGAATTTTAATGGGCAATCTCACTATTATAAATTTTTTATAACTAATCAGCTTGTTTCTCACCAATCTCACTCATCACTTTTGATGAGAAATGAACTAGGCAAAATAAGAGAGTTCTCACTCTCATCATTTCTTATCATTTCTCACCAAATCACCCCATCCATGGACAAAGCAGAGGGAAAATTTATAAACTTCACTCACCATAGAGAGTGCTAATTGAATCACAAAATTATGAACCGCTGCTCCTTGTGGCTGCACAAAAGTTTCATTAAGAGCCCATATTTGAAAGCTAGACAGCATTATGTTTGATTCAGTTGAGTGAATCAAAAAAAGTTACATGGCAACCAAGAACACGAAATAGAAGTCAGCCAATGTTGTAAACCTTTCAAGCAATTCCGAGTGTCCAAACCTTTAGTTCTCTGCACCACAATTTACATAATAATATTCTAAGTGACCAAATCTTTATTTCAGTTAGATCAAAAAAATATTTGAAAAATAAAATCAATCAAAATTTGAGTGTTCACATAACACTTTTCTCGTCGCAAGAAATGTAACCCTTCAAAAAAGATTGAAGTTCCAAATGCAATTTCAAAGGTGCCACATTTAAATGAAATTATAAAATCAAATTTATGTTGTCAAAGCAAAATTTTGAAAAATTCATATGGCAAAAGGATGGCCAGCAAAAAGTACAATTTCTTACAGGGCGCTCATTCTCAACATCATATTTCAATACACTGAAGGAAGAAAATCTGACCTGTTGAAACCTGAAATTTATGAAAATCTGAAATTGACTGTTGTAATAGGTTGAAATCTGAAAATACAAAAAATCTGAAATCTGAAAATCTGAAATTGAAGAAAATCTGAAAATCTGACCTATTGAAATCAGTCTTATCTGTTGTAATAGATTGACTTGGTCGAAGACGACTCGCAAAGCCCACCATTGGAGTCCATCCTAGACTCTTCATATAATATATATATATAATATATACACTTGTACATTTACATTCGCAAATCCTAATTAACACTTAATGCTAACAATTAATAATTTAGCTCATATACGCTTATATGAGCTCAAATTAGTGGCATTGTTATACCTTCTTCACACGTTATTGAACTAACACAAAACTCACTAATTTCCTTTCAAGAATGTAAATTTAATTGATACTATTTATATGTGCTCCCACCCAAAGGGAAATTTTATGGTATACACTGTGTATATTATATGCACACTACTGTAGATTGACATAATTTTATCATAAAATTTCTTAATACTAATATCAATCACAAAATGTGTAATCTCACAACAAATAGTATAATAAAAAATATCGTAACTAAGTCACAAACTTTTGTTACATGAATCACAAAATTTTGGACATTTTGTTATGCTAATTTATTGCAAGATTAAGAAAAATGTAATTAATATTACGAAATTTTATAATAAAATTATACCAATTATGATAAGGTACATGGGATTAACATTATGTAAACTTGATTGGTATAAATAGATTGTGCTCCACAACATTGTAGTCCCAACAAACATTTCTAAAACCAAATCTTAAAGCTTTAAAGAAAGAAAAGTTATGGTGGATCAGTGTGTGTGCTAGTTTCAGTGATGGCAGTTTTGGTGGTGATTTTAAGCCCTGTGACTGTGAACACTGCAAAAACATGCCAAGTAGTGATATCAAAGATACTTCCATGTGAGCAATACTTGAGGGGGAATGAAGGGATGACAGTGCCATGTTGTCAAGAGGCTCAAGCCTTGAACCAGATGGCTAATTCTATAGCAGTTGGTGTGTAAGTGTTTCAAGCAAGTTGGACCCTATTTCAGGATTAAAATTGATAGAGCTCAGCAACTTCCCATTCTTTGCAAAATTGATATGCACGGAATACCCATTGACCATAAATTTTTTAAATTTATATCTCACTATTATAAATTTTTTAAAATTGATATCTCACTATTATAAATTTTTTATAACTAATCAGCTTGTTTCTCACCAATCTCACTCATCACTTTTGATGATAAATGAAATAGGCAAATAAGAGAGTTCTCACTCTCATCATTTCTCACCAAATCACCCCATCCATGGACAAAGCAGGGGAAAAATTTATAAACTCCACTCACCATAGAGAGTGCTAATTGAATCACAAAATTATGAACCGCTGCTCCTTGTGGCTGCACAAAAGAAATGCAAATCACCAAACTGGTTCAGTACATCACATTCAAACAAATGAAACCCATTTCTATATATATACATTGATTCAACATGTGAACCATTGAACCATTTCAGATTTCAAATAATAAACCATTAAGCATGTTTCAAAAATGGGTTTCAGATTTCAAAAATGGGTTTCAAATGGGTTTCATGTTTCAATAATAAACCATTCAAACAAATGAAACCCATTTTTATATATATATACATTGATTCAACATGTAAACCCCATATCACTTATAAACCATTGAACTGAGCAAAAATTCTTTGAGAAAACAGAGCATGAAATGGGTAGGCACTGAACAAAAATTTTAAAAAAATTCTGAAAAAACAGAAAGGAAAAAAAAAATGTTTAGGCACTGAACCAAAAAAAAATGTTCAGTTTAGAACAGGGAAAAAAAAAAAGATCAAACCTATTTCAGTTTAGAACAAAAAAGATCAAACCCAACCTATAAAGATCAAAACGTACAGAAAACCAACCTTACAACCGAGCAGCCGGAGTGCTCGGAGTGATGACCGAGTTGCCGGAGTGAGGTCTGATGAAGGCAGAGAGAAATGGGTAGACAGAGAAATGAGAGGCAAATGTTGTGGGAGGGCAAAAAAATGTTTAAACAGAAAGAGATAGAGAAGGAGAGAGAGACGTACAGAGGAAGGTGGGGGAGACAGACGGGTAGATGGGGGAGTCAAATCATTTGTGATGCTTAGGGAGAGGAGTTTTTGGGCGGGAGCATGCATTAATCTGAGCCATTGATATCCATTTAAGATTCATCTCAACCATTCATACCAAATGTATCTTACACACATTTTCAAAACCAAATCATCCCAGCCTTTAATTGACAAAAACAAGTCATATGAACCGTTGATGATGCCATGTAAGACAAAAATATAGACATATTTTCAAATGCAACCTTCCATTGTTATCTAGATTATGCATATATAAAAATTAAAAAATAATAATTTTCTTTTTTTTTTATTCAAAAAAAAGTTTAGGAGGAGGGGAGACTACCCCACTCCAAGGCCAGAAAAAACGTTACACAATATTACCCACCAATAAAAGATTACCGATAGTGAGATTCGAACCTAAACTAAATGGACGAAAGGAAAGAGTCTTACCAACTAAACTAACCCTTATTGGTAAAAAATAATAATTTTCACATAGCCAAACAAGATGATAATTTTGACTTCAAAACCATCCTGTTGTCTTTTTGTTACTGTTTCTTTATTTTGGGTTTCCGTATTTTTAGAAATAAATAAAACAATGAAAAAGGTTTGAAATTGCATGCATTTTCTATTTTTATTTTGTGTCAAAATAAAAAGTAAAAAAATTGATATTTCTTGAAAAGTATATATATATTTTTAAAAAATATAGGATCATCAATAAACAAATATCAACTCTACAATAATATCTCGTTTGAAAATATACTATGACCTCTTTTGAAAAGAGGTTAAAAATCAATTTTTGACTTTTAACTTTTAACTTCTTTTAAGTCACAACATTTCTCTATTTTTTTTATATATTTTTTTAAAAGAAAAACGAAAAAAAGTAGTTTTTAACCTACTTCCCAAATCAACTCTATTTCAGTAACTTTTTAACCTTTTTTGTTTACTAAAATATGAGATAAAAAATTAAATGTTTGAAATGACTTTTTACGAAAAAATGTATAAAAAGTAAAGTAAAAAATAAATCTTTGACTTTTTTGTATAGGTCATTTTTTTAGTGATTTTTTAACTTTTAAACTAAAAAATTGAGTTGTCAAATAAAGCCTAAATAAATTAACAATGCTAGATATATTAATTTTTTTATCAAAAAATTTATTAAATATTCTCGTAAGTGTGAATTCCATATCCATATAAGTGATTTAGTATTCTTAGTACTTTTCTAAATCAATATTGACTTTACAAAGCATCCTAGAGTACATGTCAAGCATCGTGATGAGCTTGACTCATCATTGATCTATCAACTTTCGTAATCGAGACAACAGTTATGCTATGTAACTCGAAATTTTCGAGCTCAAAGTTGGCCCGAATTCAAAACGACGTCGTTTCGTCGTTTTGATTTTTTTTTTTTTTTTCAATAACTGGCAGAAGAGAAAAATCAAAAAAGAAGAAGAACAAAGAAGAAGAAGAAAGAAGAAAAGAGGAGAGTAGCAAAGAGAGAAAGAGAGAGAGAGAATCATCATTATCAACCACCCAACACATCTTCATCAACACAGCAGAAAGAGAGAGAGAGAATAATCATCATCAACCAAACACATCATTATCCATAGAGATCAACAAAAAAAAATGTAAAATTTTTTAAAAAAAAACTTCAACACATTATCCTCATATACAGATTAGAGGCAGAGATTAGAGATTGGAGGCCGGGCTGCGACGATCGGAGGCGAAGGCGGCGGCGATCAACCCTCTCTCTCTCTCTCCATTCCCTCTCTTCTCTTTCTCTTCCTCTTCCTCTTCCTCTTCCTCTTCTTCTCTCTTCTCTCTCTATTTCAGACATAAGGAGGAAAAAAAAAAATGCCCAAAACGACGTCGTTTTGAGCAGTCAAGGGATTTGGGAAAGAAAGATTCGAGCTATAAAGGATTATTATAGAGACAATTCTAAACTAATATAGTAAGCTTCGTTTAGCATAATTGTGAATTCTATATCTATATAAGTGATTTGGTATTCATAGCATTTTTCTAAATCAATGTCAACTTTACAAAGCATCCTAGAGTACACACCGAGCATCGTGATGAGCTGGACTTATCATTGATCTATCAACTTTCGTAATAGAGATAATTCTAAACTTATATAGTAAGCTTCGTTTAACATAAGTGTGAATTCTATATCCATATAAGTGATTAGTATTCCTAACATTTTTCTAAATCAATGTCAACTTTACAAAGCATCCCAGAATACACATTAAGTATCATGACGAGCTGAACTTATCATTGACCTATCAACTTTTGGGCTATTTTGGAAAGATGGTTATAATCAATTTTTTGGTTAAAAGCTGCTTATAAGTAGTTTTTTTGTGAGAGAGGAAGTGGGTTAGCCCATTGGTGCTGACAATGTTTTTGTGGATCGAAAATGTGACTCGGAATTGGAGCGTGTTAGTCTTGCCTTCGCCACTTTCCGCTCCACGTGCCAAATATCCACGTGGTTGTTGTCGAATACCTTGGACAAAACAGTTATTAATGGCGGCCGATAAGTAATTTCATCTGGGAACGATGATATTTGGAAAGCCAGTGTGGCTTTCATTTTGCAATATTTCACATCATCGTTAATGTTTGTTTGTAGCAATCTGTACAACGCTGTCCACGGGCATCCTTTCTTATCTGCGGCAGCATATGCGTTTCCAAAGTATGTGATGTCTACTGGGCATGTAACTGGAAACGTAAAGCGAGCCTGTAATTGATCATCGGCTCGTAACCGTGTGTCTCGTATTTCCACTTCGACGCGACCAGTAGAATTAAATGGACACTGTGGCCTGTAGCTTAGCTTGCATTTGTCAATTATCATAGACTTGAATGTCAGTTTTTGCCACACCGCATCGCCTATCTTTGGATTTGTTATTGGTATATTGGATACTGGTAAGTTTGATGTCGCGTCTATGATTTGGGTTTCCAAATCTCCCTCTTCATTTACGTGGAGGTCATCTGTAAGATGGATTATAACCCACTTCCCAAAATGGGCCAAATAGAGACAATTCTAAACTTATACAATAAGTTTCATTTAACATAAGTTAAAATGAGATTTTTTGATTAAAATAGTTACAAAAAGATAAAATAGACGTTTTAATTCAATAAAATAAAATATCATAACTAAATCATAATCATTTCATTTTTTTTCTAACAAAAGTCAAAAAAATCAAAAGTCTATCACAAACAAAACTTTTTAATCTCAATTAAAATAGCTAAAAAAATCAAAAAACCAAAAAATCAACCCATATGGCAAACCAACCATAAAACTTTGATATCTTTCTGTGGAGATATATTTTCAGAGTACCAACACGTGGCAAGGTGACGCCGACGTGTCAGCCGAGGTGCCACGTGTCGTGGTAGTTATGCCAAGGTGATCTCGGAGTTGCCAAGATTATCTGCGAGAATACCGGAATCTGAGGTAAGCGGATAAAAAACAAGAGTCCTAGGATGAAGAAAGACTTCAGGATGGATAAGGGTAATACTCTTAGGGAGTTTATCCTTATCTCTTGAGAAATCCAAGGTAAGCACTGAATTGGAGTCCATAGAAGCCAGGATTCTAGTGGGACTAGGATTGAGTAAACTATAAAAGAAAGGCACCCACGTGGGTATAAGGTACGCAATTTTATGCTTTGAGTAGTGAGTTTAGCACTTGATTATCTTTGAGAGATATACTGATTTGATCGTCGGAGAGCTCCTGAGTAGAAGAACCACCGCCGGAGCCTTCTCTTTCTGTACAGGACAGCAGGGTGCCATCTATTCTGCCAGTGTTCTACAGCTGAATTACTAAACGGGCAATGTGATCGGAAAATCACCCACACACTTTCAAAACAAACAATGAGAGAGGCAGGCTGCGACAAATCGAAAACATTTAATTGGTCGGCCAAAACGAGACAATCAGTGGGTATTTTTTAATTCGTCTATATTTTTTGTTATTTTCTTCTTTGTATTTAAATTTAGTTTTTTTCGTGGGGGTCATCTTCCAAAATAGCATTTAAATGAATACTTTTACTATCAAATTTTATGATTTTTTTTTATTACAAATTTGTACTCTATTTTTATTGTATACATGCTTAATTCAGAAATATTACAAGAAATCATTTTTAAGGCTGTGTTTGGTTTCCAAAGGCAAAATTTTCAAATTACTTTTTAAAATTCATAACTAAATACACAATTAAAAATTACTCAAAATTTAATTAAAAAATTAATTTTAAAACTCATAACCAAACAAACAACTCAAAACCCAATTCAAAACTCTTTTAATGATATAGTGTTAAAAATAGTTAGTGATGACACTACAATATTTTCTTAGTCTAATGACATTTGAAAGTGTCACAAAACTAGTCTTCTAATGACATTTTTTAGTCTTGTGGCATTTTAACCAAGTGTCATTTATACCTGGGCCATGGTAAATACTAGTGGCACCTCAATGACACTTGCAGGTGCCACTACACTATTATGACTAAAAACTTTCAATAACACTTTGATGTCATGATAGACATTATTTGTGACACTATGAAGCGTCAGTTCAGTGACCCTTGTAAGTGTCATTACACTATCAGGGTTAAAGACTTTTAGTGACATGTTAATGTCATGATAGACACTATTTATGACGCTATTAAGTGCCATTAAAGAAGACTTACAATTTAAAAAATGCCACTATATAGATTTTTAATGACACGTGTTATACCACAATTGATAGTTTTAATAACTTCATAAATGTCACTAAATCCAATTCATTTGTGCCATTAAATGGATATAAGTGTCATTGGAGCTTATTCTAGTGACACTTGCAAAGTTACTACCACTACTGCAAAATGCCACTTATATGTTCTTTTCATTGACACTTTTAAAAGCCACAACTACGCATGCGTAAATGCCTGTAAAAATTGAATCGTTTTAATATACAATTGAATATAAATTGTCACATCCTATATTAATTTGACATCCATTCATCTTGTAATATTTTCTTAATAATAAACACATACTACCACCATAAGATCATCGCATCAAAAAAATAAAAAATAAAAAAAAATTCAAACCACAATCATTGTTTTATCTAAAAATATAAATTTATTTATATTGCAATAAAAATCATAATCAAAATTATAAAATATGCTACTACACTAACAAAGTTAAAGCAAAAAAAATTTAAAAGAAAATTATTCCAACCATAAATTCTGAAAAGCCATAGTGATATCCATCTTCCGGAGAGACAAATTATCAAAACAAATTCAGTTCCCAAATTCTCAACCTCACTTGTATAAATATTCTCGACAAGCATCCATAACTTGCGAAATCTACATCCAAAAAATAAACGTATAAAGGTAATTAAAACTATATTAAGTTAATATAAATTTATAGGTAAATTACACTGACACCCCCTGAAGTTTATGTTTATTATATTTCTCCCCTCACCTTTTAAAAATTACATCTTCCCCCTAAGATTTAAATTTTCATTACAAATTCCCCCTTCAGCAATTTAATTTTTTTAAATACCAATTTTACCCTCACTAGGTAAATTACATTGACACCCCTCACATTTTAGAAATTACAATGCCCTCCCTAAGGTTTAAAGTAGTATTACCAATTGCCCCCTTGGTTAGTATTAGTTGGAAAAAAAAATTAATTGAAAAAAAATTTTGTTAGTAAAATTTTTAAATTTCTATTTAAAAACCAACGTAACCTCATTTTTTGAATTTAAGTTTTTTCTTCAAATTTATAAACTAAGACAACCATTTATAAACCAAAAAAATTATCAAACAAGTTTTTATGGTAGTTTTTTAAATTTTTGTAAATATAAATTGAAAACGAAATAGTTACCAAACAGACTTCAAATGGTAAAAATGTCGTAAAATTAACAAATAATTAAATAAGTTATTAACGTAAGAAATGACTTATCAAAAAATTCTTAGACTATGTATGGTTTGATTTTTAGAAAAAAAATTTAAAAATTAAAAATTATTTTGGTTAAGAAATAAAAAATAAAAAGTAATAATTATCATTTCTATATAATTTTTATCTTTCGAGTGGTTAGAAATAATTTTTTACAAGTTAAATTGAAACAACCATACATATGTATATAACCTGCTCAAAAGTTAAAATGATAATTATTTTTTACCTTTAAATGATAATTATTTTTTATTTCTTAACCAAATTAATTTTTAATTTTTAAAAAAAATTTCTAAAAATCAAACCGTATATAGCCTAAGAATTTTTTGATAAGTCATTTCTTACGTTGATAACTTATTTAATTATTTGTTAATTTTACGACATTTTTACCATCTGAGACCTGTTTGATAACCATTTCGTTTTCAGTTTTCAATTTATATTTACAAAAATTTTAAAAACTGTCATAAAAACTTGTTTGATAATTTTTTTGGTTTATAAATGGTTGTCTCAGTTTGTAAATTTAAGGAAAAAACGTAAATTCAAAAAATGAGTTTACGTTGGTTTTTAAACAAAAATTTTAAAATTTTACTAACAAATTTTTTTTTCAATTAATTTTTTTTTTCAATGAATTTTTTTCCAACTAATACTAACCAAGGGGGCAATTGATAATGCTACTTTAAACCATAGAGAGGAGATTGTAATTTCTAAAATGTGAGGGTTGTCAATGTAATTTACCCAATGAGGGCAAAATTGGTATTTAAAAAAATTAAATTGCTGAGGGAGGAATCTGTAATGAAACTTTAAACCTCAGGGGGGATATGTAATTTCCAAAAGGTGAGCGGGGAACTGTAATAAATATAAATCTCAGGGGATGTTAGTGTAATTTACCCTAAATTTATTAATGAAATTAGTATTTAAGAAAGAAATATACCAAAAATGGAGCATGCCAAGCAATATGAGTTCCAATAGCTTATCCAATTATTTTGACAAGTCCACATGATCGAATCAAGCTCTCATTAGGTTTGATTGGCGCTTGAACATGTACCTCCCAATAGTCAGGTGCTAGTTTTTCCCTTTCTACTTCTTTAGATGGGTTTGTGCTTTTAAGTACTCCGATTACAACTGTTTCTGTTGGCCTAATGATACTTTTTAAAACAATATCTCTCACCTGTAAATCAAGATTTAACTACTTAAGTAATTATATATTTACAATTAATAAATAATATTTACAAAATAAACTAGTACAAAGTGTCAGAGTAAAAATGATCACAACTGAAAGTAATATGCATTTCTCTAGTAAATAAGCAAGCCATGTGATTTAATCACTTAATTGGTTTACCACACTACAACAAATTATAAAAGTAATAACTGGAAGTCTTTAGATCATATCAAACAATAGCTTAAAAAATCAATAACAACCAAAGGCACCAATCAACAACAATCAAAACCATACCAATTATCAATATCAAAATTCTCTAAACTCAACAATGTAAATCAAATGTAATTGTGAAAAATAACAATCAACTAATTACTTTTAAGCAAGATTTTGAGGGAATTAGAAAGAGCTCATGCAGTAATAAATGATTGAGAGATGTCTTGTTGAAGCTTCACAAGAAAATAAAAAAATAAAAAATAACAAAGCACAAGTTTCGTCATGTAATGATTTTTACAAAAATTGAGCTAGGACTCAGCTGCAAAGATCGAAACAAAGTCTAAGGTGATGAACTTGACCCATGAAACTTCAATCGTCTTTAAGAAATGCACGGTTATTTTTGTTCAATGATGGAGTTTTGGGATCTTTTGGCAATATACAAGTTCATAAATTAAGGAATGCTAGAGAAGAAGGGACGTCCAGCAACTATTTGGGGTTTTTGGCAACCTTTAGTGAATTTGATGAGGGTGAATTAGATGAATCTTCTGATGAGTCAGCTCAGAGTGAAGATGAAGATGAAAATGAAGATGAAGATGAAGATGAAGATAATATTTTTATTGTGCAGGAAACTAATCTGGGAGTTGCAGACATGTTTAGTGGGGATCATATGGAAAATCAGAATGGTTCAATGGTTGATAGTCATCATGAAAAGGTAGCATGCAATGATGCAACTAAGTCAATTATTTTGATTTACTTACTGAGATACGTGGATTTGAGGATCTTTTTTTCCCGAGGGACTTAGTGTGCATAACAAGCTTGTTCAAAATGAGAAAGGGGGTGCAAGGAATGAGATACTTCTTTCTTATCTGTTTTCTAATGAGGATACTGTGTTAGCTTATTGCCTAGTTCTCAATACAGGGGATAATGCATTCATAAGTGATGGGAAACCTATAGGGGTCCATTCAAGAGTCCTAATGTGCATAACAAGGGACTTAATGTGCATAACAAGGTTGTTCAAAATGAGAAAGGGGGTGCAAGGAATGAGATACTTCTTTCTTATCTGTTTTCTAATGAGGATACTGTCTTAGCTTCTTGCCTAGTTCTCAATACAGGGTATAATGCATTCATAAGTGATGGGAAACCTGTAGGGGTCCATTCAAGAGTCCTAACCTCATTGGTCTTGATTTTAATGCTAATGTCAAGGTAGGTTACTGTGAAAATGCCTCCGGTATGGAAAGCTGCCTTGTTCATTTGGATGATGGGGGTAATTCTATTGTGAAAGGGGCTAGTCAAAAAAATGAAATGTTTTTGAGGGAGTTGATGAAGCATGCATCATTTTCTCTTGATGAGGAAGGGTTAAGTCAGTTGGCTAGATTATTAGAATTAATGGGTTGCTCTTCAGCATGATTGAATGTAAAAGGAGGTTGGAGTTGAGGGGTACATTTTGTGAGGGGGGAGACTTTACAGAGGAAAAAGTGGTAAAATTAAGGGGGTTAGGGAATTAAGAAATTTGGTCTCAGGAATTATGTACAAAGGTTAGGGTCAAGTAGAAATGTAGGGGCAAAATTGAAAAAGTGGATAGGAGATTGGAGATGGGTTGAGTTACTGTCATGATGCAAGGATGAAAGAGTGGTTTTATATGGAAAAAGTCATTCATATGACCCCACAATTCCTCCAGGTAAATTCCCAACCCAATAATTCGAAAAATACAACTCTACATGGTTAATATCAGAAGTTCAACATTCACATTCAGGTTGCAGTGAACAATAAAAGCCAAGAAATTATAATTAAATAATGCACATTCACACAAACAAACCCAATAAAAATTGTTATGTACGTTTCGGAAAGGGTTATCACAGGAAAACTTCCCCTTATTCATAAGCTTGTTTCTGTTCATTTTAAAACATACATTCCCACCAGTTTTTAAAATTTAAAATTGCAAACTAATCAAATCACTCTCTAAATCCATTCTAATCTCATGGTAAAATAAATATCTACATGGAACGTTACAAAAAAAGCACAAGCTTATTTATCCTTACAAATAGAAAAAGGGTAAAAAAAAATAAAAACATAGCAAAATAATGCAAAATTCTACTGAAGCATTTAAATAAACACTTGCAAGACATTATATAAAATCACAACATAAATACAATAATAGTAAATTACAACTAACCTTTTATATTAAAAGATGAAAATTAATAAATTCATGAGTTAAAAGATTAGATTTTCAAGATTGTATCAAGTTTTATGCCTAACACAAAAAGATCATAAATAAGTGACAAAAATAGAGGTATTGTGTGTGTTTGATGAGAGTGAAAAAGAGAGAAAAAATATATAATAAACTCTGATCGTAGAAGATGAAAAAACGGCAAATTTGTGGTGTAGATGGTAGATAAGGATGGCATGAAAGATAAAGAATGATAATCCCTTGCTCCATTATTTGGCTACCGCCTCTTTGTCTCGCCAAAATCAAATTTGTTTCACCAATTTTTGAATTGTTGGACTTCCACCTCTGTCTTTATGTCGATCTGCTCTGCAGATTTTGCCTCATCAAGTTTGGTTTGTTTCCTTGAGTTTCCTTATTTCCTTTGTTTTATAATATATAAAATAAAAAAAAAAAATAAAAATAAAATGATGGAGAATGAGACTAGATGCATCATATGTTGTTCATATTTTAAATAAGAAAATAAATATTAATTTTGGTCCTTATATTTTTAATTAAATCAATTGTAACATGTAATTTTTAATTTTGTGTTAATGTAGTCAAATTAATAATACTTTTAGTGTTTTTGATGAAAAATGATCACCGAATTTGTTGAGGTTAACTCAACGAGTTGAGGAAATTTATTATTTTATCTTTAAAAGAATGACATATGTCACTTATGTGCATATTTGGCATTAAAAAATGCTAACAATTAGGATTGATTACACTATTAGTCCCTCCATTTTGGCTGTTATGTCATTTTAGTCTTTGTAATTTCAACTGAATTGATTTTAACCTTGAATTTTTTATTTTGTCTCAAATTGGTTCAATTGATAGCATTTTTTTTTTATTTTTTTTTTTATATGCAACCTGTCATCGTTTTAGGTAACAAAATACTTGGTCAATTCAGTAACTTTACCTTAACCAGTCCAATGAAAATTTTCTATCAAATACCCTAAAGATGTTATCAATTCGACTAAATTGACGTAAAATCTAAAATTAACTGTCAAAATTGAGTCAATTAAAACTATACGGAACAACAAAATGTAAGTATTATTGATGTAATTTACTCAACAATTATAAGTAATTGAAATAATCCGTAAATTCAAAGTCAAATTCGAGTTAATTGAAACTACAAGGACTAAAATTTAACAAACTTTATCATTGTATAGGAGAGCAAGTTAAAATTTTATTTTTCCTGATAAGTAATATAAAGCCATTGATCAGTTTTGTACATGTGGCTAGTTAAAAACACATATTATATTGAGTTTAATTTATTTGTTTTTATTTATTTTGTGCATTTTAATGTCATAAAAAGTAACTTGCACCTACATAGTTTAGTGATATTTTTTAAAAAATGTCATTGCTACTAAAGTTTAGTGACATCTGTTGATAAATGTCACTAAAACAATTTCTTGTGGCATTCTTTTATAAAATGTCATAAAATTAATGTGACATTTCTTTATTGAGATAACACTAGAGCGTTATATGTTTGTGGTTATGTGACATTTTCTAAAAATATGTCACTAGTATAGTGCCACTAAAGTGTGTTTTTGTTGTAGTGTGAGATTGTTAAATTATTTTATAAAAAATCTAAAAATAATAATTTCTATATTTTAAAAATATCTAAAACAAATATATATATATATATATATGTATATATATAATAACAGGTTTCAATTGCACAAAAATAAATAAATAAATAAATAAAAATTGCAACAGCCGATCAACCGGCCGGACGTTCGGGAGGATGTCCGAGCGAACGACCAAATAAACCCAAGCCGCTCTTTTTAAAATTTAAAATTCAAAAATTCATTTTAAAGCTCGTAACCAAACAAATTTTCTCTTTTCAAAACTCAACTTACAATTCCACACTTAAATCACAACTTCAAAAAGAGAATCACAATTCCAAAACTAAACCAAATGCAGCCTAAAATTTTTTTATTCTAGTTTTTACTCCAAAACACAGAAATATTGAACCCATGTATAAAAATAATGTTTGTGAACATTTTCATTTTTTTTTTATTTATTTATTGCAAAGCTGTTTGGTAGATTGAGATTTTGAAACATCAAAACAAGTTCTAAATTCAAACGCTAGATAACTTTCATGCAAAACACACCTTATTCAAAATTTTATTAATGACTGGTTTTTCCCAATGTTCATTAACAAAAAAAGCAAATTTTACAAGCATACACAAACAGGATTATATCAGAGCAATGAGGTCTCTAAATTAAACACCATGCATTCCTTCAATGTCCTCTTCAATTTGAATAACTTGAGAGTTTCCACACTTAATAGGGAACAGGTAGCCTGTGAGTTTCAGGGCCTGCCACCATATCATCCCAGAGCAGATCCGAAAGCGCCATTGTCAGTTCTCCCACTTTTCCTGTTACAAGTAACAAGAACACATAAGTAGGAATTAGATGTTAACCATAGTCAACTTGTGATCAAAGAAATACAGATTGTTGGCATACCACTTTAGATGGAGACAATGTCCATAATGGATTTATAAAACAATGTAGGACACCTCGATTAAAGGTTGATCGAGATCAGCTCTAAAGGTAAAAAGGCCAAGTTTTAACTGCTTACTGCTCGGCTCAATTCGGTTGTTTACGATCCTAGTCACAAACCCGTGAGACTAGCTGTTAGGTGGGGTCATAGAAGACAATACTTCTAGGTGAGAGCTAAGCCAGACAACTGACACAGGCTCTAGTCCACTATCATGTGGTCACAACCCAAACAGGAGATAATGTACCAAAAATAAAGTGTATAAGAACTAGCAATTTTGAATTTCTTACGCAACTAATCTGGACAGCTCATGTTGAACCATATTCAACAAGCCAACCTGCCCTAGTTGGAAAATTGAGATTGTTTTACAACCGCAACCTCATACCATGGAAGAAAAGGTTAATCAACCCTTCAATAGTTTTTAGTACACATTTAGTACTGAGTGTTTGCCGTGTCAAGACTCAAAACTAAGGGGCATCCAAATCAAAGGCCTAATTCACTTCAAAGTCAAATTAAGAATATGAGAACTAAAGGTTAGTTGGTTTACCATCTCCAATGGGATTGTCATCCCACATGATAATAGGCAATATAGGAAGCGTGCTTCCAACGTACATCATTTCAGCTGCGCTTTTCGCTTCACCCACTGTAAGATTACCAGTTTTCACACTTTTCAAACGCCCTTGCTCAACCAATTTGGTTGCTAGTTCAAGAAGCCTTAAGGCTGTGCACCCACCAAGGATCTTATCAAAGAGAGGCAAAATGAGCTCCTTATCATGGGTTATAAAAGCCACATTCATATTTGGACCCTCTGCAATAAAACCTTCGTCATCAACCCAGATGGATGCAAATGCTCCCTTCTCTTCGGCTTCCATTTTGGAAAGGACATTCGGAAGGTAATTCACATTCTTCATGGTGGCAAATTGAGGTTGCTTCATTGGGATATTGGAAGTTATCACCTTCATACCTTCTTTGCACTGCAAAAAATCTTCCTTGATTGCTATTGCATAGAATGCAGGAGTTGGGCATCCTCCTGGCGTGAGCAAGAAATCACCGGGACCTGCGCTCAGCCAGTATCTTAGAGTTCCTTTCCTGCACTGTGATGTGGCTGCAAGTTGAATGAGAATGGTTCGGAGAGTTGATCGAGGGAAAGGGGATGAAATCTTTGCATTTGATGCTGATCTGAGGAAACGGTCCAGGTGGACATCCAGCTCATACAGGTGTCTGTGGGAAACAACTAATTCAATACCAATAATACTTGCTTATGCAAAAGCAGATTGAAAAGAGAATTAATAATAATGGAAACGAAATATGTATATATATATATAAAGGGATAATGGAAAATGCAAGCTTAAAATACTGTAAAGCAAGTTCTAGAATATAACTGTAACAGTCGTCAATGTTAAATTTTACATCTCAAATTTATGCATCATTGGTCGGGCAAACTAATCAACCTTAAACATAAATGAACCAAAAGAAAATTTATGTTCTAGATTAGAGGTCATAGAGCTAAAAAGCATCTATACAATTTTGTCAAATTGTGATTCATCTATTTACAGTGGATCAGGATTTTATTCTCAAATATTGTCATGGGTTTTTGAGCTATATGCATAAACCTTAAAAAGAGTATGGTTTAATCTGAAGCAGAAAAAATGTTATCATTATATATGCCAAAGGGAATTACTGTGCCCACCCATCAAGGATGATAGCTGTATCGAACACACCGTGTCCTCTATGAACCATATGATCATCCACTGGAATAACCATCATCACTGGATCAAGAATAATTCCACCAAAAACACTAGAATACATTGCTGGGTATGGTTGCTCTTTCCCTGAATTCCACTTCTCATGCAGCTTTTCAAGCAACTGATATACGAAGAAAAATAAAATGAAGAAGAAAGTTTAGTAACATGGACTTTAATTGACACAAATTATATATCCAGCAACAATTCAAAGTTCATTCATGTCTACCCAACAATCAATAACACTGAAAATAACTACAAATCATATTTATTTTACCAAAAAATAAATATATATATATATTACTGTGAGGGTTCAATTGAAATTTCTTTAATGTTACTCCTTTATCAGTTGAATAAAAAATTGAAGTGCCGTTTTGCAATTATCTTCCTCCTACCATCATTGTCACCATCGGTATCGTCGCCTTTTCTTGTTATTTTCCCACATTCCATTCCCACCTCCACAACCACTCAAATATAATAATGCCATTCAAAAATGAATTATTGCCCAATTCCCACAATTTGAGTTAATGACATTTTTTTAACATTTCTTAGTGCCTTGATGAAAATTTAAAAAAATTGCACCTAGTTTACTCTCCATTCCGGAGGGGATTCGGGTAAATTGGGTACAGACTGTCTTATTATTTGTAAAAGGTGACTATCCTCATGTTCAAACCCATGGCAGAGTTTTAGCCATTGAATCATATGATTCTTTGGTATTTCTGATGAAAAACAAATGGTAGATTACATCATTCTTCCCTCTAATCTAAGTAAAATTTCACTTTGATCCTGTATTTCAATTTCATCAATATAAACATAACATTTTAAACTCCGTTTCAGTGTGATCACTCTGTCAATTGCTGTTAACATTTTAGCCAAAAAGAAAATACATGCAAAACTAGATTAACCAAGGTTAAATTTGAAATAAACTATAAGAACACTCGTTTTTTCTTATGTGAGAATTGCGAAAACTTCAACTGAGAGAGTATCACATTGAATTAAAGTGTTGAATTTGAATTGATGAAATTAAAATTATGGAACCTTTCTCAAACTAAAGGGATTAATAGTGTAATTCATCCAAAATAAAAATTGGAAAGGGTAGAACAAACAGTGGTCTATTCCGCCAAATTCATATAATTTCATCAATATAATAATTTTTAAAACTACAGTTAATAAAAAATAAAATGAAGCAATTCAATAAAAAAAAATTGATCGAATTGTCGTGATTCACTTGAAAGTAAGAAATTCAAAACCAAGAATCCACATACAGTGAGAGGCTAAGCAAATAAAAAATCAAAGAACGGTGAAAGCGAAGGTTTGAGGAATCGAACCTCTGATGATGAAGAGAACACGTGAACTCTGAAGTCTTCGCCATTGTTAACATCTAGTGTAACCACAAAAACCAAATATGAAACACAGACCTCTCCAAATACTTGCAAAAGTGTATATCAGCAATTTGTGTAAAAGAGTAGATAAGAAAATTAAATCGGAGTAATAAGAAAGCACCTGAATTCAGATCGGAAGAAGAGTGGTTTGTTGCCATGTTGCAGCAGAGAGAAATCAAAGTAGAGAGAGAGAGATAAAAACGGTTTCTTGATTTGGCTATATATATAAAAACATCTAATTATGTTTGTAGGATGAGAAAGGAATCAACATTTGAGAGAGAGAGAGAGAGAGAGAGCTCTAATGAATAAGACGAAAAACAAGCTCCTACTCCTGTCTGGCCGTCTGTTTTTTTTTTCCTTCATGCCAAACCATGGGGGAAAAAGAAAGTGGAAAAGGAAAAAGTGGTTATGCTTGGTTTAGTTTTCATAATTTATTTTGAAAAAAAAAAAAAATTCAAATAATTAAAAAGTTAATTTGATAAACAAAATTTAAAAAATAATTATCATTTTTTATCTAATTTTATCTTTTGAGAGGATATAAATAATTTTTAAAAATTTAAAAATATTTTTGTGATATTTATTTTGATGAGATTAGTTTATATTTTAAACATATATATATATATATATGAAAATAATTTTAAAAAAAAAACTAAACACTTCACATCATGTAATTTATTATTAATTAATGATATCACGTCATCGATATCACCGTTATATTAAATTTTTACTTATAATTTAAAAGCTATTTACCTGTAATTTAGATGTCATTTGTGAAATGAGAGACTTATTTATAAGTCATTTTTCAAAAACTTATGGTAGGTTAAGTCCTGTGTAATTTCTTATAGAGTCTCAAGTCCTATTTAGATAGGAATATATTCCACAAGATCCTACATAAACGTAACGTAACGTGACACCTATATAAACGTAACGTAACGTGACACCTACATAAACGTAACGTAACGTGTCACGTTACGTTTCGCAAACTTAATGAGTTTTTATTTTTGTAAATTGAATGTAAAAATGTTGCTGATTTATGTTGGTGTCACGTTACGTTTCATATAAATATGATTTATGGTAACATTCAATTTCTTATATAGGAAATTGAATGTTATCATAGATCATAGGTGTCACGTTACGTTTATGTAGGTGTCACGTTACGTTATGTTTATATGGATATGATCTATGATAACATTCAATTTCCTATATAGGAAATTAAATATTGTCATAGATCATAGGTGTCACATTACGTTTATGTAGATGTCACGTTACGTTACGTTTATGTAGATATGATCTATGATAACATGTAATTTCTTAATTTCCTATATAGGAAATTGCATGTTACCATAGATCATAGGTGTCACGTTACGTTTATGTAGGTGTCACGTTATGTTTATGTACATTACGTTACGTTTATATAGATATGATCTATGCTAACATTCAATTTCTTATATATGGTTTTACTATTATTTATGATATTAACATATAATATTGAGGATAAATGTGTCAACAAACTTCCTACAGGACTTATCGGAATATAAATTTTTTAGTAGGATCATATATAGCATAAGTCTCACTAATAGAACTTACAAATAATTTTCCCTCGTGAAATTTTAAAAATGGTTTATGGGATCAATGAATGGACGAAGTTCAATTGACTTAACCCAATAGCCAGGCTATTTGGGAAGCTTCAAGAAAAATATTTATCTTTAAGTAGGTGCGAGATGATTATCCAATGAGTTTGCCACTAAACCAGTCTCTTATGATATTAAATTTTAATATTCAAAGACAATGTCTGAGTCATATCTTAAACTTAGCCGTAGGAATGTAGTGCTGTATTTAGTGCACAGCCAAATTAGAACAACAAATAATAAGACAAGCCGGCCAGTGTATTCACATCAATTTCAGGACCATTGTACTATATTTATGCTTCGTTTGCAAAGAAAGGTTGGGTTAAATTAGATATAGAGTTATTTTAATCACAAGAAGGTAAAATAAATTTTTTAATCTAATAAAATAAAATATCACATCTAACTCATAATCATTACATTATTTTTCTCATAAAAAGTTAAAAAGATCAAAAAGTCTTTTCTAAATGAGACTTTTTAACTCTAGGCTAAAATAGTTAAAAAGCCAATCCAACTTTTACTTATAATTCAAATATAAACAACTGTGTTAATTTCCGACCACATAACCAAATAGAAAACTTAATTGAATAGTACGCGATAGAATAAATTAAGCCAACAACCTCCCAACAAGAAAATGAGAACACCATAGTGGTTCATCCAGCCGAGACACTACGACCATCAAGTCAGTCAAATAATCTCTCAAAGATATCACACAAGTACTAAATTTACCAAATAAAGTGTACCTTAGACCCACCCACGAGAGTGCCTCGCTTTCATAACCAGCAATGACCTAATCCCTTAGAAGTCTGACTTCACAGAACTCAGGCACAATACTTATCTCGAACTCTCAGCTAAATAGGGATAAACTCTTCAAGAGTCTTATCTTTATTCAGACTAAGAGTCCCCTCTTATCTAGGACTTTTGTCCCCTATCACAATATCTAGAATTCCTATATCACCGCACCGAACCTTGACAATGCCGCAATGACCTTGGCAAACATGATCCACACACATGGCATCTCGGCCGATATCTCGAAGGCACCTTAGCCATGTAGCGTCATTCTCAAAATACTTCCTTACAACAACATTTACTATCTAATAATTTTAAATATCTGTCATATACTTTACTTTCATAGTAAAATTATGAATACAATTTTATGATGTCTAAAATTATTCATTTTGGAACTCTATTTGACTTGGTCCTATAATTACACTAACAATAAAAATGTGCACGTAAGTGGTGCACATGAAAGTAATGTATAGCTGAGATTCAACTCATGTATTGTAGAGGTCACTTGGAATAACTCTTGGCTACACAATAAATTTTATTGATATATTTGTGTACATAAATTCTATATATGTAGGATTACTCAATACAATAGGTATAGGAATGGGAAAGGTTTGGGAATGTTTCAGGACCAGCCCAACCCTACAAGATTCAATTGCAGACTGTTTGTAGTAGGAATGAGCAGTGGATATACCGATCCGACCAAACCGATCGAACCGACCAATCCGCCGCATTTTGGACGGATGCGTGATGACGAGCGGACGGTTGCAGATTGATTTTTTCCAATCCACCTAGTTTTGGGCGGATGGTGGATTTAAGGTTCATTTGGCCGCAACCGAACTACCAAACCGCCAAGTATCCATAGTAATTTGTAAGATTTTGTGTTTTCAATTTGTTTATATATTTTATTTGTGTTTTCAATTGAAAATGAGTTTAAATATTCTGTTAAATATATTATGTTGAAAAAGAGTTTTCAACTAAAATATATTTTTTGAATTGAAAAAAATAAATATATTATTTACCTATATATTTTAGTTTTTAAATCTAACTCTAAAAATAATAAATAAAAAGGATTATATATGCTAATTGGTTTTTGTTTTAAAAAATAAATATAGATGTAATAATACAGAGACATACAATCTTTACTACTGCTTTGTTCATGGTTTTGGTGGTTTAAATTGTTTTATATTTTAAGAATCACAGATTATAATACTTTATGTGGATGAGGCATGTTATAATTGTAATGTTTAGATAAAGTTTCAAACTTTATTTCTTTAGATGAGACATGTAGTGATTGTAATATTCTGTTAAGTCATTGACTATAATTTTTATTTTTATTTTTTGAGAAAGTGCACAAGTTGAATTACATTGAAAATTTATAAAATTTTAAACCGCCAAATCGATTCGCATCCATCTGTCAATCTGCTCAATCCACATTCGTCGGATTGGTGGACGGATGTGGATTGATTTTCTCCAATCCGCCAATCTAGCAGACAGATGGTGTCATGCCCCAAAATTTGGACAATTAAATATATTATTAGGACTAACCCCAATCAATATTCCATCATCCAAATCCTAGGGATGAAACAAAAAAAAAAAACTAAACGCAAACCAAATCATCCACCATAAATTCATAACTAACCAATACCTCAACATCAAGGTAACAATAAATAATTAAAACAACTTAAATAAAGTACGGTTACAAACCATGTCAAATTATTCCAATACTAAAGTCATTAAAAAAAAATAATAAATACATAAATTAGTATCAACCCTAAGCTCAAGAAAAATAAAAGAACTCCAAACGACATGTCCTACGATCACAGTTATTTCTTGTCACCACCAAAGCCTCTACTAATCCTGCAAAGAAAGCTTGGTTGCGCTCAAACAGAACGCACCCGAGTTGTCAATAGACAAAACGTATCAGTATACAGGTATACTAGTATGAGTATAAGATCTAACACCCACGTGTCCACCAGACACAAATAAAAATATATTTAATTCTTATTACAGGACAAGACAAGTAGTTCCAACCGCACCGAGACGAATGGGTAGTTTCTCAAGATACGGTGGCATTTAGTTTCTTATCCGTATATAACGAAATATAAATTTATTATAACATAAACAAAATAGAAATAGAACTATGGTGGGTCAGCCCTGCATAAAAAGTTAGTAAGACCCACCATCCTGCAAAAAAAATAATGTTAGTATACATTAATCATAAGTAACTTGTTGAATACGTATAAAAATACACCGTTTCCTGCTTAAATAATTTGAATTGACCAAAACTCAAAGAGCGAAAGTTGTACAGAATCAAATTTCCTAAAAGACAACGCAAACGAATTTAACAGAAACTGAACAGGTTAAGAGAAAAACTTGATTTAAAAATCTAGACGGAATTCAATCGAAAAATCTGAAACTAAAAATGAACAAAAAATGCCCTAAGATGATTTTTTTCAAAAAAGTTCAAAACATGAAAAGTGTGTAATGTTTTACTTTAGTTTATGCGAAACCAATAAAAATAAGCTCGTTTCGTGGGTTAAAACAACCTATAAAATTTGCATTACCAAAATGAATCAAATCGACAATAACCAAGGTCATCCGATTATAAGTTCTAATCGATCTTTTTAATAAAAAGCTACAACACAAAAGTTGTCCAAAATCACATATACATGCCTCTGCTCAAATTTCATATTTTATTGAGGTCGATTACTATTTTTCAAGATGTACAAATCAATAAACTCATAATTAAATTTTTGTACCTTAACTCCACCACTTTGGCTCTCCTCTTCCGGCCTACACATATATCCCATATGCCTCCCGTATATCTAACACCGCTCCGAAGCCAAACTTGCACGGGGATATCGTCCTGAATTTGACTCATACTCCCCGGATGGTTAGTGTAGCAACCCTAATTTTCTTTAGTCATTATTTATTATTATTATGGTTATTATTATCTTATTTTATTTTTGACTTTACTAATTGTGTGGTCACATGAGAGTTAATGTAATATTTAATAGATTTAATGTTGTATAATTATTAATTGTGTGAGTTACATGAGAATTTATTGTGATATTTAATGAATTTAATATGGTGATTAATTAATTTAATGTGTTATTTAATTATATATAATTAATCCAAATTTTTAAATATTTATGTTGGTTATATATAAAAAAAAAAGTGTTATATATATATAATCTTGTATTTATATATATTATAATCATGTATATTATATTATATAATATTATATAATAATCATATTAAATTAGAATAGGAAATTAGGTTATTATTTTATATATATATAATATGATATGTAATCAATTAGGTTTAGGAGTTGGCAAAAAAAAAAAAAAGTGAGTTAAGTTTTTCGTGAGGGGCAGAGCGGCGGCAAGGCTGAGAGAGAGAGAGAGAGAGAGAGACCAAAAACAAAAAAAAAAGAGAGTGCTCATTGTGTGAGTGTGTGCGGCTTGGAAAGATAGAAGGAAAAAGAAAAAGGAAGAAAAAAGATAGGGTTTTGGGTTTATTTTGGTGGTTCAATTAATTCTCTTGGTCTTGTTTCAATCTTTAAAAATAATTGTGAGTACAAACTCTATTTTCCTTGATTATGTTTGATTCGTTAGTTTATTTATTTATTTATGTTATTAGGTTGATGTGATTTGATATTTTTGTATGTGGATGTAGAGGATGAATTAACTTAATTATTTTGATTAGTGTCTATGAGATGTTTAGGATTTTTAGATGAGAGATTAATTTTATTTAATTTGATTAGTGGAACATGTAAAATTTAAGGTTCTCAGATGATTGATTTATTTTAATTAATTTGATTAGTGATATATATAAGGTTTAGGGTGTTTAAATGATTATTGATTTTATTATTTTTTTTAGATGATTGATTAATCTAATTATTTTGATTAGTGTATATGCGATATTTAGAGTTATTAGATGATTAATTTATTTTAATTAATTTAATTAGTGGTACGTGAAAGGTTTAGGATTCTTAGAGGTTTGATTAATCTTAATTAATTTGATTAGTGATATGTGCAAGGTTTAGTGTTTTTAGATGAGTGATTAATTTTAATTAATTTGGTTAGTGGTACGTGTAAGGTGTAAGATTTTTAGATAATTAATTGATCGTAATTATTTTGATTAGTTGGGTATGTAAGGTTTGGAATTTTTTTAGATGATTGATTAATTTTAATTATGTTGATTAGACGTATACGTAAGGTTTAGGATTTTTAGATGATTAATTGATTGTAGTAATTTTAATTAGTTGGGTATGTAAGGTTTGAAATTTTTTAGATGATTGACTAATTTTAATTATGTTGATTAGACATATATATAAGGTTTAGAATTTTTAGATGATTAATTGATTGTAGTAATTTTAATTAGTTGGGTATGTAAGGTTTGGGATTTTTTTTTTTAGATGATTGATTAATTTTAATTATGAAGATTAGATGTATATGTAAGGTTTGAGATTTTTAGATGATTGATTAATTTTAATTATGTTTATTAGATGTATAGGTAAGGTTTAAGATTTTTAGATAATTAATTGATCGTAATCATTTTGATTAGTTGGGTATGTAAGGTGTAGAATTTTTAGATGATTGACTAATTTTTAAGTATTTTGATTAGACGTATATGTAAGGTTTAGAGTTTTCGGATGATTGTTTGATTTTAATTATTTGAATTAGTTGAATATGTAAGGTTTAGGGTTTTATTTTAGGTGACTTTATTAATTCTTTGAGTGATTCTTTGATCTTCAAAAATAATTTTAAGTACAAAATCCACTTCCCTTTATTTATGTTTACTTCGTTGTATTTATTTTTATTTGTTTGATGTTAGTTTGATTTTGTTTTTACACAAAGATGATAGATTAATTTTAATTATTTTGATTAGTTGTGAATATAAGATTTAGGGTTATAGATGATAGATTGATTTTAATTATTTTGACTTGTAGTGTATGTAAAGTTTAGGGTTCTTAGATAAGTGATTGATTTTAATTACTTTGATTAGTTGTGTAGGTAAAGTTTAGGGTTTTTAGATGATTAATTAATTTTAATTATTTTTATTAGTTGTGTATGTAAGATTTAGGATTTTTAGATGATTGATTGATTTTAATTATTTTGATTACACTACCAGAAAAAGTGTTTTTTGCGACGGTAGGCGGCCATCGCAAATGCCCTGGATCCCGTCGCTAATACTTTTTGCGACGGTAATTTGGCTTTTTGCGACGGGAAGGGAGGGTCGCGACAAAAGGGGTTGCAAAAGAGCTTTAGCGACGGTAAGTGCCGTCCCCATTAGTTTCTGCGACGGGAGGGTGCCTTTTTTGCGACGGCACTTTTTCTGTCGCCAATAATGGAAGAATATATCAGTTTTCGCGACGGCACATAATTCCCGTTGCTAAAAGTGGGTTTTTGAGACGGCAGAGTTACCGTCGCTAAAACTCTGGCAGCTTATAACTATTAGCGACGGCAACGTCTACCGTCACTAAAGGTTTCTTGTCAATTACAATTTCACAGCTTTTATGATCGTATTGGTCGTCATAAAGTTTATTACTCTTTTTGACGGGTTCTTATGCCGCCTCAAAAAAAAAAAAAAAAAAACGATAAATTATTAAAAAATTAAAATAACTCGTATAAAAAAAAAAAAATAACTAAAAAAAAAAAAAATTACAGAATAATATAAATCCATAAATAAACAAAAGTTGACAAATAATAAAAATTAATAATATTGTTCCATTCATAACAATACATAAATAAAAATTCATAACAATAAAAATTATGCCACTACATAACGTCGCATAACACATACATAATGTTGTTCACAAATTTAAATAATATAAATCAAAATCAAAACCAAAAGTTTCGTCTTGATTCGTTCGTGGGTTACAAAAACAAAAATTGGTCATAATCTTTATACGCCCGCATTCCAGAAGAAGCCAACTGCTACTCAGGAAATATCTGAAAAAAACAAGATAAAAATAATTAAAAACCATATAATGGTGTTAATATTTTAATTACAGAAAAATATTTAAAAAAAAATTGACTACTATATAATTAGAAAGATAGTTTAGTAAATAATTTTGACTGGACCGAAATCCGGCTCTAACTCCCAAACCGGGAACCCGATTCGAGCCCCGTCTTCTCCCACAAGTCTCTCGTGCCTAGGAGGTCGTGTGTGCCAAGTTTCGTGCTAAACCGACGCCGTTTGGTGATTTTGGAGCGTTAACGCCTCGAATTCAAGTTTCTTAAGGAAGTAGTTTGCCTAAAGTGAAATTCGGCGCTAACTCCCAAATCAGGAACCCGATTCGAGCCCCGTCTTCTCCCACAAGTCTCTCGTGCCTAGGAGGTCGTGTGTGCCAAGTTTCGTGCTAAACCGACGCCGTTTGGTGATTTTGGGGCGTTAACGCCTCGAATTCAAGTTTCTTAAGGAAGTAGTTTGCCTAAAGTGAAATCCGGCTCTAACTCCCAAACCGGGAACCCGATTCGAGCCCCGACTTCTTCCATAAGTCCCTCGTGCCTAGGAGGTCGTGTGTGCCAAGTTTCGTGCAAAACCGACGCCGTTTGGTGATTTTGGGGCGTTAACTCCTCGAATTCAAGTTTCTTAAGGAAGTAATTTGCCTAAAGTGAAATCCGGCTCTAACTCCCAAACCGGGAACCCGATTCGAGCCCCATCTTCTCCCACAAGTCTCTCGTGCCTAGGAGGTCATGTGTGCCAAGTTTCGTGCTAAACCGACGCCGTTTGGTGATTCTGGGGCATTAACTCCTCGAATTCAAGTTTCTTAAGGAAGTAATTTGCCTAAAGTGAAATCCGGCTCTAACTCCCAAACCGGGAACCTGATTCGAGCCCCGTCTTCTCCCACAAGTCTCTCGTGCCTAGGAGGTCGTGTGTGCCAAGTTTCGTGCTAAACCGACGCGGTTTGGTGATTTTGGGGCGTTAACGCCTCGAATTCAAGTTTCTTAAGGAAGTAATTTGCCTAAAGTGAAATCCGGCTCTAACTCCCAAACCGGGAACCCGATTCGAGCCCCGTCTTCTCCCACAAGTCCCTCGTGCCTAGGAGGTCGTGTGTGCCAAGTTTCGTGCTAAACCGACGCCGTTTGGTGATTTTGGGGCGTTAACTCCTCGAATTCAAGTTTCTTAAGGAACTAGTTTGCCTAAAGTGAAATCCGGCTCTAACTCCCAAACCGGGAACCCGATTTGAGCCCCGTCTTCTCCCACAAGTCTCTCGTGCCTAGGAGGTCGTGTGTGCCAAGTTTCGTGTTAAACCGACGCGGTTTGGTGATTTTGGGGCGTTAACGCCTCGAATTCAAGTTTCTTAAGGAAGTAATTTGCCTAAAGTGAAATCCGGCTCTAACTCCCAAACCGGGAACCCGATTCGAGCCCCGTCTTCTCCCACAAGTCCCTCGTGCCTAGGAGGTCGTGTGTGCCAAGTTTCGTGCTAAACCGACGCCGTTTGGTGATTTTGGGGCGTTAACTCCTCGAATTCAAGTTTCTTAAGGAACTAGTTTGCCTAAAGTGAAATCGGCTCTAACTCCCAAACCGAACCCGATTCGAGCCCGTCTTCTCTCACAAGTCTCTCGTGCCTAGGAGGTCGTGTGTGCCAAGTTTCGTGCTAAACCGACGCCGTTTGGTGATTTTAGGCGTTAACTCCTCGAATTCAAGTTTCTTAAGGAACTAGTTTGCCTAAAGTGAAATCCGGCTCTAACTCCCAAACCGGGAACCCGATTCGAGCCCCATCTTCTCCCACAAGTCTCTCGTGCCTAGGAGGTCGTGTGTGCCAAGTTTCGTGCTAAACCGACGCCGTTTGGTGATTTTGGGGCATTAACTCCTCGAATTCAAGTTTCTTAAGGAAGTAATTTGCCTAAAGTGAAATCCGGCTCTAACTCCCAAACCGGGACCCCGATTCGAGCCCGTCTTCTCCCACAAGTCTCTCGTGCCTAGGAGGTCATGTGTGCCAAGTTTCGTGCTAAACCGACGCGGTTTGGTGATTTTGGGGCGTTAACGCCTCGAATTCAAGTTTCTTAAGGAAGTAGTTTACCTAAAGTGAAATCCGGCTCTAACTCCTAAACCAGGAACCCGATTCGAGCCCCGTCTTCTCCCACAAGTCTCTCGTGCCTAGGAGGTCGTGTGTGCCAAGTTTCGTGCTAAACCGACGCCGTTTGGTGATTTTGGGGCGTTAACTCCTCGAATTCAAGTTTCTTAAGGAACTAGTTTGCCTAAAGTGAAATCCGGCTCTAACTCCCAAACCGGGAACCCGATTCGAGCCCCATCTTCTCCCACAAGTCTCTCGTGCCTAGGAGGTCGTGTGTGCCAAGTTTCGTGCTAAACCGACGCCGTTTGGTGATTTTGGGGCATTAACTCCTCGAATTCAAGTTTCTTAAGGAAGTAATTTGCCTAAAGTGAAATCCGGCTCTAACTCCCAAACCGGGAACCCGATTCGAGCCCTGTCTTCTCCCACAAGTCTCTCGTGCCTAGGAGGTCGTGTGTGCCAAGTTTCGTGCTAAACCGACGCGGTTTGGTGATTTTGGGGCGTTAACGCCTCGAATTCAAGTTTCTTAAGGAAGTAATTTGCCTAAAGTGAAATCCGGCTCTAACTCCCAAACCGGGAACCCGATTCGAGCCCCGTCTTCTCCCACAAGTCCCTCGTGCCTAGGAGGTCGTGTGTGCCAAGTTTAAATGCTAAACCGACGCCGTTTGGTGATTTTGGGGCGTTAACTCCTCGAATTCAAGTTTCTTAAGGAACTAGTTTGCCTAAAGTGAAATCCGGCTCTAACTCCCAAACCGGGAACCCGATTTGAGCCCCGTCTTCTCCCACAAGTCTCTCGTGCCTAGGAGGTCGTGTGTGCCAAGTTTCGTGTTAAACCGACGCGGTTTGGTGATTTTGGGGCGTTAACGCCTCAAATTCAAGTTTCTTAAGGAAGTAATTTGCCTAAAGTGAAATCCGGCTCTAACTTCCAAACCGAGAACCCGATTCGAGCCCTGTCTTCTCCCACAAGTCCCTCGTGCCTAGGAGGTCGTGTGTGCCAAGTTTCGTGCTAAACCGACGCCGTTTGGTGATTTTGGGGCGCTAACTCCTCGAATTCAAGTTTCTTAAGGAACTAGTTTGCCTAAAGTGAAATCCGGCTCTAACTCCCAAACCGGGAACCCGATTTGAGCCCCGTCTTCTCCCACAAGTCTCTCGTGCCTAGGAGGTCGTGTGTGCCAAGTTTCGTGCTCAACCGACCCGGTTTGGTGAATTTGGGACATTAACTCCTCGAATTCAAGTTCCTTAAGGAACTAGTTTGCCTAAAGTGAAATCCGGCTCTAACTCCCAAACCGGGAACCCGATTCGAGCCCCGTCTTCTCCCACAAGTCTCTGGTGCCTAGGAGGTCGTGTGTGCCAAGTTTCGTGCTCAACCGACGCCGTTTGGTGATTTTGGGGCATTAACTCCACGAATTCAAGTTTCTTAAGGAAGTAATTTGCCTAAAGTGAAATCCGGCTCTAACTCCCAAACCGGGAACCCGATTCGAGCCCCGTCTTCTCCCACAAGTCTCTCGTGCCTAGGAGGTCGTGTGTGCCAAGTTTCGTGCTAAACCGACGCGGTTTGGTGATTTTGGGGCTTAACCCCCTCGAATTCAAGTTTCTTAAGGAAGTAATTTGCCTAAAGTGAAATCTGGCTCTAACTCCCAAACCGGGAACCCGATTCGAGCCCTATCTTCTCCCACAAGTCCCTCGTGCCTAGGAGGTCGTGTGTGCCAAGTTTCGTGCTAAACCGACGCCGTTTGGTGATTTTGGGGCGTTAACTCCTCGAATTCAAGTTTCTTAAGGAACTAGTTTGCCTAAAGTGAAATCCGGCTCTAACTCCCAAACCGAACCCGATTTGAGCCCGTCTTCTCCCACAAGTCTCTCGTGCCTAGGAGGTCGTGTGTGCCAAGTTTCGTGTTAAACCGACGCGGTTTGGTGATTTTGGGGCGTTAACGCCTCGAATTCAAGTTTCTTAAGGAAGTAATTTGCCTAAAGTGAAATCCGGCTCTAACTCCCAAACCGGGAACCCGATTCGAGCCCCGTCTTCTCCCACAAGTCCCTCGTGCCTAGGAGGTCGTGTGTGCCAAGTTTCGTGCTAAACCGACGCCGTTTGGTGATTTTGGGGCGTTAACTCCTCGAATTTAAGTTTCTTAAGGAACTAGTTTGCCTAAAGTGAAATCCGGCTCTAACTCCCAATCCGGGAACCCGATTTGAGCCCCGTCTTCTCCCACAAGTTTCTCGTGCGTAGGAGGTCGTGTGTGCCAAGTTTCGTGCTCAACTGACGCGGTTTGGTGAATTTGGGACATTAACTCCTCGAATTCAAGTTCCTTAAGGAACTAGTTTGCCTAAAGTGAAATCCGGCTCTAACTCCCAAACCGGGAACCCGATTCGAGCCCCGTCTTCTCCCACAAGTCTCTGGTGCCTAGGAGGTCGTGTGTGCCAAGTTTCGTGCTCAACCGACGCCGTTTGGTGATTTTGGGGCATTAACTCCTCGAATTCAAGTTTCTTAAGGAAGTAATTTGCCTAAAGTGAAATCCGGCTCTAACTCCCAAACCGGGAACCCGATTCGAGCCCCGTCTTCTCCCACAAGTCTCTCGTGCCTAGGAGGTCGTGTGTGCCAAGTTTCGTGCTAAACCGACGCGGTTTGGTGATTTTGGGGCGTTAACGCCTCGAATTCAAGTTTCTTAAGGAAGTAATTTGCCTAAAGTGAAATCTGGCTCTAACTCCCAAACCGGGAACCCGATTCGAGCCCCGTCTTCTCCCACAAGTCTCTCGTGCCTAGGAGGTCGTGTGTGCCAAGTTTTGTCCTAAACCGACGCGGTTTGGTGATTTTGGGGCGTTAACGCCTCGAATTCAAGTTTCTTAAAGAAGTCTCTTAACTTAGAATGTAAAGAATGCAAAGATACATTTTAGCTTAGAATGCAAAGATACATTTTATACCTGATCTTCTGGTGGTGGTGTATATGGATTCTCGTCTTCTGCAGATTCCCTAAATGCCCGGTGGCCACTCGATGCATCAGGAACCTATGTTAGTCAGTGCATAATGTGTTAATCATATTCGAATTTCATACATAATCTTGAGTGAAAATTGAACTATCAAACAATTGTGATGTTTATATGGAACCTGTCTGTTGGGATCGACACTGCCTGTGACACAAGGGCCATCATCTCACTCTCATCTGCTCCAAATGTGAAGAGAACTGCTCATGACTCCTCCCTTAGCTCAAGACGAACTGCTGCGTGATCGCTCAATAGTCGATGGTCGGGTGTTGACTGTGATGGCTCAAAGACCATCTTTATACACCACTCTCCGAGGCACGATTCTCCCGTATGTGCGACAATATCCATGTGTGTCATGACCTATCAACTCATGGAAAATGGCATTCCTAGCCTCCAAAGTCCGACCATCCTCAGGTAGCATAGAGAGTTGACGATTAAACTCATCCTGTATTGAATAAGACATACAAGTATACACCAAATTAAGATGGTTGACACACAAAAAATAAACTTTAAATACAATCAAAGGTGTTTGGAAACTACCAAGGTCTGGATAACCTCTGGGTCATCTACTCTACGTGTCATAAGCCAAACATTCATCTTATCAGTAGACTCCCCCTTACTGGTCATCTAAATTTTTTTTAGAAAGATGAAAATTAGAATCCAAATAATTTGCAAATATACAATGTTTATTTATATACAAAAATAAAACAATAAAATGTAAACCTCATGCCGTATCTGAGAGAAATTAGTACGCCCTGTGGTATGAGCTATGCCGTGAGCTCATGGAATTTTTAGCGTTCCTACTTGCAATTTTCTATAACAAGTTCAACAAATGTAAGTATGTAAATATGATTTGTGTGTTTACATATCATAAATATAACGTAATTGTATACCTCAGCATCGGAAGTACGCCAATACTCCACAAGTTGTTCCCACTGGCTTGGCACAACGTTCATAGGAACATCATCCTTCAGATTAGGATCAGAGCTTCTAGGCTTGAAATACTTAGCCTTAAGCTTGTTCTTGTGATCCTTCCATATCTTTGCGCTTTTTCATGCAGATTGGCTTGTACTCCTCGACATATATTCAAATTGTCCTATAAAACACAAAGTTTAAGGCTAAGTATAACACAAATTTAGAATTCGAATTTGTGGACAAAAATATACTTTTACCTTCACATCCTTCCAGATAGCATCAACAATATCATCGGCACCTTGTTCGGTCAAGAAAAGTAAGAGGAACAATGTTACCATTCCGCACAATAATGCCAAGTTGAGTAGTTAACTTGGCCACATTATCCCCTATTGGACAGTAATTTCCATCAAATTGTATGTCCAGCTTTTTACCAGTACCCCAATCTTTAATGCCCTTGGCACATCCTCTACTACGCCTAGTCGAGGTTGATGAAGAACTAACATGACCTGCGATATACAATAATAATAAACAATATGCAATGGTAACAAACAAATGCAAATTTAAATGATGTGAATACAAATCATATCAAATAAACCTGATGTGGGCTGTGAAGAAGTCGAAGGGTCTGCAAAATACAATGAGAATAAACAAGTTATATATAATGAGCATAAATAAATGTATGTGTAAATAATTTTCATGCAAATCAAAGCAAATTTATATACCTGCGGATGGCTCATAAGTCGATGATGATAGTTCTTTGTGGTGCCATCGATGGTGGACGCCGATGGTAGGCGTGGAGGCCGAGTACATGGTAGTCAGTGGTGCCACCGATGGTGGTCGATCTGGCAGAATGGCCCCTCAGATGGTGGTGGCACTAATGGGCCCTCCGATGCTGGCCGATGTGATGCCTCCTCTGATGGTGGTGCTACTGATGTCCTGTTATGTAGCACATCAGACATCATGCGCTGGAAATGATCAGGCTTCCTCTTCCTTTCCATACTAATCTGCAAGCAATATAACATTAATTGACATTAGAAACATAGACAATGGTTTGTCATCAACTATAATATGACATGAATTGAACTAATACAATTAAGAAATTGATGATTAACTACAACCTTGGCCTTAATTGAATTACTAATGTTGATTACATATCAGCCTATTTGAACATCAACTGTTTCCCCTTCTGCGGCTTCCCTCACCCAACCAACTTCTTCATCACGAAGCATTTATTTTCTTCCAATTGTTGGCTCATGTATGGCTCGATTTGTGGATCAGTCGAACTCATATCAAATAAACCTCCTTGAGACATCTTCACCACGACTTGCCAGTCTGGTTGTAACGGGTCTGCAACATACCAAACTTGCTCTGCTTGGGACGCCAAGATGAAAGGTTCATTGGTAATTCGATCATCTCGGTACAACAAATGATTGAAGTTCACCAACGTGAAATTGAAGACATCTTCTTTCTTTCCGTGAATGTTGTCAATCCAATCACACTTAAACAACACATGTTTCTTCTCATTGGAATATCGAATCTCAACAATATCTGTCAATTGTCCATAATAGTACACAGACCCCAGACGAGGATTCTTGTCTTTTCGACTAGCATAACTTATGGTATCTGCCTTCAAAGCTACACCACAATTTTGTGTGGCTCGACGATCATCCATGGCCTTTACTCGATACCGAAACCCATTCAGTATATACCCGTTGAACCTCCTTGCCAGGTTATGAGGACCATTTGCCAATAGAATAATCTCTTCAGAAAGTATGACATCAGTAGTCCTTCGCAAAGTTTGGACCTATTTAACACGAAAATGTAAAATTTAAAATGTAGATCGATTTAAGGAACTAGAATGTATAGAGTTAAATACATACATGTTCCTTGAACCAAATGTGAAAAGTTTCAAAATGTTCACGCCGAAGTTGATGATCGTCGACACGAGGCATTTTGAGCTTAAGTACTTCAAGGTGTTTCTTTGTGTAGATTGAAATTTTAGCCATACAAAAATTTAGTTGAAAATTCAATAAAACATAATAAAATATTGAGTGAGTGACTTAACCTACTTTATGAATGGTTGAACCGCTTGTATTGCATAAGATGTACCGATGAGCTTGTACCCAAGAAGTATTATCAAGATAAAAGCTTGTGTTTTCACGAGAGCATGACCCAAATTATCGGCACCACTATAGTTCCTCACGAATTCGACTAGATTTGGTTTCCACATCACGAGAGATTGTGCACAAAAATTCATGCATTCTTCCATAAGATATCCTTTAGCAATTGATCCTTCAGACGAGCTCTATTACGCGTATTGCTTCAAAGTAAGAAGATACCTCTCAATTGGATACATCCATCGAACCGAATCGCTCCACCCAATAACGCTTCATCGCCTAGATGTATAGGCAAGTGCTCCATTATATCAAAAAACTCGGATGAAATATTTTCTCTAGATGACAAAGTGTTACAATGATACGATCTTTAATATATTGCAAACCGTCAGACGATTCACTTTCGAACACAATTGTCTAAAGAAATTGCTCAATTCAATCAAGAGTTCAATTACATTCTTCGGTAACGATCTGTGAATAGCCAATGGAATAAGTTGTTGCATCAGAATATGACTATCGTGGCTCTTAAGACCCCCAATGCTTCTATCATGTAAGCGCTACGACGTGATATATTGGATGAATACCCGTCGGGAACTCTTACTTCCTTCAACACTTTCAAGAACAAATCTTTCTCATCCTTGGTCATCGTGAATTGTGCTGGTGGTAAATAAGCTTTATTCGACCCTCTTAACTGCAAATGTAGGGGTTTTCTAATATTCATATCTTGTAAATCACGCCGAGCATTAACACCATCCTTCGATTTTCCTGCAACCCCTAATATTGTCCACAACACATTGTCACAAACATTCTTCTCTATATGCATCACATCGAGGTTGTGTCTTATTAGATTGTGCTCCCAATATGGCAATTCATAAAAGATACTCTTCTTCTTCCAACTATGGGTGCGATGTCCGACTTTCTCCTTCTCTACATCTCCTATGCCTCTCCTTCAGTCATCCGTATTGTATTGGGTTAAAATACCCCCGATTCTAATTGTAGCAACATCTCGGTTCGCACAACAATTTTGGTTTGAGTCGACTTCCGCTTACCATCAAATGATACTTTATCCTTCCGGAATTTATGGCCAGTCGGTAAAAATCTGCGATGACCCAAGTATGATTGTTTCTTACTATGCTTCAACCAACACGATGTAGTTTCCTTATTGCAACAAGGACATGCATATTCTTCTTTAGTGCTCCATCCTGACAAGTTTGCGATGCGTGAAAATCACTAATTGTCCACAAGAAAGTCAGCATGCATTTGAAACATTTGATTTGTTGATGCATCAAATGTTGACACACCCTCATTCCATAGTTCTTTCAACTCCTCAATCAACGGTTGCATATACACATCAATCTTGTCACCAGGTCCTTTCGGGCCGTCAATAAGCACGGATAAAATTAGAAATGGTTGCTTCATGCACATCCATGGCGGCAAGTTGTATGGAATGAGCACAACAGGCCAAGTGCTATGAACTATGTTCATCGTCCTGAATGGGTTAAAACCATCAGATGCTAAGCCAAGCCTTACACTTTGGCAATCATTACTAAAGTCAATATTCCGACGGTCAAAATCTTTCCATGCAAGGGAGTCAGCAGGATGCCTGAAGACACCATCATCAATTCGTTCCTCTGCATGCCATCTCATTAACTTGGCCGTCTTGGATGACATAAACAACCTCTGCAACCTTGACTTTAAAGGAAAATACCTCATCTGTTTTGCAGCTATTTGTTTGCCACCTATGTTAGGACCATTTGAACCACCATCACCATTTGATTTCCATCTAGAACTGTTGCATATGACACATTTATCAAGATTGGCGTCCTCGTTTCGAAACAACATGCAACTGTTGGGACATGCATCCCACGTCTCATACGTGAAGCCCAAATCTGTTGTGACCTTTTGAGCTTTATAATATGAGTCCGGGAGTTTCACACCTAACGGGAACGCCTCATTCAATAACTCAAGCAACATGTCAACAGACTTGTCTGTCCACTGATTAAGCACCTTCAAATGTAGAAGTCGAACAATGAATGACAAAGATGTGAACTTCTGACAACCCGGATACAATTCACTTTGTGCATCTTGAAGAAGTTTGAAATACTTTGCAGTCTCTGCATTTGGACCGAGCTGGGGTTCAGATGCATGGGGATCAGGCCCTTGTGGTTCATCACCCTCAACACTTGTACCGGCATGTGGATTTCCCATAGCCCCTTGTATCATTCCAATCATATCATCTCCAATGTCTAAATTAGCTAATGTTTCATTCTCTCGATTACCATGCAGAGATATGTAAGATTCTCCATGATTAATCCAATGTTTGTATTTTTTTAAAAAACCATTCAAAATCAGATGCTCCCGTACACCATCTCGTACAAAATAGTATCGATTCTCACACTTCCTACACGGACAACTGATCATCGAACCTTCAACCCTATTGGTGTAGGCAAACACAAAGAATTCATCAATCCAATTAATGTATTCACTCGACATCCTATTTGGCAAATCAATCCAACTCTTATCCATCATCTGTACACATCCACAAAAATATCTCACCAAAGTAACTCTAAATATAATACCTACACAAACCAAGTAAATGATAGCATTCCTCTCCGCAAATAAATAAATTGTCATATTAAATGTTAAAAAAAAAAAAAAAAAAAAAAAAAAAAAAAAAAACCTAATAAACAGAATAAATAAGTGAAAATAAAAATAAACCCTAATATTTTGATTGGTTTTCAATTTATATTGTCTAAGACACATACATATTTTGCAAATATATTGTCTAAGACACATACATATTTCAACATTATTTAATAAATTTTTGAAATTTCATGCAAATAAACCATTGAGGTTTTTGACAATCAAACTAAATTCATTCATTATCAACATTAATCTTAACCTTAAATGCACTAAATTTAATTTGTCCTATTAAATATATATGAAATTATTATTTATTTTCATAACTTTTTCAAAATGTAAATCTAATTTCTTGATTCTATTTTTTTTTTCACAACAAGTTTTTGAACTTTTATACAGATTTTTATATATATGAAATACAGATATATAAATACAGATTTTTATATATATGAAATACAGATTTATACAGATATATAAATAAATACAGATTTATATATATAGACAGATTTCAGATATATGGACAGATTTATATATACATATGGACAGATTTATATATACACATTCATATATATATATAGACATTCATATATATATATAGACATTCATAAATACAGATTTATATATATATATAGACATTCATGTATATATATACATATACAGAGACCGAGAGAGATAGAGAGAGAGAGAGAGAGCATCTGAGAGAGAGAGTCGTCAGGAGGAGCACCAATACTGTCGTTGCCGCAAAGACCACCACCTTGCTCGCCGTCGCCGGAGCACCACTACCCGTAGCCCGTTTGAGAAATTGGGGGGACAAAGTTAGGGATTTGGGATGAAGTTAGGGATTTGGGGATGAAGGTCGAGCGCCAACAGAATAAAGAAGGGCGGGCGTGGTTTTTATTTTACTTTTTGCGATGGTATGTGTAGCCCGTCGCAAATAGTAGTCATTTAATCGTAAAACGGCGCCGTTTGAATAACATATTTTTGCGACGGCGAATTTCCGTCGCAAATGATCCACTGCCGTCTCAAAAAGGGAGTTTTCTGCGACGGTTTTTTTACCGTCGCTAATACTTCCGCATTTCCGACCCCTCCGCGTGGTTTTATTACCGACGGGGACGCACCGTCGCTAAAGGCTATTATTTGCGACGGGTAAAGTTACCGTCGCAAAAAAGGGTTTTTTGCGACGGGAGGCGCACCGTCACTAATTCCTCCGTGTTTTTTAGTCTGTTTTCCTGTAGTGTTAGTTGTATATATAAAGTTTAGGATTTTTAGAAGATTGATTGATTTCAATTATTTTAATTAGTTGTGTATGCAAGGTTTATGTTTTTTTTATGTATTTATTTTATGGATTTAATCACCCTCATAATTATATGAAATTGGAATAAACTTAGAATCCATAGATATTGGCTAGAGGATGGATTGGTTTGTTGTTGGTATTTATTTATTTGATGTTGGTTTGATTTTGTAGTTGCATGTAGATGATGGATTGATTTCATTATTTGGTTAGATGTATATGTAACATTTATGGTTTTTATATGTATTTATTTTATGATTATAATCACACTCCCGAATATATGAAACTAAAATTAATTAGAACCCGTAGATAAATTCCTTATAGTCCACCATGACTCCATGGATTGTTATTTTATTTGAGTGATGGTGAGAAAGAGTGTATAAAAAAAAAGTGAGGATTATGAGAGTTGTTTGATGCCTTATGCCCGGCATTGTTATATTTGTCTCATGATGTTGATGAGATGTTTATATATATTGTTGCCTCGTTCTCATGAGTAGACGAGTGCTTTGATTTACGCGCGTACATATATGCTAACCATCCGAGGAGTGTGAGTCAAACTCGAGACGATATCCCCGTGCAAGTTTGGCTTCGAAGTGGGTTAGGTATACGGGAGGCACATGGGATATATGTGTAGGCCAGAAGGGGAGGGCCGAAGTGGTGGAGTCAAGGTACAAAGTAGTAATTATGAACTTATATGTATAGTTCGAATTATATTGATTGAGTTAAGGTATAAAGAATTTAATTATGAATTTATTAGTATAGTGTGAATGGTACTGATATGTACATGATGAAAAAAAAATAGTAAACGATCTTGATAAATTATGAAATTTGAGCAGAGGCATGTATACATGATTCTAGACAACTTTTGTGTTGTAGCTTTTTATTAAAAAGATAGATTAGAACTTATAATCGGATGACCTTGGTTATTGTCGGTTTGATTCATTTTGGTAATGCAGATTTTATAGGCTGTTTTAACCCACGAAACGAGCTCATTTTTATTGGTTTCGCGTAAACTGAAGTAAAACATTATTCTGCACATTTTTTATGTTTTGAAATTTTTCAAAAAAAATCATCTTAGGGCAGTTTTTGTTCATTTTCAGTTTCAGATTTTTCGATTGAATTCCGTCTAGAATTTTAGATCAAGTTTTCCTCTTAACCTGTTCAGTTTCTGTCAAATTCATTAGCGTTGTCTTTTATAAAATTTGATTTTGTACAACTTTCGTTCTTTAAGTTTTCGTCAATTCGAATTATTTAAGCATGAAACGGTACATTTTTATACTTCTTCAGTAAGTTACTTATGATTAATTTATACTAACATTATTTTCTTTTGCAGGATGGTAGGTCTTACTAACTTTTTATGCAGGGCTGACCCACCATATTTCTATTTCTATTTCTATTTTTGTTTATTTTATAATCAATTTATATTTCGTTGTGTACGGACAAGAAACTAAATGCCACCGTATCTCGAGAAACTACCCATTCGTCTCGGTGCGGTTGGAATTACTTGTCTTGTCTAGTAATAAGAATTTAATGTATTTTTGTTTGTGTCTGGTGGACACATGGGTGTTGATTCTTGTACTCATACCAGTATACTTGTATACTGACCCGTTTTGTCTCTTGGTAACTCGGGTGCGTTCTGTTTGAGCGCAGCTGAGCTTCCTTTGCAGCATTAGTAGAGGCTTTGGTGGTGACAAGAAATAACTATAATTGTAGGACATGCCGATTGGACTTCTTTTGTTTTCTCATGTTTTTGGTTGTTAGTAGTTTATGTATTTTTATTTTCTTTTATGACCTTAGTATTTTGAAAATTTGGCATGGGTTGTAACCTTACATTATTTAAGTTGTTTTGAAGTATTTATTGTTACTTTAATGTTGGAGGTATTGGTTAGTTATAGAATTATGGTGAATGGTTTAGTTTGTGTTTAGTTTTTTTTTTTTTTTTCACCCCTAGGATTTGGATGATGGAATATTGATTGGGGTTTAGTCCTAAGTTAATATTTAATTGTTCAAATTTTGGGGCGTGACAGTTAGCATATACGTACGCGCGCAAATCAAAACACTCGTCTACTCATGAGATTAAGGCAACAATATATATATATATATACACACAATATCTCACACATGAGAATAAACATAATAATGCCGAGCCTAAGACATTCAAATAAATCTCATAATCCTCACTTTTTTTTATACACTCTTTCTCACCATCACTCAAATAAAACAACAATCCATGAAGTCATAGTGGAGTATAAGGAATTTATCTATGAGTTCCTAATTAATTTTAAATTTCATATAACCATGAGTGTGATTACAACAATAAAATAAATCCATATAAAAACCCTAAATCTGACATACACAACTAAACAGAATAATTAAAATAAATCAATCATCTAAAAACCCTAAACTATACCTACACAACAAATCAAAGTAATTAAAATCAATCTAACATCTTTAAGTAAATATAAAATCAAACTAACATCAATTAAATAAAAATAAATAAATAAAAACAACGAATTAAATATAAATTAAGGAAAGTGTGTTTTGTACTCACAATATTATTTTGAAGATCAAAAAAATCTTTAAAGAAATAATAGAGCCACCAAAATAAAATCATAACCCTAATCCTCCTCCTCTTTTCACGGGACACAGCACAACACTCTGTATTTTGATTTCTCTCTCTCTCTCTATGTCGGTTCTCTCTCACGGCAGCCTCCTCTCTGATTCACTTTTCTAATCTTTATTTTCTTATCAACTCCTATACCTAGTTGATTACTTATATAATATATATATATAATAACCTAATTTTCTATCCTAATCTAATATGACTATTATTATATATTATATTATATACTACATATAATTGTAATATATATAAATATAAGATTAAATATATATATATATATATATAACATCTCTTTTTTTATAACAAATATATGTGGATTAATTGAATAACACATTAAATTTATTAATTACCACATTAAATTCATTAAATACTACATTAAATTAATTAAATAACACATTAAATTAATTAATTACAATATTAAATTTATTAAATATCACATTAAATTCTCATGTGACCACAAAATTAATAAAGCCAAAAATAAGATAAGATAATAATAATCATAATAATATTAATAAATAACTTAAGAAAATTAGAATCGCTATAGATGGCGTATTAGAAGTTCCGTGGCCGCAATCGACTCGCACCCATCCCTAATTTGTAGTGTATTTGCTGAATCAAGCCTATTGGGCCTGGTCAGGAATTTGGGCCAATAAACATTCTTTCAGGCTATTTCGCACCTAATGATTTTAGTTAACTATTTATTAAATAATAATAAATCGGCACATCCTATAATAATAAAAAATATAAAATTTATTACTTAGAGCATTTTTAATGGTATTTGCCATAATACCATTGTCATTATTATAATTTGGCAATGAATAATAGTAATTTGTCAAATTATAGCAATGGCAAATCTCAACCAACTTTTCCTTTCAAATTTGTAGGTATTGTTTGGATATAGGTTTTTTAGTATTTTTTTGCTTATTTTTTTTTCTTTTGTGACATTTTTTTAACTGTTTGTAAAAAAAAAAATATATTTTTTCATTATACCCCACTAGACAAATATAAAAAATGAAAAAGAAATTAAAAATTTGAAAGAAAAAAAAATTAAATATAATTCACCCCACCAAAAAACAAACCATTACAAATATATATATAGTATAGATTCACCCTCACCGTTGGATCTTTATATAATCCAACACCTGAATCATCTTCCCCTCTCTTCCCAAGTCGCTATGTCCCTCTATTTCACTCTCACATCTTTGTTTCTCATTCTCTTCAGCTTCCTCTCACTTATCACCAACCAATGATCACCTCATCACCGATCCTCATTACCGATTACCGATCAACGACTCTTACCTCTCTGTTTCTCTTTCTCTTCAGCTTTCTCTCACTCTTTCTCTCATTCATCAATGATTATCGATCCTTATCACTGATCTTCGATCCTTATCACCTCTTTGATGATGAACCTCTCGGAAGGGTGGTTGTTCTTGTCTCCATCTCCATCTCCGTCTCACCTTCCCTCTCCCTCTCTTCATCTCTAGTAATGGAAAAAATCTGTTGTTCCATGGAAAATTTGTTGTAATGGCTATTTTTTTTTTATATAATATTGCAAGATTTTGCAGCCCATATTTTGCAGTTTGAATTTTTATTTTTTATTTTTTGATATTATTGTTACATCTCTAGTAATAATTTCTCCAAAAATCTATTATAATGGCAATTTTTATTTTATTTTATATTATTGTGATGTTGCTGGATTTTTCCCCCTGTGTTTATTTGTTCAATGGAAATTTTGAAGCCAGATTCTGTTTATTTGGATGATGTGGCAAGTTGCCAAATTTGAGAGATGAAATGGCAATTGTCAGATTTGGCAAGCGGTATAACAGCCCATTGGAACAAGATTTTTGAAAACTTTTGTCAAATTTTGACAATGGCAGCTGTAGTGACCCTCACCTTACTCTTGTCATACTTGCATACATTTATATGTGACCTTGACTTGTTGTGTTACATTAGCAAATTTAGTCTTGTCTTATTTGGATGTTGCTCGTATGCCTTGTCATTTCCTGGTGTGTGTGTTTCAGCCGAGGTCATCTTGAGCCTAGGTCACCCTTTTGATACTCTTACACTTAGGACCACCTTAGGATCTCCTTGTTGACCTCTACCTTTGTCCTGACATATTGGCCGAGATGATTATCATCTGGGCCGAGGTCTGTATCGCCAAGGCCGAGATGTGTATTATTTGGGCCGAGATGTTATCCTTGTGCTGAAGTGATCTTGTCCTGGAGTGGTATAACATAGACCGAGGTGTGGCACATCTAGGCCAAGGTGTGGCACAGCTTAGTCAAGTGTTGTTCTTCCTAGCCGAGATCATTGTCCCTTGTTGCCGAAGTCTTGTTGTTAGCCGATGTCATTACTTGCCGGAGTCCTTGCCGCCTAGCTTGTTGAACACGCTTTGTCATAGACTTGTCTTGTCAATCTATCACCTTTTTTAGGAGGACCAACCAACCGTTGCCACGTGTCCGAGCTGAGTGTTAAATCAGCCGGCAGAGAGAGAGAAACCCACCATTTGTTACATTCTTGTTTTGGAGTAGAGAGAGAAGCTCTAGAAGGAGAAGGAGGGATTTTAGAGTGAGAAGTGGGTAGCAAGCTTGATCCTTAGAGTTCAAACCGTTGGATTCGAGTATTGAGGTTAGAATCTTGATTAACTCTTGTTGTTCTTATTGATCATCTAGTTGCATTGCATGATTGAGTATGTTTTGAATGCCATACATTGATTTAAAGATTGGTTTTAGAGAGAGAAAGTTGGTATTCTTGTGTTCTTGAGGAAAAGCCTTGTTTAATCCGAAAGTTTGCAACAAGTTACATGCTTTTGTGTTTGTTTTCCCAAAGATCTTCTAGTATGGGCACCCAGGTTCATGATTTCGAACTCATAGCATGAAATCTCAGATTTTATAATAACAAGTTATGATTTTGGCGTTCATCTCCTTCATGATCTTCATGTTCATGTTCTTCATGTTCTTGAGCAGAGGGAAAACCCAGGTTTTCCCGACCTCATTTCTTTGAAACTGGCCCTCGGGACCACACCTCGGCGAGAAGGTGTGGGACCTCGGCCAAGACTTGAATTGGTGCCCAGCATGTTTCCCCGAGATGGGAGACAGTGTTTGTTTTGAATTGACTTAGTTCTTGAAGGATGCCGAGATCATTTGCATTCATATAAAGTTTGTTTGAGAGTGCAATCAACATATTTCTGCCATGTGTTTGTAGGACTTGGACTTGCCTTGACCCCGACGTTCGAAGGAATAAGTGAGTGGTATTTTAATAAAGATATGTTATAAAGCTTTGATAAAACCTTGTTTTGTCTTGTTCGTAAATTATTTACAAGCATGAATGATTATCCCTACTTGCAATAAGTATTATACCTTGTTTTGATGACATTCTCGGAAGTCCGTGACGTGCTAGGGGACTATAAGCATTTGTAGCACAAAGTTTGGAAGTCCGTGACGCTAGGGGACTATAAGCATTTGTAGCACAAAGTTTGGAAGTCCGTGCTAGGGGACTATAAGCATTCGTAGCACAAGTCCTTAGTGTCCGGGGACTATAATGCAACGACGACACCCTTGTTTAGAGATCTCTCTTGTCTTGTCTTGTCTTGCCTTGCCACTGACGGTTTTACCGCGTGGGCTTGCTTGTCCGAGATGTCGTCTCTTGTATTATGTTGATGTTAGTAAGCATCCCTTGAAGCTCGGAGGATTTGATTGATGAACTTGATTTATTCTCGTTATATTTTGTTAAAAGACCTCGGATATCATTCATGTAAACCCTTTATTAATTATGCCATTCATCGAGTATCCAAGCTCACCCTCTATATATATGTAGGTGATGAGCGGTATGCGTGACGCCTAGGTGTGCTTCTTGCCGATGTGTTTTGGATTCATGTTTTGCAACATCTTGAAGATTATGCTTCTTTGTTATTTCCTTGTATTTTGTAATTGATGGCCGAGAAGCCTTTTAGTCAAGATGTAATTTTTGGTACTCCATTTTGTTGTATTAAAGCTATTTTGAGATGTATGTCATTTCTTTTAACTTAAGCACTGCTCCTATGGACTACTTGGTTTTATTTATTGCTTCCGCATTGGTGAGCCCCATATGTTTACTCTGATTTGTGTGTGTGTGATCTTGTAAGTGGCCTTTGGTAGTCTCGAATTACTGGCCATCATGGCACCATCCTACTAGGGGCGGGATGGGGTCGTGACAGCAGCTCAAATAGCTTATCATTGGAGATACTCTTAGTTAGTTATTAAATTGCTTCATATTGTCAAACAGCTAATAAGCTGGACTAACTATAGGCTTATTTTAATTTTTAGTGAATTTTTTTTAAAAAAAATTTAAATTTTAAATTTCCAGATGAACTGAAAATTTTAATTTAAAAAAATAATAATAAAAAGTCTCGAAAACACAAGAATAAACCAAAAATAATGACTTCATAAGCTTGTTTTAGTTTTTTTCATTTAAAAAAAAATCAAAGATTTTTTACCTTTCAGATTCGTCTACATAAAGCATGCTAAAAAAGTTTAATTTTTTTAATATAATTTAAATTAAAAAAATCATTACAAATAAATAAATTGGAGAAAAATATGACTTTTTTCTTTGGAATATTTTATTATAAAATAGATAAAATCGGTAATAAATCCAATATAAAGAAAGTGTAAGACATTAGATTCAGTGAATATTTTTTGTTGATAAAAAAGCCATACTTTGTGAAATAATTTTATAAGAAGTCCTAGAAGACATTTTGTTTTCAATTTTACCCTTTGACTTTTTTTCACCTGTTTGACTTTTCGTTGACTATCTATTCAAATTTATATCTATTCAAATTTATATCTATTTGTTCAAATTTTTTTGTTTTTTGATTCAAATTTATATCTATCTGTTCAATTTTTTTACTAAATTTTATCTATTTGTTCAATTTTTTTTTCTAAATTCGATTTATCTGTTCAATTTTATATCTATCTGTTTAATTTTTTCTCCTGAATTCTATCTATCTGTTCAAATTTTTCCTTCTATTATTTGTGTCAACTTTTTTGTTTATCCATTGCAATCATCATCGTCAACATCATTTTTTTTCCAGATTAATCTCATATATACACACACTCACAGATACACATATATATATTCAAGACATACATATATACATACACTCACAAATATACAAACATTGTTCGACTGAGCCTTTCAATTTATTGTCCAAGAGCTGTTATTCGATTTCTAGAGTCTGTGATTTGAGCCAACAACTATCAGATATATGTAGGGTTAGGCATAGGGTTATCCGAACAGCACAACCCGCATAACCTAAACCGATCCGCATACAAATAGGCGGTTTCGCAAACACAATACAGGCGGATGCGGTTTGAAATATGGCATGATTGCGAGTTGCGGGTGGGTTACTGGTTTAACCCGTACACTCAAGAACCTACCCGTACTTAGACTTAAAAAAAAAAAAAAAACTGGACCATTGTTATTTTATTATTACATTTTGGATGAATGTAAAAATTAATGAAAAATTACTTTTAGGTAAGCTTAAGATTTTAAATGATTTTACTTTAATTGTATTGTTGAGTAGTAGATAGTGAATGAGATTGATGATTTAGTTTAGGATTTTAAAAGATGTGCTTGTGTTAGTTTATGATTTGATTTAAAAGTTTAGGATTTTGAATGATTTTTATGTGTTAGGAATTGATTTTGTTACGTATTTAATTATAAGTTTTAATTCATTAATTATTAATGTTGGAGAATTTTAGAAAATGGAAGGAAAGGGGCCCAAAATAAATATTTACAAAATGGGAAAAAAAAGCTCCAAAATAAATTTTTAAAGAAAAAAGTTCAATTCGCAAATCGCTACAGAATCGCTCAAGACATCCATGAATCTTATCCACAATCGCAACTCATAACCCGCATTGTGGGCGATTCTTGAGTTGAATTTTTCCTAAACTGCATACATGCAGGTAGGTTCAAACCGATCCGCAAACCGTTCAAAACCGAACCGCGACCACCCTTAGACATATGGTCTGTTGAGTAGGTTCATGATGGATTCAAATTTGTAAAGTCTTTGTGTCACGACCCAAACCCGCCCCCATAGGTTTAGCGTCGTAACCGGCCAGTAATCCTTGGATTACTAAAGGCCTCTTAACAGAATAACATATAAATAGGAGCTACGGAAGCAAATAACAATTATACAACATCCATTGAGCTGTGCAGACTTATATGAGATAGAAAAATTTTGAACTTTATATCCATACATTTACACATCATCATATACATATAGAGACTAAACAGAAAAGGGACTTGGCCCTAAATACAGAATAAACAAAAACAAGAAATCAAAACTTGAACTTTATGCACATAGCCATAACTACTTGACATTCTGGAACCTCCATAGAAGACATATAAGTTGGTTGACAAAACAAAGTCCAGACAAAAGCTCTAGGCCTAGTCACGCGCCAAAGCACCTACATACATAAATAATACGGTGAGCTAGAGCCCAGTGAATAATAACAAAGTAAATATTTTAATGAATGATGCCCAGAACAGATTTCAAATCTCATAGCAAATCAAAATCATAATCAGGTAGTAGAAACAGAGTCTTATTCATATTCAAATCATGTGTGATACATTCATTAGCATAAACATATCTCTTTGGTCAAGCATATCAAGTTCCATATTGGAACCTCCAGTACCGGGTAACATATCTCATATATCGGCCACGGCATTGTTTCCCCCGAGCGAGGGCTTGTGCCACGGTATTGTTTCCCCCGGGCGGGGGCCTGGGCCACGGTATTATCCCCCGGGCTTGGGCCTCATGACCATAAGCCACAGTATTATGTCCCCTGAGCGAGGGTCTCTGCTAAGGATACCACAATTACGTTTCAAAGAAAATTTGGATAATCATTCATTCATACAAAACATAGCATTTCAAAAAATTGATCATTTCATATCATCAGAAAATAATTAAAGTCAAACATAACTTTACAGAGTTATTACTGACAGTGGGTTAAGTCGATATAAGGCCTCGGATGCCCACCTATATAAATCACATAACAAAAACACAATAGAAGCACCATTCAATATTCATTTCATTTCAATTCAACTCTCTTTATGTGTTTCTAGTTTATTCCATGATTATGTGAGTCTAATTGGTGCCTAAGAATACTTAGAATGTCAAGAGGATGCAAATATGCATTTAAAAGAGTTAGTCAAAAATTACTGAAAATAGGGTCTCCGCTCGAGCGCCACTTTGGTCGCTCAAGCGGACTGTAAAATTTTGCAAAACTTCTGGGAGCTCGATTATCACGCTCGAGCGAGATTTCCCTCGCTCGAGCGGACAGTGTGAATTCTAGAATTTCCAGAATTGTAATTGAAGTTCAAATTTGATATTCAAAGCCTTAAAACTTTGTATTTTTGGTACAAAAATATGGAAAACCACCGTATAATTTAGTAAACGCTCTCAATTAGAAATCATTTATTCAAAATCATGCTCCAATTGTCTAAATTTAGATTTAATTCATTTTCTTTATATCAAACTCATAAATTTTAAAATATGAATTAAACTTCCCAAACTCTTGAAAATTCCATGATGTATGTAAAAATAGAACCCAATTTCATTATTAATAACAAAAAACCAAACTTAACTAATGAATTACAAAATCAATTCCTTAGAATATCAACCTAACTCAATCTTTAACCAAAAACTTAATTTATAATCATAGATGTTCTAAAATGTGTTTAAATTAAATAAAACTTTTAAATTAAATTACATGCATGGATTAAAGATCAAAATCACACAAATTCCTAATTTTCAAAGGTTTTCCTTTTTCTCTTCAAAATATGAGATTGAATTAGTTCAAATTCTTCAAAATCCATGATGTATGTACAATTAGAGTATTAAAACCTACAAAATTTGTTTATGCATGGAGAAATGGAACTCAAATTCATGCAAGAGTACAAAAATCAAACTCAACATAATTGATTTCTAAATTAATTTCCATAATTATGAATTTAATTTAATTTCATCATCTTCTTGCTAATTTTGTTCTAATTGTATGAAATTGAAGCACCAAAACCCTTAGAAAATAATGATGCATGTTGTCACGACCCGCTCCCCGTATGTGACAACCTTCACCTCTGATTAATGCTAAACTGTGACTGAGAATGATAAGTAACTGATTTGACTGAAATTCTGAATTGATTGCAAGAGTATATTGCTCTACTTGCATTTCTATTTGTTTGTCATTTGATTGATCTGTTCATGTTTTAATTTCGAACTGCAAATTGAAGGTCTTATCGGCGGCCGAATCAGAAATTGATTAGTGTTATGTGTTAATTAGAATTTATGTGATTTTATGGTAGATTTAATTAAAATCCGATTTGAAACGATTAAATTAGATTAAATAATGCTAAATTACATTAGTTGGAGTTATTTGCATGTTTGCCATTGAGTGGGCCACTTTCATTAGCATCTTTGAGGCTCAATTTATACACTTAGCTTATCACCTCTTCAGCCATTTTTTCTAGACCAAACCGTATAAGAGAGGAGAGTAAGAGAAAGAGCTTGAGTTTATCTAGATTGGCTTGAAACTTAGAAGATTTGAAAGAGAATTGCACATTTGAGCTATCACACCTAGAATTCAAGACCTAAGGTAAGAAAATCACTTTCTTAATTGTGAATTTGAGCTACTTCTAGCATGGTTCATGGTAAATTGGTGATCTAAGTCGAGAATTGACTTAAAGAGTTGATTTGAGTAGCTAATTCATGCATGCATGTACATGTTCTTGGAATTTGAAGTTGTTTTTAGAAAATCCTCACATGCATGTCCATTTTCTAGTTGTAGTTCGTGAATTCATCATGTTTTTGGATGGATTGACTCATTTGATCATGTGTTAGAAGCTTTGAATTCAATTGAACACATGCATGTTAAACGTACATTTTGTTCTTGAAGTTTATTTGAAATTCGTGTCTAATTGACTTGTCCTTAGGCTTTGATTTTTTCAAATTGATCTTCAAAACATGTTATATTATGGATTTAAAGTGTTTTTCCAGAAAATTGGCCCAAAAGGATCGAATTAGAGGCTTTTAAAGTTGAGTTTTGTGCTTGGGGATGAATCTGGAAATTCCAGATTTTGGACCCACGCTCGAGCGTAGGACTTCACGCTCGAGCGTACACTCTGAGTCGTGCATCTCCGCTTGAGCGTGGAAAGTCACGCTTGAGCGTGAAATGCATATGCCCAGAAGTTCATGTGTTTTACAGTCCGCTCGAGTGAGAGAGTTCACACTCGAGCGAGGACCTGAGTCTCACGCTCGAGCGGAGGTCGAGCGTCCGTTGAGCGTAAATTGCATACATCCAGTACTTTTCATAAAGCTTGCAGTCTGCTCGAGCGAAGGAAGTTACGCTCGAGCGGAGCTCCTTTGTCTGCATGTCCGCTCGAGCGTAGAAAGCCACGCTCGAGCGAGACCTCTATTTTCTAAAAAATTTGAAAAGTGTTTTAAAGTGCATCTTTGCATCCTCTTTCCATCCTATGCATTCCTAGACCATGTTTAAGGCATCTTATTGAGGATTTGATGTAGAACTGCACCAAGTCAAGATAGGGACTAAGTTGTTGATTCCCAAGTGTGTAACTTAGTGTGTGTGTGTTCGTTTTGTAACTGTGTAGGGTTGGCATCCGAGGACGCTCATTAGCTGCTTATAGCCCAGTGCTCTGTGAGTAACAATGTTGTAAAGATATGTTCAATTATGATTATTTTCTGAACGATCAACTGTACTGCTTACTGAAACGTTATTGTTTAATGAATGAATGTTTGTCCTATTTGTAAACTGTATTTGTGGCATCCTTAGCAACTTACTGTTGCTATACTGTTACTGCTACTGTTACAAAGATCTCTGTCAGTTCCAATGTTGGGACCACTACTGTTTACTGTTATGATGGCCATCAATTGACTGTTTGGTCTGTTACGACCTACTGTACTATGTTGCTATTGGATGTACCACAAATAACTACTGTGGTTTCTAAGTGATTGATATGACTGTTTAAATACTGAAAGGACATTCATTCTTAACCTCTTTACGCATGTGTTATTCACTGGGCTTTAGCTCACTCTTTATATTCATATGTAGGTATCCAGGCATCGGACAAGAGCTAGGAGTGTCGGGTTAGCTCTGTTTTGTCTATGCCAACCATTGTGCCTCACCTCGAGGTTCCAAACCCGTTCAAGCTAAGGCTTTTTGGGGTGTCTCAGCTCACCCTTCTGCCTCCGTTTTGTTGTACTATTTAAGACTTGCACTGTACTGTTATGGTAGGGATTTGGTCCCTAACCTGAATGTCTGTATATGTTGTATGTATATACTGTTTTGGTTTTGAATGTGAATATGTTCAGAAAAGTATTTTTGCATTCAGACTGTCATAGCTCATTGGACATCTTTTATTTACTGTTTTGGCTTCCGCCAGCCCCTTTACTATGTATTACTGTCATTACTGTTAAGCAGGCCTTCGGTGATCACGAATTACTGGCCGGTTGCGATGCTAAACCCATAGGGGCAGGTTTGGGTCGTGACACCGTACCCAAGGGTTAAGTATCGTGATGACCAGTAACTAAAGTTATCTCCGGCCAATTCTTAAACAAATTAATAAACGCAAGCGGAAGTAATATTTAAGTGAGGGTACCAAAATAATCATTGGAGTTTCTATTTTTATTACAAAATTTATTAACCAAAAATGCCGATATTTACGTATAAAAATATCATGAAAGTGTTGTGTGTGTCTATTCCGTAGCCCCGCATCTAAGACTTTCTAAAAGCTATTTTTGAATTGTATTGTTTCCTGAAAATTGGTAAACACCTATAAGCACATGGCAGAGTAAGAAATATTATACCAAGAGTATAAGGGATACAAAATAACCATGGATAGTTAGTTAGGCCAAAAAATTTACATAACTCATTTTGGTAAATAAATCATTTAAGTGGCAGAAACCTTAGTCTGAACAAATAATCATTTATTGTCACGACCCAAACCCACCCCTATGGGTTTAGCACCGTAACCAGCCAGTAATTTGAGATTACCAAGGCACGCTAATGAGAGAATAGTAAAAGCAGTACTGTGGGCATGGCGGAAGCCAATACAGTAAATAAACAATGTCCAACGAGCTGTGACAGTCTATATGCAAAAAGACTTTTCAAATATATATATACAGTCAGTGACAAAACAGTATGCATAACATTTACAAACATTCAGCACAGGGACTTAATCCCTATTAAACAGTACAGTAACAGTCTATATAGATACAATACGGTTACAGAGACAGACAGGGGAGATTAAAACACCCCTAAGCCAAAGCTTGAATAGGCTTGGAACCTCGCAGTGAGGCACAGTGGTTGGCTTGACAAAACTAGAGTTTACCCCGACGCTTCTAGCATTGGTCCGGTGCCTGTACACCTACATATATATATGAGCAGTGAGCTAAAGCCCAGTGAATAACATAATGCGTAAAGAGATTTAGAATGAATGTCCTTATAGTAATGAAAACAGTTCATTAAATCAGTATTTCAGTCTTTCAGTTAGAACAATCATTCAGTCATATGTGGTACATCCATTAGCATAGCAGTACAGTAAACAGTAGGTCTTAAAAGACCGAACAGTAAATGATGGCCATCAATCAGTAAACAGTAGTGGTTTCAACGAGGAAACCGACAGAGATCTCTGTAATGATAATAATCGAATAGATGAGTTGCTAAGGATGCCACTGTCTGATTTAGAATATAAGACATACATTCATTCAGTTAACAATATCAGTTCAGAAAGTAGTACAGTTCAGTTGTTCAGAAGATAATCATTTTGAACATATCTTTACACAGTTGTTACTCACAGAGTTCTGGGCTACGGTGAACTAGAGCGTCTCCTTGGAAAGCCAACCCTACACAGTTTACAGATTGAACACACACTAAGCTACACAGTTGGGAAAGTAATAACTTAACCCCTAAATTGCCTCGGTGTGGTTCTACATCTATATCCTCATTAAGATGCCTTAAACTAGGCCTAAGAATGCCTAGGATGGGATGAGGATGCAAAGATGCACTTAGAAAACATTTTCAGAATTTTTCAGAAAATAAGGGTCTCGCTCGAGCGTGGCTTTCTTCACTCGAGCGAACTTGTCAAAACAGTAGGGTCACTCGAGCATGGACTTCCTCGCTCGAGCGGTCTGCAAAAACGCAAAAATTGCTGGATGTTAGAAAACTTCGCTCGATGCTCGCTCGAGCGTAAAACACAGTCCTCGCTCGAGCGTAGGTTCTCTCGCTCGAGCGTGCGTCTGCATACACCAAGATTCTGAGAGCTTGAAATTTACGCTCGAGCCACCATTTCTTCGCTTGAGCGTAGAATCCTTCACTTGAGCGAAGAAACCAAATTCTGGAATTTCCAGATTTGCCTCCCAAGCTCAAACCAAGCATTCCTTAGCTCAAAACTCGACCTCTTAGGCCCAAACACATCTAAACTCAATATACAACAAGTTTCAAAACTCAATTTGTGAAATCAAAGCCCAAGGGTGAGTCAATTAAATCCAAATTTCAAACCCATTTTCATAAACATGATCCAAACAAGACATGCATGTACTTTAAACAACTTCCAAGTTCCAAAACATGCTCTAAAGAGCCAAATCTTTCAAAAATATGGTAAGTTCATGGTCTATTGTAAAAATATGAGCATGCATGTACCATTTCATAAAAGAACAACTTCAAAACTTCAAGATGAAGGCATGCATGCATGAATTAAGCTATATTTCAACACCATTGAACCAATTCAAGCCTTAGGTCACTAAAGGCCCACTAATCATGCAAGAATAAACTCAATTACACAATGAAGAAGGTGAATTTCCTTACCTAAGTCTTCAATCACAAGACTAGAAGCTTAATTAGGCAATTTACATTTCAATTTCTTCAAGTCTCCAAGCAATTCAAGATGAACTCACTCTAACTCTCTATCCTCTCTCTCTAGTTGGCTATACAAGGAATTGGCTGATGAAATATTGTGTTTTGAGTGTGATAAGGCTCAAAAAGGTTTAGGTAGTGGGCCACTAGTGTGGCAAAATGGTAAATACGCCGAACTATGTGATTTAGCTTATTTTAATCATACCAAATCACTTTTTTAATAAATATACCAAAAAATCACATAAATTCTCATGATCTTAAATCATCAATCAATTTCCGGTTCGGCCGCCGATAAGACCTTCAATTAACAGTTTAAACATAAAAACTAAACAGATAATCAAACAGTCAAACAGATAGGAATGCATTTAAACAGATACAGTCAATCAATCAGTTTCAGATTTCAGTCAGTCAGTCCAGTATTTTAATCAGTTCAATTACTTCTCATAAGCAGTCTCAGTTTAGCGGTAATCGAATCAATCGGTGATCGCTGATTAATCGGTGAACGAGAACGGTTATTACAGTCTCTCCTCCTTAAAAAGAGTTTAGTCCTCTAAACTCGAGTTACCTTCATTCTAGAAGAAAACAGGATTCAGTGGAAACATTTTAGGATATCTCTTGGCTATGTCGTCTTCCCTTTCCCAAGTGGCATACACGCCACCATGGTTTTGCCAGTCAACTTTCACTAACGGGATCTCTTTATTTCTCCACTTCTTGATCCGTTTGTTCACAATCTGAATAGGCCGTTCTTTATAAGTGTAGTCATCACTTAGCACTACACGGGTCGGCTCAATCACATAGAAAGGATCCCGGAGATAGTCCCCCAACATAGAAATGTGGAAGACGTTATGCATATGCTCAATTTCTGGAGGAAGCGCAACTTGATACGCCACCGGATTGATTTTCTCAATAATCTCATACGGTCCAACGTATCTCGGCGCTAACTTGCCTTTGACTCCAAAACGAGTCTGGCCTTTCATCGGTGTCGCTTTCACAAAAACGTGATCACCCACTTCATATTCTTTGTCTTTTCCGACATCCGTGATAACTTTTCTCGGCTCTATTTATACGCTTTTCTCTCAGACGCTTTTACTTTCTCAGTTGTTTCATATACAATCTCGGGCCCAAGCAAAGGCCCATCTCCAACTTCTGCCCAGCAAATAATTACACTTTGGCCCAATATTTTAATATAACTATATAAATAAATTAATTCCTAATTAAATTACACATTATCATATATCAATAGAAAATTGATTATTTATTTATACTTTGACCCCTAAATTCTTAATAATTGTATTATTTTACAAAATTACACATAATAATACAAAATAAATCATATATTTTTCTAACTGTAATTAAATAATATTAGTATAAATTTTACAGAATAATTAAAAATCTGAGTTGTTACACATATAAAATTAGAACTCAAATTCATCAAAGGTGACTAAAATCATACTCAAAAGATGAGTTTATAAATCAATTCCTTAATTATTGAACTTAATTTTCTTCATTCTTTTCCTTGATTCCCTTGTATTATGTGTATTTAAACTCAATTACCTCATAAATTTAGGTGTTGAAGAGATTGTCTATAAACATTGGGTTAGAATTTCTTACCAATTAGTCTTCAAGATCTTCCTTTATCTTTAATTCTTAGCTTTCTATCAAATTCCTTCCAGCAAAAGAATTGAATAGGCTTCATCTCTTTCCCTCTCTCAGATTTTTTTTTTTTTTTTCCAGCCCAACAGATTGATGAATAGCTTTAAGGCTTTAACTCTTCTTGGTTTCATTTATTCCATTCTTTTTATTATTTTTATTGTTATATTAAAAAATGGTGGGACACTTGTCCACCTTAAATTAATCCATGTAGTGATATATGTTAGGATTAGTTTAACACACTAATTGTACATTAGCTTAATTAATCATAGCTAATTACAATTCTCACATAATTTAATTAGTCTAATTTGACATCTATTAAGGCCCAATTAATTATATTTAATCTTTACCATTCTGAATCTGATTTTTAATCAAACTTCCAAAAGGTTCCAAATATTAAATTAAATTGATTGTCATTATCAATTTTGATTTCCCAAATCATTTAGGCCTTCAATTTCTGATCAGACTCAAATTTCTATCAATAAATTATATATTCAAATTGGACACCTTATAATTAAATTTAATTTATGATAATCACAATTCCCAAGCTTCATAACTTGATCAGCTCTAATTTGGACCCAATTAATAAAACCTCAATTTTACTAAACTGAATCTAATATTTAATTAAACTCCCAAATGGGTCCGTAATTAAAATTAAATTGATTCAACTTCTTAATTTCACTTCCTTAAGCCATTTGGACCCTTAATTTCTAATTCCAAAAATAAATCTTTAATAGAATCATGTACGAACCAGTCTCCATAGTTTTCATAAATTTCGGATTAAATTGGAATAATTGACAATTAAAATTCAAATCTCCTCAATTAATTAAGTACTAATTACTATACGTGGTAGGGTCATCACATTTTGCCTCAGAAATGAACGCTTGAATCAATTGTTGGAATGCTAATGTAACACTCTAAATGTTTAATTAATTTTAATATTGCGTTAATATATTTAATTTAATAGTTATATGTGTTACAATGTAATTTAACTTAAATTAACAGTCATTGTGTTTAACCCAAATAAATAAATAAATAAGTAAGTGATAAAGAAGCCTTAAGGAATAAGCATGCCTTGGGAGGGCAATTAAGAAGATGGCCACGTGGTGACGCCACGTGGTTACTTGGTCCAAATGAATTGAATCAGTGTTGGTAAAGTGAGTTCGGATCCTCGGCCGCCCATTCCTGCGGCTGTTCCTGCAGCACCCCCAAAACGACGTCATTTTGGGGGAAATTTCAATTTGAAAAAAAAAAAAAAAAACCAGAACAGAAGCAAAGCAGAGGGGGAGAAAAAGGAAGGAAGAAGGGAGAAAAAGAAGGCAGCGGCAGATCCAAGCAAACCAGAAAGGGAGAAGAAGGAAGGAAGAAGGGAGAAGAAGAAAGGCAGCGACAGATCCGGACTCCTTCTCTGTGATTTGTAGCCACCGCCATCGCCGCCCACCTGCCTCTCTCTGTCTCTTTCTCCTTCAACGTTGGGGCTCCGATCCGGCTCCCTTCCGTCCTCTCTCTCTGTAACTTTTTCTCTTATCATTTTTCTCTCCCTCTCTACACATACATGCATGTATATATGTAAGCCGATTCATGTGTCTGATGAACAAATCACAAAACTGAATTTTTTTTTATTTATTGATTAATTTTTCTTCAATATTCTAATGAGTGAATCACAAAAATGAATATATTCATGGCTATTTGTAGAGAGAATCACAAAAATGAGTGAATCACAAAACCCAGAAATCTTGCTTTTGTAGAGAGAATCAGAGGAGATATGGGTTGTTTGTGTGGTTGAGAAGGAGAGAAAGTTGATTTGGGTTTGTGTAAAGAGCTAGGGTGGGTTTGATAGTTTTTTTTTAGACATCCTCTTCTCCCTCTCTGATTTGGTTTGCAGATCCCTTCTTCTCCTCTCTAGTTTGGTTAGCAGATCCTCTTCTCCCTCTCTCTGGTTTGGTGTGCTTCGGTTCTGGTTTTTTTTTTTTTTTTTAAATTGAAATTTCTCCCAAAACGACGTCGTTTTGGGGGTATCGCAAGAACAGCCGCAGAAATGGGCGACCGAGGATCCGGACTCCTGGTAAAGCACCAATAAATAGGTGCTTGGAACAAGGAAGATGGGAACAAGGAAAAGCGTGGCCAGTCAGTAAAAAGAGAGAGTTTCGGTAAACAGAGAAGTGAAAGTAAAGGATTAATATTAAGGTGAGTAATATTATATCTTGAGTTATCATAAAATATTTTACGTATATCTTGAGTTATTATAAATTATTTTATGTAATTTATGTTTTATAAATTATATTAATGTTTCAATTACGTTAATTATTTATGAACCCTATTTGCTTAAAATGGAAACCCATGGATATAACCATTTATTAAATATGTTTTGAGTTATAAGTATCACTACGTCCCATACATTGGGGGACTTAAATAACCATTGGCCTCTGAATTGTCACTTTAGTGATCCTTTAACGGTCTCATGTCTTAGAGAACTTAAACAACCATGGGTCTCTGATTAATCACTTTGTGACCCTCTGTGTGTCATAGATTCATTGACTGCTTTTGTTTTGTACCATAGTTATGATTGTCTTGCTATAATTATGCATTTTGTTTATGTTATTTAAATGATTTACTTGCACCAAACTATTTTTTGTTTTGTCTAAATAATTATTCATGGCGATTTTACACTGTCATGCCCCAAAATTTAGACAATTAAATATTAAATTAGGACTAAACCCCAATTAATATTCCATCATTCAAATCCTATGGGTGAAACAAAAAAACTAAACGCCAACCAAACCATCCACCATAATTTCATAACTATCCAATACTTCCAACATTAAAGTAACAATAAATAGTCAAAATAACTTAAATAATTTAAAGTTACAAACCATGCCAAATTATCAAAATACTAAGGTCATAAAAAAAATAATAAATACATAAACTAATATTAACCCTAAGCTCAAGAAAACCAAAAGAAGTCCAAAAGACATGTCCTACGATCATAGTTATTTCTTGTCACCACCATAGTCCCAACTAATCCTACAAAGGAAGCTCAGCTGCGCTCAAACAGAAAGCACCCGAGTTGTCAAGAGACAAAACGGGTCAGTATACAGGTATACTGGTATGAGTACAAGATTTAACACTCACGTGTCCATCAGACACAAACAAAAATACATTTAATTCTTGTTACAGAATAAGACAAGTAGTTTCATTCACACCGAGAAGAATGGATAGTTTCTCAATATACGTTGGCATTTAGTTTCTTACCCGTACACAACGAAATATAAATTAAGTATAAAATAAAAAAAATAAAAATAAAAATATGGTGAGTCAACCCTATATAAAAAGTTAGTAAGACCCACCATTCTGCAAAAAAAAAATAAAGTTAGTATAATTTAATCATAAGTAACTTGCTAAAAAAGTATAAAAATATACCATTTCATACTTGAATAATTCGAATTGACCAAAACTCAAGGAATAAAAATTGTACAGAATCAAATTTTCTAAAAGGATACGCGGACGAATTTAGTAGAAATTGAACAGGTTGAGAGAAAACTTAATAGAAAATCCTAACCAAAATTCGATCAAAAAATCTTGAAATGAAAACAAAAAGAAATTGCTTTAAGATGAATTTTTTCAGAAAAGTTCAAAACACGAAAAGTATTCATAATAATGTTTTACTTCAGTTTATGTAAGACCAATAAAAATGAGCTCGTTTCGTGGGTTAAAAAACCTCTAAAATCTGTATTGCTAAAATGAATCAAAACTACAATAACTAAGATCATCTGATTATAAGTTCTAATCGATCTTTTTAATAAAAAGTTAAAGCACAAAAGTTGTCTAGAATCACCTATACATGTCTCTGCTCAAATTTTATAATTTATTGAGGTCGTTTACTATTTTTCAACATGTACAAATCAATACAATTCACACTATACCAATAAATTTATGATTAAATTCTTTGTACCTTAATTTTACCACTTCGGCCATTCACTTCTGGCCTACACATATATCACATGTGCCTCCCGTATACCTAACGCCGCTCCGAAGCCAAACTTGCATGGGGATATCGTCTCGAATTTGACTGACACTCCGAAGCCAAACTTGATGGTTAGCATATATGTACGCGCGTAAATCAAAGCACTCGTCTACTCATGAGAACGAGACAACAATATATATATACACAATCTCTCATCTACTTATGAAAACAAATATAATAATGCAAAGCATAAGGCATTTAAATAAATCTCATAATTTTCACTTTTTTTTTCATACACTCTTTCTCACCAACACTCAAATAAAATAACAATCCATGAAGTTATGGTGGAGTATAAAGAATTTATCTATGAGTTCCTAATTAATTTTAATTTCATATATCTATAAGTGTGATTACAATCATAAAATAAATCCATATAAAAACCCTAAACATTGCATACCCAACTAATCGAAATAATTAAAATCAATCAATCATCTAAAACCCCTAAACTTTGCATACACAACTAATCAAAATAATTAAAATTGATCAATCATCTACATACAAATACAAAATCAATTCAACATCAAATAAATAAATAAATAAAAATAACGAATTAAACATAAATCGAGAAAAATAATTTTATACTCACAATATTTTTTGAAAAATTAAAAAAATATTTGAAAAATTAATAAAACTATCAAAACAAAACCTTAACCTTCTTTTTTCTCCTCTCCTCTCCTCTTTCTCTCTTGGCTTGCTTGCTGAGAGCTCTTTTTTTTTTCCTTTGGCCCCATACACAAACACACACACACACTCTCTCTCTCTCTCTCGGCTGCCCTCTGCCGAACGGCATACCACTTTCTTTTTTTTTTATATTTGTTTTCTTATTATCTAAGTGAACTTCTAACCTAATTGAGTTCTTAATATAATATAACACCTTTTCTTTTAATATAATATTATATTATACAAATATAATATATATAAATATACTATATATGATCAACATATATATATACATATATCTAATACACCTTTTATATACAGATATAAAATATATATATAAATATTCAGATTAATTATATAATTAAATATCACATTAAATTAATTAAATACCACATCAAATTTTCATATAACCACACAATTAATAAAGCAAAAATAAAATGAAATAATAATAACAATAATAAATAATGGTTTACGAAAATTAGGGTTGCTACAATATACACACCTCAAAAGAATCTCGTCCCGAGATTCAATAGGAGAGAGTATTAAACAAAAAGTTTCGGGTGCATACGCCGAACTTTCTCTTCTAACTCCCAAGTGATATCATTCTCATCCTCGCTCCATTGCACTTTCACCAAGTTCACTTTCTTGCGCCGCAACTGCTTTACATCTCAGTCTAGAATAGTAACCGGTCATACCACATACGTTAGATCGTCACTGATCTCCAACACTGCTGGTGATACTACTTGGGAAGGGTCTTGCACACACTTCCATAATAAAGATACATGGAACACATTGTGAATCATAGCTAAAGCAGGTGGTAGAGCTAATTTGTAAGTCACATTACCAATCTTCTTAGTGATCTCATATGGTTCCACAAATCTAGGTGCCAACTTTCCTTTCTTTCCAAACTGCACAATACCCTTTATCGGCGAGACTTTCAAAAACACAAAATCTCTAATATTCAACTCAACCCCCTTACGTTTTCTATCAGCGTAACTCTTCTGACGACTCTGTACAGTCTTAATACGTTCCTAAATAATGTTCACCTTCTCCATGGTCTCTCTCACCAACTCTGGCCCTAACAATGGCACATCTCCTACCTTCATCCAACAAATAGGTGATCGACATGGCCTCCCATACAAAGCCTCAAAAGGTGTCATCTCGATACTAGAGTGATAGCTATTATTATAAGAAAACTCCACCAATAGCAAGTGTTCTTCCCAACTACCACCAAGATCGAGGACACAAGCTCTCAACATATCTTCCAAGATCTTATTTCCCTGCTCAGTTTGCCCGTCCGTCTGAGGATGATAAGTCGTGCTCAGGTCTAACCTAGCACCCAAAGCATACTGAAAGTTTTTCCAAAACTCTACCACAAACAACGGATCACGATCCGAAACTATAGAAATTGGTGCGCCATGAAGCCGTACCACCTCCCGAATATACAACCTTGCTAGTTTATCTGCAGTTCAGTGAACACTGATTGGAATAAAATGAGCAGACTTGGTGAGTCGATCCACTATCAACCAAATAGATTCATTGTCTCGCTTAGACCACGGCAATCTATCCACGAAATCCATAGAGATGTACTCCAATTTCCAAGTAGGGATCTCGAGAGACTGCAAAAGTCCAAACGGTCATTGGTGTTCTGCCTTAACCTGTTGACACACATAACATCGAGAAACATACTCCCGTACATCATTCTTCATACATTCGCACCAAAACGTCCTCTTCAGGTCATGATACATCTTAATCCGACCAGGGTGAATGGTATATTGGGACCTATAGGCATCATCCATAATCTTTTTCCTCAATTCAACAATGTTAGGTACACACAACCTGCCATTGAATCGCAATCTCCCATTTGAGTCCACAGACCAATCAGTAGGACAATCATCGATCAAATCCACTACAAGGTCATCGAGCTTGCTGACGAGAAATCCATCTAAATTCTGTATCAGACGAACTTTACCCAGTAACGTTGGCTGCACGATCAAACTACTAATGTATGCCCTCTCAGCACTCTTTATTGATTGAACATCATGCATCGAAATTAACTCCAAGTACTTCCATTCTTCAATCATCAAAGAAGCTATAATCCCATGTTGTCGACTAAGTGCATCTCATGACCACGCTTTCCTTTCCCCTGTGTAGTAAAGGATCTCGAAATCATAACTACTGACAAATTCAACCCACCTCTGTTGCCTCATGTTCAACTATTTTTGAGAAAAAAGATATTTGAGGCTCTTGTGATTTGTGTACAACTCAAAGCGCTCCCCAAACAAGTAGTGTCACCACATTTTCAATGCAAAAACAACTGTTACCAACTCTAAGTCATGAGTAGGGTGTCGTTCCTCATAAGGTTTTAATTGTCAAAAAGCATAAGATACAACCTTTCGATGCTGCATCAACATACATCCCGACCCAGTTTCACTCGCATCAGTAAACACTACTAACTTTTCCCCTTGTACTAGTAGAGTTAAGATTGGTGCCGTAGTCAAACGTTGCTTTAACTCCTGGAAAGCCCTTTCACAATTATCTGACTATAAGAACTTCACATTATTACAGGCCAACTTGGTCATGGGTGCTACAATAGTGGAAAACTTCTCTATAAATCTCCTGTAATAACCGGGTAGTCCTAAAAAACTTCTCACCTCTGTAAGGTTCGTGAGGTGCTTCCATTCTTTGACCGCAACAACTTTTTAAGATCTACTGATATCTCTTAATTGGATACAACATGTCCCAAAAACTAAACTTATTTCTCCCAAAAGTGACACTTGTTGAATTTAGCGTATAACTACTACTCCCTCAAAGTCTGCAATACAACTTTTAAGTGTTCTCTGTGTTCCTTCTCATTCTTAGAATATACCAGGATATCATCTATAAAGATAATCACAAATTTATCTAGATACTGTTGAAAAATTCTGTTCATCAAGTCCATGAAGTAAGCAGAAGCATTGGTCAAATCAAAAGGCATTATAGGAGATTCGTACAATCCATACCGGGTTCGAAAAGCAGTAAACTATATACTTTCTTTTGACACACCCATTTGATGGTAACCCGCCCATTCGATGGTAACTCGTTCTGAGATCAAACTGAGAGAACATGGTTGCCCCCTTCAACTAATCAAATAAGCCATCAATTCTAGATAACGGATACTTGTTCTTGATAGTTACCTTGTTTAGTTCCCTGTAATCTATGTACATACGGAGAGTGCCATCTTTTTTGGAGACAAAGATCACGGGTGCTCCCCACGGAGAGTTACTTGAACGAATGAACCATTTCTGAAGCATCTCTTCCAGTTGCTTCTTTATCTCCACAAGCTCTTTAGGCACCATTTTGTATGCTGCCTTAGAAATCGATGCAGTTCCGGGCACTAGGTCAATGCGAAATTCTACTACCCGTCGAAATTGAGGTTCAGATATCTCCTGAAATACATCCTCAAACTCACACACCACATCTACCTCACTAATATCCTGCTTAGGGATTTCTACCGAGCATAGAAAACTCGTCATCATCGACTTTTCTCCATCGTTAGAAGTGTGGGTAAGTCGTGGCATACCGGGAATATCTATATTCACAGTCTTCCCAGCACAATCTAAAGTCACAAAGTGTTTTCGTAGCCAATCCATATCCAAAATAATTACAAACCCCTCAAACCCTAACACAATTAGGTTCGCATACAAGAGTTTGCCCGCAAAGTCAATCTCAAAATCTTTACACATCTCATAAAGAGTAACTGCTCCTCCTAAAGGGATCTCAACACGAATATGTCTAGATAAGGAGGTAGTTACAATAAGTTCTCTTTTTACAAACTGCCTAGATATGAAACAATGAGAGACACCAGTATCAAAAAGTACTCTAATGGGTTCTTAAAAAAAAATTAAAGATACCTTCCAGCTATCACCTTCAAGTTAAACACACAAAAGTAATTCGTTCATAAATACTTAGAATAAATTCTACCACCAACCTAAACCAGCTAATGCATGTTTCCACAATCCAAGGATTACCTAAACTCTCACAAGTCTAGAGTAGCCTAGGGCTCTGATACCAAACTGTCACGCTCTAAAATTTAGACAATTAAATATTAAATTAGGACTAAACTCCAATCAATATTCCATCATCCAACTCCTAGGGGTGAAACAAAAAAAACTAAACGCCAACCAAACCATCCACTATAATTTCATAACTATCCAATACCTCCAACATTGAAGTAACAATAAATAGTCAAAATAACTTAAATAATTTAAAGTTATAAACCATGCCAAATTATCAAAATACTAAGGTCATAAAAAAAATAATAAATACATAAACTAATATTAACCCTAAGTTCAAGAAAACCAAAAGAAATCCAAAAGACATGTCCTACGATCATAGTTATTTATTGTCACCACCATAGTCCCAACTAATCTCAAGAAGGAAGCTCGACAGCGCCCAAACAGACCACACCCGAGTTGCAAAAAGACAAAACGAGTCAGTATACACGTATATTGGTATGAGTGCAAGATTTAACACTCACGTGTCCACCAGACACAAACAAAAATACATTTAATTCTTATTACGGGACAAGACAAGTAGTTCCATTCGCACTGAGAAGAATGGATAGTTTCTCAATATATGGTGACATTTAGTTTATTGCCCGTACACAACGAAATATAAATTAAGTATAAAATAAACAAAATAAAAATAAAATTATGGTGGGTCAACCCTGCATAAAAAGTTAGTAAGACCCACCATTCTGCAAAAAAAATAAAGTTAGTATAATTTAATCATAAGTAACTTGCTGAAGAAGTATAAAAATGCACCGTTTCATATTTAAATAATTCGAATTGACCAAAACTTAAGAAATAAAAATTGTACATAATCAAATTTTTTGAAAGGTAGTGCAGACGAATTTAGTAGAAACTGAATAGGTTGAGAGAAAAACTTAATAGAAAATCCTAACCAAAATTCGATCAAAAAATCTTGAACTGAAAACGAAAAGAAACTGCTGTAAGATTATTTTTTTTGAAAAAGTTCAAAACATGAAAAGTGTTCAGAATAATGTTTTACTTTAGTTTACGTGAGACCAATAAAAATGAACTCGTTTCATGGGTTAAAACAGCCTCTAAAATCTACATTGCTAAAATGAATCAAAACTACAATAACCAAGATCATCCGATTATAAGTTCGAATCGATCTTTTTAATAAAAAGTTAAAACACAAAAGTCGTCTAGAATCACCTATACATACCTCTGCTCAAATTTCATAATTTATCGAGGTCGTTTACTATTTTTCAACATATACAAATTAATACAATTCACACTATACCAATAAATTTATAATTAAATTCTTTGTACCTTAACTCTACTACTTCAGCCCTTCACTTCCGGCCTATACATATATCCCATATGCCTCAGATACCTAACACCGCCCGGTTAAATTTGCATGAGGATATCGTCCCAAGTTTGGCCCACACTCCTCGGATGGTTAGCATATACGTACGCGCATAAATCAAAGCACTCGTCTACTCATGAGAACGAGGCAACAATATATATATACACAATCTCTCATCTACTTATGAGAACAAACATAATAGTGCCAAGCCAAGCCTAAGGCATTTAAATAAATTTCATAATCCTCACTCTTTTTTTTTATACACTCTTTCTCACCAACACTCAAATAAAACAACAATCCATAGAGTTATGGTGAAGTATAAAGAATTTATCTATGAGTTCCTAATTAATTTTAATTTCGTATATTGATAAGTGTGATCATAACCATAAAATAAATCCATATAAAACCCTAAACATGGCATACCCAACTAATCAAAATAATTAAAATCAATCAATCATCTAAAAACCCTAAACCTTACATATACAACTAATAAAAATACTTAAAATCGATTAATCATCTACATACAAATTTGGAATCAATTCAATGTCAAATAAATAAAAACAACGAATTAAACATAAATTAAGTGAAGTGGGTTTTGCACTCACAATATTTTTTAAAAGATTAAAAAAATATTTAAAGAACTAATGGAGCCACCAAAATAAAACCCTAACCTTTTTTTTTCCCCCATCGTCTTTCTCTCTTCGCTTGCTTGTTGAGAGCTCTCTTTTTTTTCCTTTGACCACTCTCTCTGTCTCTGCACCAGTTTGATAGAGCTGTGGAAAAGTGATTATAACTTATAGCCTAACAGCTTATAACTTATAACTGTGAACATAAGCTGATTTTTTACTTATAAATTAAGTTTCTCCTCCCCTATTCAAAGAATAAGTTGATTTTTGACTTACAAAAAGTTATAAGCTGTATTATTAAGCTGAACCAAACACATCAAAATAGCTTAAATTAAGCTAAAAGCTAAAATAAACTGGAAATAAATCCTACCAAACATCTCTTTCACCGCCTCTACGAACAACACACCAGTTGTCTTTTTTTATATTATTTGTTTTTTATTATCTAAGTGAACTTCTAACCTAATTGACTTCTTATATGATATAACACCTTTTTTTTTAATATAATATTATATTATACAAATACAATATATATAAATATAAATATACTATATATAATCAACACATATATATACATATATATAATATACCTTTTATATACATATATAAAATATATATCGATGGGTCGTTGAACACACCAAAATTAAATACTAAACTATACCAAATTCAATTAGAATAATGGCAAGTCCAGGTATCGATCCACAGGGACAATTGTGAAATTAAACTAATTTAATTGTTAAATTCCTAAATTAATTTTGATAAAAAGTTTGATTGTTCATAGCCTAAATTAATAACAAATAGATTAAACTAAGAAATTAAATTATCAATAATAAATGAAATTGGATTTACTGAATTGGGAAAAAAACTAGGGCAAAGAGTCCATCACTAGTCACGTAATTAGGGTTTCCAATTGAAATCAATTATGCTATGGTTCGAACGGATTAATGCTTCGCAACTACAAGCTCAAAGCATTTAACAAGAAGATCATCACGTTCAATGTACGAGCACGAACCATCTCAAGTAATACAAATCGTTCACTCTAAACTAAGATAGTGATACGACTCGTTCCTCGTAGTATGGTTCGTCTCATACCTTAAATGTGAAGGAATAAAAAACTCATGTCTGGATAACATTCAACAATCACGTAAAAGTCAAATATTCGAAGAAATAATGAAAGATGTATAAAAGAAACTTCTAAATCACTATACAAATGTTCAAACCTTTACATAATTAAAAATAAAAAATAAAACTAAATAATTATATGGCTAGGGTTTCATCAAAACCCTAGAAAATGAGACTAGCCACACATGGAGGAGTGGAGAGAGGTAGATGGAGAAGGAACCACCATGGGAGACATCCTTGAAGCTTTTAGTTTCTCTTCCTTTCCAAATCCTAGCCTCTCTCTTTAGGTCAAAACAACTTCCGACCCCTAGAAAGGCCTTTTCCTTGCTTTTTTATACTTCCAATCTCGTCCAAACAAGTTTAAAATGTCGGGTTGACTTTTCCAGAAAAAGTCAACGCACGTGTGGGAAAGTCAACTCTCTCCAAATTCTGTCTTTTTGCCCATTTTATGCTCCGACTATGTACAACCTGATTGACATTCAACACACATAAAGTATACGGTTTGACCAGCAAGTAAAGTTAAGAGATTCTAATTAATGGCCTCAATAATGTACATTTTGGCCTTAATCATATATAAATATTCAGATTAACTATATATAATTAAATATCACATTAAATTAATTAAATACCACATTAAATTCTCATATAACCACACAATTAATAAAGTCAAAAATAAAATAAAGTAATAATAACAATAATAAATAATGACTTAAGAAAATTAGGGTTGCTACATATACCCTTATAATATTTCTCACTCTGTTTGTGCTTATAGCTGTTATCCTCTTTCAGGTGATGAAATGTAAGGAACAGTGGTAACCTCACATAATTTGACTAGCACAGGACTTAATGTAGACATTTTGTATTTTTTGTAATAATTATCCAATCATCAACAAAATAAATAAAAGACTTAAGGAATGTTTTTTTATAACAAAATTATTGAGTATTTTGATTAATTTTTTTTACCTATTTAATTTATTTATTACTTTATCTTGTCTTCGCCTATGCCACTTAATTTGTTAAAATTATAATTAATTAGTTAGTTGCAAACACTCAGGGTTAGGTCGTGACAACTTCACTGGTTTGAATCTGACAAAGATTTAGTCGCTAGCGGTGGTGATGCCTTAGAGCACGCTGGCAAGGCAGAGACGACAGATGATTAGCGAGAACACTGTGGTTGCATGAGCTACTATTGTGAGACAAGAAGATGGATATAGTGACAATGCTTGAGGAGGCATACAAAATTCACACACGCGCGCGCGCACACACACACACATATCTTTCTCTCATCTATCTCTCTCTTCTCTTTCCATCATAGATGACAGTGAGAGAGGAGATGAAGAGTCAAAGCAGTAGTGGCAGTGGCAGTGGTTCTGGTGAATGGATGATGGAGACACGAAGCTGACAGTGGCGACAGTGGGATTGGTGGCGGATGAAAGAAAGTTTGAAGAGAGAGAGATGGTTAGGGTTTGAGAAGAGAGAGCGAGCGAGTGAGCGAAAGAGAGAGGTGTGGCATGGTGTGCCTTTGCCTTATATAATATATATATATATATATATGTAAGGACATTTTGATTATTTTGTTTTAGCATGTTCTTATAAACAGAATAAATTAACTACTGGACTTTTAGATAAGAAAATTCCAAAATTGGATTTTTGGCCCTATAAAATATTAGGTAAAGCATGGTAATTTGCTTTATTTGTTGCATTGTCTAAATCTTATTGTAGAAGCTTTTTTTCAAAAGGGTAAATTATATTGACATTCCTTGAGGTTTATATTTATTATAGTTCTCCCCTCATCTTTTGAAAATTACATCTCCCTCCCTGAGGTTTAAAATTTCATAACGGTTTCCCCCTCACCGTAATGATTATCATACATAAAATTAAATTAACAATGGGATCAATGTAATTTTTCAAATAAGAGGGAAAAAACTATAATAAATATAAACATCAAGGAAGTGCCAGTGTAATTTACCATTTTCAAACATATTCGTTGATATCAATTCATTACAGAGAACCTTGTTTATAGAAGAATAGTTTATTTAAAAAATCATTAAGTATGTTATATGTTTTGATCTTATTTTATGTAAATATTTAATAAATTTATAACTGAAGAGACTAAAGTCTTGTTTGAAAAGTAGAATTTTTAATTAAAAAAGTTATTACAAGTTATTAAATTATTATTTTTATTTTTTTATATATTTTCATAAAAAATTAAAAAATTTTAAACACTCCTAAATATAACAAAATAATATTTTCAAATAATTAATTGTTACATTTTAAAACTTTAAAGGCAAAATATAAATAATAATAATGTTAGAGATCCACATTTTACACTTACAAATGCATCCACAATAATGTAATAAAGGCGTTGAGTCACGTATAATTGAGCATATAACCAATCAAAAACTGACACTAGCTAGATCACATCATTGTGTTGAATTGTGGGAGATTTTTGAGGAATAAACTCCCCCTCCATCTCTCCAAATCCTCTTGTAGGCCATAATTTAGACTTGCCCCAAATGATCTAAGTCGTCCATCTCGTAAGTTTTATAATAAATGTTATTCATGTAAAAAATGAGTTTCATTGAAAAATATTAAACGCAAGAACAAAAAATATTTTATTTTATAAAATGAATGATTTAAGTTTATAATTATATTTGTCATTCATTTAATAAAATAAAATATAATTTTTAATAAAATTTATATTTTAAATGAATGACTTTTATGATGAAGACGAGATAGATGAGGGACCCGCTGTTTTTTTTTTTAAAATGAGTCTTCTAGTGGGACCCGCTGTTTTTTTTTTTTTTTTTGAATTCTATCCATACATTCTATCTGAGAGGTCATCCAGATCTGCTGCTGAAAGTTGGTCGTAAAAGTCATCCCCATCTCCCATGGGCATGGGCGGTTCATCGTACCATTCTTGATCCTGTCCGTCGATTTCTGGTGACTCATGAGAAACGCCATGCTGATAGTTAGGGTACCGAGTTTCTTCGACAAATGTCTCTTTACTGAATGGATAACCCGGGATGGCTAGATTGCAATGTATCTTCTGATATCTATCTTCACAAACTAGATGTCCAGAATTTCCGTTATATGCTAATAGTGAGTGGCTGGTAAATTTTCTCCATTTGTTGAGCTGGTCTTTGAGTGGAAATCTCCTACATGGCCAGGGTCTCCTATTGAGAAGTGCTGGATATCTTGAGGTTCCTCTGAGGTACATCTTATGCTTAGCTGGGTTGCACCATATTTCCTTCCATTCTGGTAGTTTGCTGTCTATCAGGGCTTCCACATATGGATGAAATTCTTCCATTACGCCTAGTACTGTATGAGCAAGCTTATGTCCAAAGCTATTTGTCTGTTCTGGATCTGTGAAAATTAATTTAGAGACAAAACCATAATCTAACAATTTTGGGGCTGTTAGATAACAAATCTCGCCTCTGATTTCTATCTCCAATGGTTCGAATGTAGCTAACTTTATTTGGCAAAGGCAAATACTGAAATCTAGGTTACACTGACATCTTCCAAAATGCTCGGATCTCCTATTGCATCTTTCTTCGTCTAGACAGGGCTGCTCTTCATCTTCGTAATTATAGATCCACTGATAAGCTAAGCCGGGGTAATCAACACTTGCTATGGAAAGGTCTTGAAGAAATTGCTGAATAAGGACTAGCTCGTTATTTCTGCTATCTTCGGCTAAGGTGTAAATATAGGGTTTTAGGTCTTCTATTACTTGGCTTTTCTCACAAAGAGATCGAATGATAGAATGTCTGAAGAAATACATTCTAGCACTCAATTTGTCAAATTCCTCACTGGTGAGTTGTTTGATTTCTTGGCTAGGTAAGGAGGTAGGGGTTCTTTCTGGAGCTAATTTTTTAAGCTGATTGGTTAGGGTTCGAACGGTTGCTCTCAATTGTTTTCTTCGTCTCGGAGCTGGTCTAGCTCTTCACCGACCTTTTTGCCTTTATCCATAATTTTCTTGAAATTTCTGGTAAGGCCTTCACAATATCTACACATCTGGAGAGGATTCTGAAAATCTGTCTGAGGGTTAGAACTACTACTAACGCTTTGAACTCGCTTCCAATTATCTCGCTAATCGAGCTCCACCGTAGCAAAGATGGTTGACTTCATCTTGCTCAATGTGTCCAGGTAATCTTTAGCTATCTGGCTAATAAAGTAACTAGTTCCTATTTGTCTTCGGGCATAGGTACTGGCTGACTCAAAATCATAAAATCCTTTAAACTGAGGAGTAGGAAAATATTTTACTAAGGGTCTATCGTCATCCAATCATGGTAAATACCGCTTGGTTCCTTTAACTACTACATAGAAAGAAAAACTTTTTGACAAAGGTTTATTTTGGATTTTTGAAAAAATATATCTTGAGAGAGTTTAAGGCTGAAAGGCGTTTAGCTGGGTGGTTCTGACTATTCCAAAGGTTATCTAAAAGACACTGCTGAACTGGGTCTAACTCAATTCCTGTTAATGGTCTGAATTTTGTTCTGCCTTCATGAATGGGAAGAGAGAATCCCCCAAAGTTCATGGTCTTGCTGTTCTCCATTATCTGCACAGAAATTAAACTGGTTATCTTCTTTTTCTAAATAAACTTTTCTACTTAGCCAATCTGTTAATCTATTGTCACTACCTTTGATATGTTCGAATTCTACTTTGTATCCTTGCCCTACTATACAATCTAAAAATTTTGCCCATCTTCTAGTACTTAATTTACGCTCATTGAGTTTGTTATGGAATCTAACTATTGCCTCACAATCTGTTCTAATTGTAAAAGGTTTGTGCAAAAATAATCTAAATTTATTTATTGCATAAACTACTCCTAGTATTTCAAAATCTAAACTGGTCATGGTTGTATCTTTTTCTTTAAATTTTCCAGAACTGTATCTACAAATGCGTTCTTTATTCTTACTATCCTATTTACTAGGTTTAGCTAATAAGATTGTTCCCCATCCTAATTGGCTTGCATCTGTTTCTACAACTATATTCTGATTCTAAGGAGTTGTAGGTCTGGTAGCTTTTTACAAATATCTTTAATTTTTCTAACTAAGGCTATATCTTGCTGATTAAAATATTTTTGTCCTGTGGGTGTGGTTTTACTGTATAGTGGTCCTATTATTTTACTAAGGTTAGGAATATACATTCTTGCATAATTTAAAATTCCTAAAAATGATTGAAGTTGTTTTGTATCTTCTAATTTATCTGGATAATCTAAAATTTTCTTCACTATGTGAGGTTGTAACCTAATTTTTCCATCTCCTAACTCCATTCCTAAAAATTCTATGTGAGGTGTATTTAATACCATCTTCTTTTTGCTAATTATTATTCCATTATTTATGAATTCTTCTAATGTTATATACAAATGATCTATATGACTATTTTTGTATGCAATGAATACTAAAATATCATCTATGTATACCAAGATGAAACTATATTTATTAAATATACTATCCATTTCTGTTGAAATATGGAAGGTGCGTTTTTCAATCCAAAGGGCATCACTAGCCATTCATAATGTCCTTGAGGGCAACAAAAGGCTGTCCATGGTATACTTTCCTCTTCCATTTTTATCTGCCAAAATCCTGATTTACAATCAAATTTACTAAATATCTTTGCTGTCTGTATTCTATTTATAAGTTGATCTTTATCTGGTATATTGTATTTATCATCTTCTGTATTATCATTTAATCTTTTATAATTTATTACCATTCTAGCTTTTCCTCTCTTTATCTCTGCATGATTTCTAACCATAAATGCTGCGCTTCTATGTGGACTATTACTAGGTCTAATTACTCCTAAATCTAATAATTCTTTAATCTGAGTTCTAAATTCTTCTATGTCTGCTGGTGTGTGATCTATTTGTGCTGAAGTGATCCTATAATCTCTATTTTTTATATCTAAGCTGGCTAAAATTTTATTTCTCTCCCAATATTTCATGGGTTGTTCTCCTAAAATTTCTGTTGTTTCAGCTAATCTAATTATCTCATCTAAATCTTTTTCTGTTCTCTGGTATTTTGGTTTTTTCTTTATTTTTCTTATTTTTGCAAAAATTAATTCTAAGTTAACTTTTTCTTGAAAATCTTCTAAGTCCCAATAATCTCCCTTGTTTTCAAAATGAATTTCTTCAAAATCTTCTAACTCATAATTTTCCATATCTAATTTTTCTAAAGAAGTATTTACTATCTCATTAGGTGTGTATATTTGGGCTAGCTCGGGAAAAATTTTTCTACTAGGGAATAAAAACTAATCTGCATCGAATCTACTCCTATGGTACCACCACGCCGCACGCAACTCGATGAATGGGCTATAGTGCTAAGGGAATAAGTCAGGTGTATGAACAGCCTGCTTAAAGAACCTAATGTTGTGTTGGCTGATGATCATGCCGCCATGTAAGCTAAGTATGAAGTTAAGTCCTAAAATGAAAGGATGATTCTGTCTGCTATTTCCTATCCAAACTTGGGGTAATGGAAACCATTCTATGTGCTGATCTTGAGAACCTGGATGGTGAAAACTAATCTGGGCGCCATTAATGCAATGTGTATATGTCTGTTTGGTGCCATCGATATCTTGACTAAAAATTTGGTGTTGCTAAGGCTGTACTCTATCCTGGTGGAACTACGTGTTGTTCTATGTATGATTTACTGGCTCTTGTATCTATCATGGCATCTATGCTAAGGGTTTTTTCTACAAACTTAATTACACAAGAAATCTCGACTAAATTGGACTTGGGTATAACAGGGTAATTAAATGGTAAATATGTATTATCTGGTTGAGTCTGAGAGTATTGACTAAAAGGTTGAGAATCAACTAAATTGACTAATTCTAAAGAGTTCATATGACCTTCAACTAACTTATCTTTTAAGGGGTATGTATTATGAAATTGTTTTAACTGCTGTTTAAGCTATTTGTTTTCTAATTCTAAACATTCTATGTCAAACCTAGTTTTAGTTTCTATCTCTCTAATTTGAAATGTAAGTTCTCTTATTTGTACTTCTAATTCTCTATTTGCTAGTCTTAATTCTCTGTTTTCAATACTGTTATCTTTTCTGGTATTTTCTAATTTTATCTTATGTGTCATATTTAATTTTTCTAAACAAATTATACAATAGGTTATGCTGCATAATAAACATTGTGCTCTCTTATCTCTGGCTGGAAACCAATTACAATAGCTACATCTAGTTGTATCAAATCCTAATCCTATTTGAAAACTATGCTGACATTCAGTATCTGGATTGCATTCCATCATATAGAAAATATCTTGAGTCTTTCCTATTTCTTGGTTAAGTTGTCCTAAAAGATTATCTACATCTGTATCACTTTCTGAATCACTATCTGAGCTTATAGCTTCTAATTGATATTCATAATCACTGACTATACTATATACATCCTAATCATCACCGTTTATCTTGACTATATCTTCTTCTAAGTGTTCTATAATATTTAATCTTTCTATCTGGTTATTAGTATTAGGCTTGTATCTTTTTGGGAAATTTTTTGCAAAATGATTGGGTTCTCCACATATATAACAATTACATTTTTTACTATTGGGTTTTCTAACATATCTTTGTTTTCTTTTATCTTTTTCATCTTTGGGTAATTTCTTATAATTTGTCCTATTAAAAGTTCTACTTTTCCTAATGAATTCTGTCTTTTCGTGGTTTTCTATAATTTTTCTTCCAATATTTTTCCTTTCTATATTTTCCATATTTTTGTATTTTTTCCTATTATATTTATCTTCGTATTCTTTGAGGGTATATATTACACCGCTACAAAACCATAATTTTGTTTTTTCAAATCTTTCTGTATTTTAACTTCTATACATTTTTCTCTGAGTCTTTGAAATGTGAAAATTATTCTAGGTCCTATTCCTAAACTTCCTTTTATTTTTACTTCTCCTGAAGCTATTTGAGCTGGTAAGTTTGTATAATAAATTGACCATTTATCTTCTATTTCTCTTCCTAGTTCTCCAGGTAATTTTCTAAAATATTTATTTCCTATCTCTTCATCAAAACTTTTTCCAGTTCTAGCTGCTATAGCTAAGTATTCTTTACTGAAGGGTACAATATATCTCCAACTTCCTAAAGTCATTTGATCTAATTCAGTTAATGCTATGCTTTGAGTATAAACATTTCGTCTAGAAGGGTCATATCCTATAAGCATTTCTTTTATAAAACTTGTAAAATTCCACGGGTTATCTCCTAAGTCCTTGAGTTGTCTAATTATCTCCTCATATTTTCCTTTAAATGTTAAGTATATATTAAAAATTTGAGTCCCTAAAAGTGTTTCCATAAAGTCCCACATACTAGTTGTCTCGTATGATTACTTATCCATGCCTTTCTTGCATCTTTTTCCCATCTTTCTATTACTTCTTGCCATATCCGAGGGTCTAATCTAGCTAAATCTAAAAGGGTTCCTTGGTTATTAGTGGTTGTAATTGTATACTCATATCCGGTTGTCTCGCTTTCCATGAAATCTATAGCTTTTATTTGGGTGCCTTCGCTCGTCTGAACTTGCTAATGGCCTTCTTCCTCCTCTTGTATAATGTATTGGTTCTACGGGATCTGTGCAGTTGGTTGTGGGTTACTAGTTCTGTGCTTCAGATTCATATAAAAGTATCTTCTACCTTAGGTTGTTCACGGTATTCTAAATATTTTCTTTGGGATGTATAATATCTTCTATAATATCATCTACATATTCTATGGAATTCTTGATCTAAAAATGACACTGCTTCATCATGGGTATCTCCTCTGGCTAAGTACTCATCATATCTAGCATCTAATATTTTGTTCATATCTTCTAGGGTAAATTTTTCTAAATCTATCTCATCAATATTATATATCTTATTTTTTGATACTGTTTTTTCTTCTGTCATTACATAAAGTGATTTATTTCACTACGATTATCTTGATTTTCTTCTCTATCTATGCTACTAAATTCATCATCTTGATTTTTTTTCGGTGCTACATAAGTATCTTGAGTAAATCTTCTTGCATAATTTCCATCTGTTTGCGATATAATAAATTATCTTTGGGGCTAATCTCTTTGTCCTAAAAGTCTCATAATTTCCAATCTAGGGTCGCATTATCTTACGAATTAAATTTTTAGTGGTAATGCTTTTTATTCCTTTTTGCCTAATAACTTAACTATATGATCATTTGTGAGTCTATAGTGACTATTGCTTTCTGATACTGCTAAACCGAAAAATCCTGTGCAGACTAATAAATTCTTTTCTCCTTTTTTCATTTTGTATCCTCTACTCTTTATTCCTATTTTTATCTTTTTATGAAAGGTTGAGGTTGGTAATAAGAAATCTGGTGTAAAATAAACTATTCCTCCTTTAGCATTCATATCTAATTCATAGCTACCTAACATACTTTGTCCTAAATCATTAAACCTATCATCATAAAGACATACAAAAACTTTGGTTCCTAAATTTTCTCTGGTTAGTGCCTTAACTCCTACTACTACTAATCCTAAGTGAGTCATTTTAAGGTGTTCATTTACTGCATATTTATAACTTTCTCTCTCTATTAAATTTAGCTCTACCTTCTCATCTTCTTGAGTTACACTAATCATCTGTTCACCATAATGTTTAAATAAATATTGTTTTTTATGTATCTTTCCTAGTCTATACACATATTTAGCTGGAATTAATTCTAACTTTTCTTTTTAAAATTTTTCAATTTGTTGTTCTACATCTATAAATTCTTCTACCTTAATATCTTCATCATCATTACGCTTTTTGCTACTACTACCCTTAATTAGCTGTTTAAACATTTTTTATTTTCTGTAAATTCTATAGGTTGATTTCTTTGGTGGTAATTTAAGCTTTTCAAAATATTTAGCTATATCTTCCTCGTTTATCTGAGATTGGGGTCTGTTGAGTCCTTCTACTCCTTTTCCTTTTTGAAGTATTGTTTTTTCTAAAGTGGCTAAACGATTTTCTAAATCGTATCTGTTTCTAATAGATAGTCAAATTTTTCACACATTCTAATTAAGAATAAAATTTCTATATTATTTTGTCTTACTGCTATTTTATCTGATTGACTTACTCCTTGATAAATACTGATTCCTTCTGGATTATTATGAAAATCTTCTCCTTGTTTTAAAATTGTCTGATAATCTCTATTAGCTTTTTATCACCTCATAAACTAAGACTGACTAATTGTTCTAAAATTTCTAATTTACTTTTAAATTATCTTGAAATTGATTAATCTGTTCTATTTGATTAGCTATTTGATTTGTAGCTGAAATTAATGTTTCTATTTCTAGCTTAGTGGGAAATTTTTCTAAATTTAAATCTATTCTCTTTTGTAGGATAGAACTACACTGATCTTGGATATAATCTAATTTTTTATCTTGATCTTTAATTAGACTACGATTATTACGAAGATGTTCTATGGATGAAATAAAAAGATTACTAATTTTATCTATGTCCTTTTTAATATTTTCTGCAAAATTAATCTGATAATCTATGATACTATTTAGCTGAGGATTATTTTCACTATGAATCTGATGTGTAAAACTATTTTCAAAATTACAACGGAAATTATTTTTATTTATGCTATGGCGATGGTTATGGCTGCTGATTTCTAAATCTAGATACTCTACTCTTTTCATACACAAAATTAACTCCTAATTTAAAATTATTGAAAGCTACTATAATATGAAATTTATAACTAAAATCTCCAAAAATAAAAACTACTCTGTTACCATAAGCAAAATGCATAAACTAACTTTAAAATGTCCTAAAACCGAACACTGCTCTGATATCATTTTTTTTGGGGGTTGAGTTAGTGGTCTACCACTATTTGGGATTGGGCTGAGAATCATCTAATTAATTCTACAGTTATGCTAAAAGGTCTTCTAGCTGTTGTATGGCTAATTTTAAGGCTTCTTGTTTTATAATTAGCTGTCTATTTATCTGAGAAATTTTTAAACTGTAATTTTCTAAAGATCTGCCAGAAGCTATTGATAAAAGAAACTGATTTTTTAGACTGTAATTTTCTAGAGATCTGTTAGAAGCTAATGATAAAAGAAACTGATATCTAAATTTTTGATCTTCTAATTCTTGTATTATCTCAATACTAATTTTAACTTTATTTCTAAGGTCTTCGTCTAAGGGCATATAATTTTTGTATTTTTTGAAATTTAATTTTTATTCCTAAGGTCTAAGTCTATTTCTAAAGTCTATGTCTGGATTCTTTGAAAGTTAATGTCTAGGTCTAGATGCTAACAAAGTTTGATTTTGTGAAATTTTATTTTTTGATTTTTTGAAATTAAGGTCTACATCTAAGGGCCTACAAACTTTCAATTTTTTGAAAATTTTTTAATTTTTTGAAATTTTTCCTAAAGTTTTTGTCTAAGGGTCTAAGATTACACAACTTTTTGATTTTTTGGAGTTCTTATATAGACAATATTTCCTTAATATTTCTACTTGGGTTGCTCTCCTTTTATTCTAAAATTCTTTTCTTTGGTAAAAACTCTTTTTAGGGAATGTTTATTTTCATTACATGTACTCCCACCTTGAGACTAAGCCTCGTTCAACATAGTATATTTTTATTCTCTAATTTTTACTTTTCCCTTTCTGCCTACAATTTGCCCTCCAACGCCTATCCTCGGCTCAAACGGGCTCTTCAGCTAAGGTCACTCAGTAACAAATTAGAAAACTGAAGATACTACAAAGGTTCAAAGCATGTAATATTAATGAGCAAACAAGTATTCCATAAACTTAATTTTTTCCCAAAAAGAAAATAAATTTCTAGAATAGAAGAGTTACCCTTTCGAAATATTTAAGGAAAAAGAGAAACTACTCACACTTCATATTAATAAGAAATATACTTACAAAGATTATATTACGACTGAAATTGAAAATACACTTAGAGGTTTTTGGGAGGGGTTGGAAATTACAAACCAGAGTGAAGTGGTGTTCTCTTCGTTCTGCTTTCTCCGTTGGCCAACATGCCAATTTATACAAAGTTGATACATAAATGCCAAATCTCATATCTTTACGTAGATTCAAGAGTCTAAGCCTAAGCCATAGGCTTTCTAGACTTGGAAAAAAAAAATCCTAACTTTCTAGACTTTGAAATCAACCTCCTAATAAAGACAAACTTCTATACATCAATTATATGCACCTTTGACTCAAAACTTATTAAATTTTATCAATAAAAGATTAGGATAATGATATCGGGTACTGCTTTGGGCCCCATCGCATATCATTCAATCCTTCTTTTTTGACAAAATTTTGACATTATAATTTATTACATGACACGTATAAAGATTTTCACAGCTTTTCTTTAATAAAGCAGGATATGAGATATCTACTTTATTAAAGTAGTGCGTGAAAGAAAATCTTTATCACTGACAGACTCAAATAATTACAGACACAAAAATATCTACAAAAATCTTTTTGTCTTTTCTTGGCGTGCATTTTTCTGATATCTGAAGAGAATCTTTATCTTTTATGGACTTTGTCTTTTTTTGCCGGAGAGCCAATTATTGATGGCGACTTGTGGAGTGATGCATTGAAGATTTTGCAAAGATTGAAAGAGTCTTGTGGGATTTGTTTTTTGAATTTTTGAATTTTTTGAATTTTTGAATTTTTGTTTTTTGAAGACTCATCTACCTTTAATATGAAGAGTTAAAGGTAGATGAGGGACTTTAATTTTGAGATCACAAATATTTTTTAAATATAAAAAAAAAAATCATAATTTAAGGATTTAATGCAATTTACCCATTTTAAAATTTCAATAAAGTTCTTCCGTTTTGCCGACTGGGTTTTAGTAGTCAGGTTATTGCATCCCCTCTCTCCATTCCTCTCTTTTTCTCTCCGTCGTCTTCTTTCTGTGTAGGTAGGCAGGGCCATGGAAGAGGAATTCTCAGTTAGCGATCCTACTCTGCTACTCATCTCAGCTTCCGATTTCGCATTTCATCCCGGTAATCCACTCTTCACACTCCTTGCACTTCACATTTCTTCTCTCTCTCTCTCTCTCTCTCTCTCTCTATATATATATATATGTGTGTATATACAACCTTTTCCCTTCTATCTTATCATCTATCAGGTTTTCAATCTGACTCTTCTACAAAGGAATTCCTTGATCGCTTCCCCCTTCCAGTCATCATCAAGTAACCCTCTTCATCTCTCTCTGCCTATACACACATACAGATACATATATTACTTTAATTCAATGATATCGACATGTTCTTGATTTCTTGCAGTTCAGTTACTAAGAATTTGTTTATGTATGACTCAAAATCATTATAAAATTTGATGTTAAAAGTTGTGTTAATAAATAACTGCACGGACAATCTCTCAATTAATCACTTTGGTCGACTATAAAAAATCCTACCCCTACTTTGGTCCCTCAATTTCTAAACCCTACCTTTAGCCCCGTCAATTATATAAAATTGTACAAATGCCCCATGGAGCGGTGAGAGTGATATAATTTTATAGGTGGGTGGTCCAATGTACGGTTTTAAAGTTGAGAAGGGTAGTAGTATGATATTCAGTGATAGTTCACGTGTTGTCCGGGTAATTAACCCTTAAAATTTTGAGTTATTTCATGATAGTATGATCATGCTTGCAGTGCTTTACAAACGAAAGGGGATGTGCCTGGTCTTGAGAATGCTTTGGTTGCTTGTCTGGAGAGGATATTTAAGACAAAATATGGGGCCTCCCTCATTCCACAGTACATGGTATGTGTAGTTTCTTTGACAAATTGTCATTCTTTCATGCCACTTGTAATGTATATTGCTCTTTCAGGTGGGCTTCTGATACTGAAATAAAATATTCAGTGAGAGACTATTTGCAATGATCAACCGGTGCTTCTATTTTCTAGTTGAACATTGGGAATATGACTGCATTTTTTTTACTGAACAAGACAAGTGGTAAAAAATCTCAAATTCAATACAATTAGATTTTCTCAAATTGAGAATAAGAAACCCTGGTTAATGACAAAGAACGGAGTGTGCACTGCAAAGACCCAACATCTTCTTCCACAATTACACATGAAATGATTAATTTCTGTTATGAAACAGGCAGACATGCATTCTAAAAACTTAAGAGATCCACTTAAACTTCATGGTTTTCTGCCAATACATAGTAATATGATTTTCTATTTAGTGCTTTGTGGCTGTCAATTGGTTTTCAACCAAACTAATTGCTAGAGGTAAAATGAGATTGCCCCTGATATTACAGGGGGTGCTTTTTGTCTAGATTTTATATTTCTTACACGATCAATATGCAAAGTTCATGGTTTGCAATTCTGTAGTACATAATTTAGTTAGCTTGATAATGATTGTAAGCACCTAATTATATTTCACTTCATAAATTTATGCTAATAAGAACTGACATGTCTTTAACATATGATCATGTAGATGGTACTGTGTAAATGTCATCACTATTTATGGATCTCATTTCTAATTCCCTGTATGTAAATCTTGTTGAGTCTCACTTTTTCTCATGTTTGAGTGCAAAGTCTTTGATGACACGAAATTAGTACTCGGGCAAACAGTGGCCTTCTGTTTGCGAAATTCTTAGGGAAAGGTTGGGTGCTAACTTGCAAATTTAAGCTGCTATTGTAGAGTCACTGATCAAAGGCACCCTTCGATTTGGGATGCTGTCTGGAATACTTATTGCTCACTTATTGGTGGTTTTAGGCTAAAGCAAACCAAACCAAACCAAATCAAGTCTTAAGTCCCATCAAATGGGGCCGGCTACATGCAGTGGCGGAGCCACATGGAGGCCAGGGGAGTCACGTGCCCCTCCCCTGGGTTTTGGATTTACAATTTTTTTTTTAAATTTTTTTTAACATATGTATATAAATAAAATCTTAAACAAAAATAGTATTTAGAATAAAATGTCAATGGCATTTCCAAATTTATGAGAACAATAGTGATTGTTTTATTTAAAATGAAGGACTACAACAAATTATATTTTTATGTGTGGGTACTTGTATCAAGCTCAATACGTGGCAAGCCCTACAGGTGCCACATCAGCAAAACCCCACCCACGTGGTAGACCAATAAGGCACCACGTCGGGCATGTCGTATGTTTGATACATGGCGAGCCCTACGGGTGTCATGTGCCAAGGCAACCGAGACTATATGCTTAGCCTAAGCGGGAGCATATATACAAGCCTAAATATATCTAGATATGAAGAGCCCTGTAACAGGCAGCACCAATACAATCAGCCCCCGGTTCACTTGGATTGGGATTGATAAACACTGGCTCTCCTAAACATTGAAATAAGCCCGCGGTCCATTCTCCTACTTGGTCGCTTAGAAGCGAGCCCCTCTCCTAAACATTGAGATTAGCCCGTGGCCCATTCTCTTACTTGGTCGCCTGGAAGCGAGTCCTTGGCTCTCCTAAACACTAAGGTAGGCCCTAGCCCATTCACCTACTTGGATGCCTGGGTTGGGAGCAGGACTCAGGCACTACTGCTCGGGATCATCAGAGGATACTGGACTGGTGACTGAGGTCATGGGATTGTCGAGATGGTTGTCTTCTTACTAAGACAACTCCATCTCGGCCAGGCTTGGAGAAGAGGCAACAATGACCTTACGTTCATGTTATCCGATGCATATACGAAACGTTACTTTCCGCCTGCCATGAAACGTTGCTCTCTGCCTGCTATCAAGCCACAGACGGTAGAAGGGTTTATATCACTCCCAGCAGAGTATAATGTGGGTGAAAGGTGTGGTTAGAGGTAGTCCGGGAAGATGGCGGGCACTTCAATAGCCTGAGATCACTGGAGGTGGAGAGGAGGAGATCAAGAGTTAGGCCTTTCCCTCGCATGAAGTAATCCTTCCCTCGCAATTCCCCTCTCCCTCGCCTAATTTTCTATCCCTTTCCACAAAAAAAAAAAGAAAAAGAAAAAAAAAAAGAAGAAGCTCCTCTTTCCCTCGTTAAGGCACTATTTTGAGTTAGGTCTTTCCCTCGCATGAAGTAACCCTTCCTTCGCAATTCCCCTCTCCCTCGCCTTCCAGGTATGTTTCTATCCCTCGCCTAATTTTCTATCCCTTCCCATCAAAATACCAAAAAAAAAAAAAAAGAAAAAAAGAAAAAGAAAAATGCCCCTCTTTCCCTCGCTAAGGCACTATTTTGAGTTAGGCCTTTTCCTCGCATGAAGTAACCCTTCCCTCGCAATTCCACTCTCCCTTGCCTTCCAGGTATGTCTCTATCCCTCGCCTAATTTTCTATCCCTTTCCATTGAAATACAAAAAAAAAAAAAAAGAAGAAAAAGAAGAAGAAGAAGAAGCCCCTCTTTCCCTCGCCAAGGCACTATTCTGAGATAGCCCCTTTCCTTCGCATAACCAAACCCATCCCTCGCAACTCCCCTCCATCCCTCGCACTCATCTTCATTTCCCTCGCATAACAAAACCCATCCCTCGCATTAACTCCCAAAAAAAAAAAAAAAACTCTTTCCCTCACTAAGGCTAAGGCACTATTTTGAGATAGCCCTTTCCTCGCAACACAAAACCCATCCTCGAACTCCCCCTCGCATTCATTGCATTCATCTTTACTTCCCCTCGCTTCAACTTTTTTGATATACAACCTACCCAAAATATATATATATATATATTTCTTCTCTCATAGCTCTCAATACAATCCTAAAATTTTGCGTACAAGTCTCCAACTCCATAGCTCTCCAACATTTATTCTAACAGTTTATAATTATTTTCTAAGCGTATACTTCTCTAATATTTGTTATTAATTTTACAACTTTCCAACCTTTTGACTCTTTACCAAAATAACATTTTATTGATTTGCCTTATTATCATCCAAAAAAAAAAAAATTAAATTAAATTATTATATGTGGCTCACCATCTTCTTTAAGACTCTCCAACATTTTTTTATCACAACCCATACCTCATTTTGACTCTTCCCTAACCCATACCTTATATATATATATATATATCAATATATATTAATATATAAAACTCGACTGAGCAACACATATACCTTTACAGCCCACAGAAGCCCCAATCGCGACGAGCTCCGCAAGTGTTCGCGGCCCTTCTTTCTTCCCCTTCCTGGTTCGATTGCTCATCTCAAGCTCCAACAATAGCAATAACCCCTACAAACCCAACTTCACTGAATCAAACAGATCGAAACCTTAAATTCTTCAATCAAGACCCAAACCCACTTGTGATCAGCAAGAACCCAACCCGAGCAGCCAACCCAGAATCACCTCAACATGCAACAGCCCAACCGATTGCTTAGAAGACTCTTAGCTCACTTCTCGGCATGACTTCTTCCCTCCTTTCTCTCTCTGCTCGACTCGTCTCTCTTCCTCTTTCGCGACTTCGAAGTTCGATTCACCACCCTGAAACCAACAATACAAAAATCTAGCCACTCTCCTATACCCACAAACCGAACCTCCAGTGTTGCAATCTGCTTCAATCCGAGATAGCGTGCGAGTCGCCTCACCACTGCTGCACCACTCCACACACTCGCGACCCACCGATGACAACCTATGGTTCTCTCTAAAAACTTGAATACAACTTAGGCAGCCAACCAACTTTAGAGAGAGGAGGAGAGGGAATATAGAAACCTAGAAATCAACTTGAGAGACTGTGGATTTTTTTTTTTTTTTTTTTTTAATGGTACATTAATCTAAACACAAAAGCAAAAACCTAGCTACGGGTAACCAAGTCCATAACACACCCTTCTATACAATGGGTAAAAGGTGCAAACAGAGATTCTACCTGATTCAAAAAATATATATATATATATAATATATAATCCTTATTTCTACAAAAAGGCGAGCTCACTATTCGAACAGTTCGAACAAGTTCACATTATACCCAGAATATACACAAACTTTTTTTTGTAGCAACAATGCAATATTTAAGCGAAAGAACTTCAAAAATAAAAAAAAAAATAAAAAAAAAAACAGTTTGTATACATGTAGTCTAAGGTTGTACATTCCCAAGGAAAATCCTTAAACCAATCAAAAAATTCTCTTTGCCTGTTACAAATATTAAAAACAGACTGCAACAACCTTAGACTCTCCAAAAAGTCACTCAAGCTATCGCACGCTACCAAGCAGCTCCAAATCAGCAGCTATTAGTAGTCTGCTCTAAACCTTTAAATCCAATTGATGAGTTGTCTTCTCCATAGATCGCTCTTTCCCAACAAAAAGCTGCAAAAGTCAATAAATTCACCACCTCTTTCCTGTCTTTATAAGAGAGCAAATACAGGACAACAACACACAAAACGCAGGCAAATTCATATCCAATTGCTAACACTCTCCTTTCATCTTCAACAACCCATTCTCTCTAAATGGCTTCCGGAGGCAAGGGACGCTGTGATAACACCGTTTGGCGGCCATTGAACAAGGCTCCAAACCAGAGAGGTTCAAAACATAGAGCCTCAAGCTCTAACTCTAGAGCGTTGAGCTCCCACTCCCACTCCCACTCCCACTCACACTCACCACCGCCGCCCAGTGTGTGAGTTCTTTCGAAGGATGCTCTCCATACCTCCATGGCAATTCCAAGATCTACTATTTGAATCCCCTTGAATCCAACACCCAATATCTGCTTCTACAGTCGTAGAGGTGCCGGAAGACTTCCGGGGTAAAATAAGGGGATGGTACAAGGCACTAACCATTCCAAAACTCTACACAATACCACCGTCCCACACGTGGTTTTTGCTAAACCAAGAAATCAACCTCACTCTCTAGGGATCCACCTGCCAGGCAAATCAGGTGTTAGACCCACATTTCGAGAGGATCCACATCAACATCCTCTCGCAAAGACCGACAAAGAGAGATCTAGACCACCACATCTCCATCATGTCAGCACCGTTGGAAAACCCAAATGAAGATTTGGGACTTGGGTGTGATATAGAGAACTTTGCAAATCTCAACATGAGAGAAGAGAGCGCTTCCCGCAATGTTCAGCCAAACATTCCCCACAACATTCCGCTCAACATTCTCTTCTTCAACACTGAGGGCGTCGCTCGCCCTAACTTCCTCCAACACTACATGCACCTACATTCTAGCGGATGCTTCCACCTCGTCATCATCACAAACACAAAAAAAAAAGGGAAGCGAGGCCCAGTTCATGAGCCAAATCATGGGCTATCCTAACACCAAGACTATTGCCCCCCCCCCTCTCCCTGCGGCATGGAAAGGGTGATGGGTGGAATTTGGTGCCTATGGAACGAAGCTGAAATCTCCTATGAAGTGGTGGAGATTCCGTGGAATCAAGTCATTGCCCAACAAGCCCACATCTTCATCCGGCTAGCCCACATCGGATGAAACTTAAAATGAAAACTCTCCACGAGCAATCCAAATGCCCCCATTGTATCAAAAGCCTAATTTTAGACGACTCTATCTGAATACTTGTCTGCATGAGTTAATATTTTTCAAAACTTTTTAACATAGTCATGTACAAATACTGTCATTAGCTATAAGAGCATCTGTACAGGGGGCATTATTGTGGGTACTTGTATCAAGCTCAATATGTGGCAAGCCCTACAGGTGTCACATCACCAAGACCCCACCCACATGGCAGATCAATAAGGCACCATGTCGGGCATGTCGTATGTTTGATACATGGCGAGCTCTACGGGCGCCATGTGCCAAGGCAACCAAGACTATATACTTAGCCTAAGCGGGAGCATATATACAAGCCCAAATATATCTAGATATGAAGAGCCCTGCAACAGGCAGCACCAATACAATCAGCCCTCGGTTCACTTGGACTTGCATTGATAAACATTGGCTCTCCTAAACATTGAAATAAGCTCGCGGCCCATTCTTCTACTTGGTCGCTTAGAAGCGAGCCCCTCTCCTAAACATTGAGATAAGCCTGCGGCCCATTCTCCTACTTGGTCGCTTAGAAGCGAGCCCCTCTCCTAAACATTGAGATAAGCCTACGGCCCATTCTTCTACTTGGTCGTCTAGAAGGCCCTTGGCTCTCCTAAACACTAAGGTGGGCCCTAGCCCATTCACCTACTTGGATGCCTGGGTTGGGGTAGGACCCAGGCACTACTGCTCGGGATCATCAGAGGATACTGGACTGGCGGCTGAGATCATGGGATCGTCGAGATGGTTGTCTTCTTGCTAAGACAACTCCATCTCGACCAGGCTTGGAGAAGAGGCAACAATGACCTTACGTTCATGTCATCCAATGCATATACGAAACGTTACTTTCCGCCTGCCGTGAAACGTTGCTTTCTGTCTGCCGTCAAGCCACAGACGGCAGAAAGGCTTATATCACTCCTGGCAGAGTTGAGGAGAACGAGCCACCTGTTCAACAGTTTGCTTGGGCTCCAATACTCCTGTGGCCTATATAACGTATCGTATATGCAGCAAGAAACAATAACAATACAACCAAGTCTCATGCTTAAACACTCTCTTTCACCTTACATTAGTGTTCAAGGTCTATCACTGCTAACCTCTCCCTCTCCAAGCTTGCCTTGATCTCCTCCTCTCCACCTCCAGTGATCTCAGACTATTGAAGTGCCCGCCATCTTCCCAGACTACCTCTAACCACACCTTTTACCCACATTATGTATGAAAATTTTGTGAAAAAATTTCAATATAAAAGTAATATCCATCATTATTGATATGTAAATATAATTAATTTCACTATATATATGTAAAAGTTACTAGAGCGTTAGTTATATTTGCATGTAGAGTTCACCTTTCATATGTTGCTATGATGACGTGATATCACTATTATATGAAATTTTTACTCAGATTTTGTCAAAACTTAATTTATCTTATCATTATATAATTTATTTTAAGACTTGAATATATGACTTTTTTACATTGTCCATGATATACTAGTTATACGCAATACTTTTTTTTCGATTTTACTAATTATAAGATGAAATATTTTTGTAATAATTTATTTAAGTTTTTGTACTTAATATTAGTTCAAAAATTATTATTATCTTCTTATTGTTGGTTATGGAAAAAAAATTGAAGTTATAATTAATAAATGTCCCTTTGATTTAGTTTTCTGTCTCCGCCACTGGTTACATGAATCTTTCTGATAATTAATTTTGTTTGTTCGTGATTGTGAGGGATCACATCTCAGTCAGCTACAAAGAACCTATTGCTTATTAACAATTTTCCATGGACTCTGTTCAATTCCATCTGATTCTGCACGTTATTTAATCCCTTAGAGATAAAGATTTATGTTCTGATTCTCTTTGATTTAATTTGTTAAACAATATGATTGATCTTATACTTATGAGCTATCTCTGCTATCTTCTTTTTTTCCAGCCTTTTATAGTAGTTGGTCTGGGGGCAGATTCTCAAAAGTCAGATGTGTAAACTTGTAAAACAGCGTACATTTATAATGATCTCAGCTTTATCATCGTACTTCTTTTTTTCTGAAGTTGTTGGAGACGGGCAAATTTTAAGCTATTGTTTTAGTTTAGTAATACACCAAATAAAGGCAATTGTTTTAACTGGCTTTGGCATCATGATAACTCTAAGCAGGTTTCTTGCCTTTTGGAGACTTCTGATGAAACCACTGTTTCTGCTGCACGGCTAGTTATTGAGTATGATGTGTATCCACTTTTGCTTAAGTGCCTAACTGATGGGTAAGCTGCCAGAATATTCAATTTATTATTATTATTATTTTTTTGTTGCATTTGGCTTTTCTATTACGTTTGTAATTTACTTAACTCACTAATGATAAAGAGTTTTTCTCATTGTCATTTACTTTTTGGTTAATGGGAATATTTTTAGGTGTGAAACGTGTTAAGGAGTCAGCTGAATGACACACACATACACACACACACATATATATATCAAGTGATGGAAAGAGTGAATTAGAATCTAGCTACATCTGTGTTGTATTTCATGTTGTTTTGAGGTGAAGGTCCAAGACACATAGCATTCTTGTTGGAAGTCAGCCCCTTGTCCAAACTTTATGCTGGATATTTATTCTTATAATATTTTCATCATATTCCCTTTTACTGGATGTTGAATGGTTGTGCCATTAGGATATGCAGCCTCCGTTTGGGAAGTGGGTTGGCTTTTTGGCTTTTTGGCTTTTTTGGCTATTTTAGCCTGGGCTAAAAAGCTTGGTTTGTGAAGCGCTTTTTGGCTTTTTTAACTTTTTTTGTGAGAGAAGATTGTAATGATTATGGGTTGGATGTGATATTTTGTTTGCTGTGGCTAAATAGCCTATTTTGTAACCAACTTGCCAAACAACACCGCAGTATGTTCACATTTTTGCTTGTGCTCCTCTGGTGGTATTTGTTTTAATCCCTTGCCTTGTATCCAGAAGGTAGATCAGAAAGATTGGAAGGGGTTTTTTGAAAATTGGAGGGACTTATGTCTGGGTAATTATAGTATCAGGAGAATAGACGGGTGCACAATTTATCATGAAGTTGGTTTTGACATGTGCTATTGACTTCATGTTGTTTCAGAATATTCTTGTTGCCAGAAAGTTTAGATGATCTCTCTCTCTCTCTCTCTCTCTCTCTCTCTCTCTCCATAAAATGAAAGCAAAATCTTATGTGATTGAGGGAATTTTTCAAAACCTTCAAATGATGTTGTTGGTTGATTTTGGACTGCAACCAAATGAAGGCAACATCTCATGTGATTGACAAACATTCAAGTAGAGGCAATTGAGGGAATTTTTCAAGACCTTCAAATGATGTTGTTGGTTGATTTTGGACTGCAACCAAGCAAAATTTTCAAAATCCTCATAAGATTCATTGATTCATAAGACTCATTGATTTTGTTTAACATGTGAATCCATTTGTTAATCCATCGAATCATGTTGTGATTATCACCTTAAGTTCTTTTGTTTCCTAGAGGTCAAGGTCATACTGAGCTCTATTTACAACATTGACTCCATAAAGATAAGAAACTTGAGTAATTGTGCTCTCTAAAAAATATGGCGGACACCTGATTTACCTTTATTTCCAAGAAGGAAACCAAGAATCTCGTTCCAGATGTTAAATTTGTGATGTTGCTAGCACAAACTTTTTTCTTTCTTTTGGATAAGTAGCTAGCACAGAGTTTTGTAGCATTGTCACTCCTTAAAGGGGTCTGAAATGAGGGTCACACAGCAGTGCAGAAAGCGCTTGGAGATTTATTAATGTTCTATATTTTAATTTATAGTTGCTTGGGGTTTGTTGGACAGATGTTGTTATCATACAACTATCAATGTTTTGTCCCAAAAAAAAAAAAATTACAACTATCAATGTGGTAGTAGTTACCTTCATAGTATCTTCTTTATTTTGCTTTCTGGATGCCATTTTGTTTCATAAATCATGCAAAAAAGTAAAGGATGTGAAATCAATTGCTTTGTTGTCTTTAGCGATGAACAAGTTGCCGCTGAAGCAATGGATGCAATTAGGAATTTTGCTGGCTCTGCAGAAGGAATGGTAAGGACTTGTCTGCTTTGAGTTGAAAGCTTTTTAATTTTTTCAGTTTTATTTTCTTTAGAACATAAGATAATCACAACTACAAAGCTTCTTTTTGTCTTGCACCGAATAGCATGATCATTTTCTATGAATCCTGATGTTTATTTTGTTTTATTTTCTTTCTAATTTGTTGCAGGACATCATCTTTCCAGCTAATACCAATGAAGCTACTCACCTCAGAAATGTAGCAGCAGGATGCTCATCACTGGTATCATAGTTGATACTACATAATTGATATATTAGGTCTATGAAATTTAGGCAGCATTCAACACAAAGTGTTCATATCAATGAGCAGTTTTCTTATAATTGTGGCTGTTAATTCTCGAGCCTGTACTATTATTGATGGCTTAATCGAATTTTCCATATAATCAAAACATGTTGATGTTGAACATTTTAGCCATGTATAAGCATATGTGAATTTAGACATGCCCCCATGTGATAGTTTCATACCATTTCTGTTTACTGTCTTAGCCTTGTAATGTAATCGTGTCAAATGTGAACCTTTTTGTCAGTGTCCTTGAGTTAATTATAAAAAAGGTCATCTCTACTGAATTATATTGCCTGAGGGCTTCTTCCTTAAAAAGCTACCAAGTACATTAGGCATAAGTTTTATTTAAATCTCAATGAGTGTGCTGGTTATGGTCATTCTCACTCTATGAAAATTGAGATTATCTGGCAATTGTTTCTCTGAATTTTTTTGTCCTTCACCATGTTTCAGGGACGGGTTCGGGTTTTAGCTTTAATTGTGAAGCTATTCTCTATTTCCAGCTCTGTAGCCGCTGTAGTTTACAACTCAAATCTTCTTAGCCTATTAGAGGCAGAGATAAGCAATGTGAATGACACACTCGCAGCTTTGAGTGTTTTGGAGCTCTTTTATGAGGTTTGGCATTGTTAACTCACATTTTGTATAATTCCTGGGTGTGTCTGTGTGCTAATAGTTGCATTATGTTATATGTGGAGACTCCTCTATGATAATTATTTGTTATATATTCTAAACTATGTTAGCGCTTCTCATGCTACATTTTAACTTTAGCGAGGATTTTGGTGTGTCTTCATTTTATCATATTATTTTTGCATGAACACTTGAAAAGAAAGACAACCAAAAGCGTGCAACAAAGCACATTAAACACTCATGCAATCATTTTATTTTGTGTTTATACTGTTTGTTGAGAGAATGTGCAATTAAAGCTAGTATCAAATGGATTTGCTGACAATCAATATTACCTTTTGTTATTAGAACTCAAATTAGAATAATGATTTTGCATGTTGCTACAGCCATTTGATATGCTTCAATGAGAAGTAATCCATGACAATTTGAGGATGTGCTTTGTGATTCTTGTGTTTTTTCATCTCTTTTACATGGTGACTAATATTGTCTTTCTGCCTTTGGCCACAATGTGACAAACCTAGTTGCCTTACCTAAGATACAGTGTCAACTTGAGTAGTGGTAGTGATACCGTTACAGTTACCCTTGGTTCCTTGAAATTTCTTGGTACATGTGTAGCTCCATAGATGCATACCTGAATGGTGATGGCGCACTCTGATATGATCTTTTGCGCATTTGTCTTGTTGTATTTGTTTGTCCTAGTGTTATAAACATCTAGTACACAGCATGCAACTTCTCTGGATAATGTGGGCACTGGTATATTACTCAGCGTTGTAATCAGAAGCACCCTATTGCTACTGATAATTATGTAGATACTGGTAACCTCTTGGCCCTATTACTTTAGGCTTTTAAGTTTTGGGTCATTCAACCTAGAATTTTCCATATTTTTGGTTGAAGTCTCAATTGGAATGTCTGTAACTTTGTTATTCTTTGAGAATGACATATAAAACCTTGGATTAAAGTAATTTACAATGGCTAGGAAACTAGAGTGGTTTTAGATCGTGGGAGGTAGCAGAAGAAATTGTTTATTTTACTTCAGGAAGACAGGATTGCATGAAAGAACTCCAAATTCTTCTAATACTCCACTATGTTTTAACCTGTTGTCCTCAACAGAACTAAAGAAGCAGAAATTAACAATTTAAATGAAGTTTTTGTGGTAATCTAAATCTTGGGAGTTTGTTTTAGTTTTACTTCTCGGATTTGCTGTCTTCAAAGTTCCACTTGTCTCCTTGACCCTTGATTGTTAAGTATCTCCTACTCTTGGGACAGGAGAAGTAATGAAATCTGTTTTTCTTGATTACGGCAGTTTTTTGGCCTCTCAATTTATGAATTTTTTTATATATATTTTTTATTCTTCTATTATTACCTGAGTTATGCTGCCCTGTCTTCTGTTGGGTATTTGGCGGATGAAGTTGGCAGAAATTCAGCATAGTACGGAGTTCTTGTCGAGGACTACCCTTCTTCAACTGCTTAGTACAATGATAAGGTATTGAATGATAAAATCATGTTTTTATTTTTTCATTTTTGCTCCTTCCATGCCTTGAAAGTTGTATCTTTGTGTAGCAATGCATCAATTGGATCAATCTTGAGAGCAAGAGCAATGATGATAATTGGAAGGCTTATGTCCAAGGGGAATGTTTTTATGTTTATTGATGAATCTGGTTAGCCCTTATGCTCAACTTCTGAAGTTCTTTTGGGATTTATTGTTTACTTGTGTTTAAAAGACGCCAAACTTGGATCATTCACCAGAGTCCTAATTTTCCAAGGACTTGTGGTGGTCTGGCATATGTTAATTTTTTTGTCCTCCCTCTTTCTCATTCTTTTAGTTATATTCAGTACATATGATAATCAAAATTTCAATGTACAATTATTACTGAGCAATATGTGACTTATGTTAAAAAGCCAAAAGATCATCTGTGACTGGACTAACATCTATCCTGTATGCTAGGTGCTAAAACTGTTATTTCAGCCATTGATGGAAGGCTCGGGTTGTTGGAAAGTCAAGATGCAGATGAATGTGAGTGCGCACTTGAAGCATTGGGTCAAATAGGGATGAGTAAGTATGCCTCTAAATGTTTTATTCTAAGGAAATCACAGCCTTAGGGTGAACCATCTTTCTATACCCATAATTTTCTTTACAATGAATTTTTGCTACTGTATGATATAAGTCTTGATGGAGTTTAATCACTTTCGTATAGATCTTTCTTATATATTGATTGCCCAAAAAATTGCATTCTTTCTTTACATTTTTTTATTCATTAATCCCTTCCCTTGTGTCAATTTCCGGAGATGAGTCTGTCATTAATCATTCTAAGTACTAGATTCCATGTCTGTGTTTTTTTTCCCCCTAGTACATAATTCCATGCCCATGTTGAGGCACCAGGTCTTGAAGGGCTCGTAGATCAGCACTCCATATTATGTGGTGAAAGATCTGTTTTGTTTCAGATATCAGGCTGGTTCACCTGAAGTTTTGTGATTTTTTTGGCTCAATTCTATTTTTCCTTACTCTTGTACTAATTTATACACTGTCTTGGGTAGTGTTTACTTTCTTGTTTCCGACTACTTTTGTTATATTATGTAAGCTTCTAGCAATCCAAGGAGCAACATTGCTACTCTCACATTCACCCCCAGCTGCTCGACATGTTGTTGATGCTGCCTTTGACCGGCATGGGCATGGTAAACAGTTGGTGAGTTAATTTGCCATGTTCACATTCTCATTTCCTATTTTTCTTTATTTTCCTGTCAACAATAAGAATTTGAGCTTGAAACCCTTACACAATTTGCTAGCCTGGATTTGGCACTCTTTTTACTAATATATGTATTTATCTTTATTGTTATTTAAAATGAATAAAAAAATTTCTTGAGATATGTAAATGCAGAAGCTAAGTTAAGATTCGGGAGGGACTCTTTCACACATTACATCCTTGAAATTTATATATATATATATTATTTTAGATTTTATTTTATTTTCCATTTATGCTGATTTAAACTGAGCTAAAAGTATGGAGAGATAACACAGGGTTGACTAGAAGTCGATGAAGTTTTGTGTTAACAACACATATTAAATGACAGAAAGTTTCCATAAGATCGTTGGCTAACTGTGGTTATTGGTACAAAAAGCTAGTAGTTTTCCTTTGTGGGTTTGAAGTCCTGCTACGTGGAAAGCATTTAATTTTCTTGTCTAACATAACCACCAATATATAACCTATTTTGCATGGCTCAAATCACATGAAGTGTGCCCTGCTACAGGCTCTTTTTGCTTTGGTGTACTGCCAATGCATATTTGTGCCAATGTAGGAAATAAAGAGAAAAAATGTCTGATGACGGTAGGAACATAAAATGGAGATGATGTTTTGTTTGTTCACAGTTGGAACATCAAAATGGCGAAGATGTTTGTCCTCAGCATTCTGACTTGCATGGGCTGACAATTTCTGTTACCATTTTTAAATCTATCTTAAGGGTATTGTGTCCTAGAATATGCTGAAATCTCCATTCTTTATTCTGATTTGAAATGTTGTTGGATGGAAAACACAGGCTGCATTGCATGCTCTTGGAAATATCACAGGAGAAACTCGATCAGAAAGCAACAGGATGTTGAATGTTGATGGGGAAGAATATCTACGAGTCTTGATCTATGAAACAGCATCCAAATCTTCAAAGCTCACACCATCTGTCAGTTGGTTGCTGTTTATATTTTTATTTGTTTATCCAGTCAGCAGACCTTTTGTCATTCCCAAAATTTTAACCAAAGAGAAACTACAAAAACAATTTATCAAATTTATCAAATATGAAATGCCAAGCTTATTTTGTTTTTAAATCTTGGTAATCTACATATACATATTTGCATGTAACTTGTAATTTCAGTGATAATTGTTTTGTGCCTAATAAAATTGAACTTCAGGTTTATCTTTTCTTCTTTTCTTGCTTACCTGTCTACATTGTTCAAAAGATTGACCAAGTTGTTGCTGCATCTCCGCAGGGGCTTTTTCTCTCAGTTCTTCAACAGGACTCGGAAATTCGTCTTGCGGTGAGAATTTTATTTCACCACTTTGTGAGGGGAGAAATGATATTTGTTACCGGATTTATTTCACATCCTACGGGTATTCATGCAACATATCCCATTTGTATGTGTAGGACCCTTATATTTAAAAAATGGTGGGATTTTCCATGCCAAATGGAGAACCACATAAGAAGAGTTTTGGTGAAATATTCTGGTAAAGAACAAATCGAAGATGCAAACATAACGTTAGTGTAATTACCAATAAATTTCAGTTAAAAACAAATGTGTTTTAGCTAAACACTTTGACTAAATCCTATTCACGCCTTCTCACAGATCATCTCTCTTAGGTGCATAATTTTCTGGATTTAATGAACTCATTGGGGAGCTTTTCTTTTTAATATTTTGCCTATGGTCACTCTGAGAGTTTAAATTCAGCAATAAATTTGTCAAGAATATGCAATTTTTTTAAGTGGAAAAAGCAGAAGAAAACAAAAGATGACTTGCGGTCCTTTTTGTAGCCAACTTCTTGGAAAATACCATATAGAAGATTTTTTTATATTTTTTGTTATATATTTTTTATGTTCAACAGTTCTATGTTCACCATATAACTTATAAGTTAAGGTGAAGATATCTGTGACATACCACTACAAGTTCATCCAAGTTAAATCTATTTTTTTCTTGTTGACAAGACAACAGCTAGTTGCCTTTCTGTTATAGAGATCTGATGTGGCAATTTTATGCATATGTCACAGGGTTATAGATTCCAATGATAGCAGGGTTGACGGCTCGGCCATGGTGCCTGATGGAGATATGTTCGAGACAAGAGATAATAAATATAGTGACTGATGCATTTACTGAAACCACTAAGATAGGTTTGTTTTCCTGACTCCATTTTCTTATTATACGTCACAATAAAATCATTTGTTTTTCGAATTTAACAAAATAAATAAAATAAAATAATTTGTTTTATATATTCTATTCTCTTATGTAAAATAAGGCCCTTGATGCGTTGTCTATTTGCCTTAGTTAATCAACACATTCAGGATCCGTGGTCCGGTCTGTGGTATGCTATTGGCTAAATGATATTGCCCTAGTGAATGAAAAAAAAAGGAAAATTAACTAAATTAGAAATTTAGATAGAAACACTTTTGAGTCAAAGAATGAACAAATTTGTCATTCTAGATTCATTTATTATTAATAAAAATGAAAAGATTGGATATGATGTGATGTGCGCATATAAAATAAAAGTATGTTGGCCCAAGTGGAGGAGCCTTGCTTGGCATATTATGCAAAACAAAATTAAAAGAAAAAATTTTGTAAAACAGTTGTAAGACTAGTAATGTTTTTACAGGATAGACTATATAAGGTGTAACTATACAGGTTAATAAAATGCTAAGAAGCATGGACCCTCATCTGCTTCAGACACATCTTAGGGCTTTTTTATCATGTGAAGAGCTGAAAAACTTCCAATCTTCTGCATTTGGCAACTATTAGATGTTGGTGCGTTAAACAGAGTGTGCCTCAGCATATAAAGAAACATATTCAGCCTATGACTGGAAACAACTGGAAATATTTATACTTGCAAAAAATATATCCAGCATTCTTTACTGTAAAAAAGAAACTGAAATATTGGTACAGTAGTTAATTGTCCTCACTAATGCTCACCATGAATGGTTACCCGCATTGGTACTCTCTCTCTAAATGATGTTTAGTCTGGTTTTGATTTTATTTTATTTTATTTATAAATTTCAATTGCATCTTGTTCTGATTTCAGTGTCCTGCTAATCTTTGCTGTTCAATGATTAGGATAATATCATAATATGGTCATCACCTTCTCCTTTTTCTCTCTCTGTTTTAACATCGCTCTTTGTTTTCAGTATTTTTTTCATAGTCAAATTTGTGATAATTTTTCAGGCATGGAAGTTGTGCATAATTGTTGCTGTAAGCAATCACAAGGCCCTCATGTCATCACCTAAACTAGCAAGTGACCCTAATCTTGCTAATTGTTGCTAAGGTGTGACTCAAGACACATCTAGATTTGTTTATTATTTATTTTATTTTATTTTATTTTAAAAAAACTTGGAAATGATTATTGATCTTAAAATTTCCTTCTTTCTGTTCT